>BOPN01000154.1:232500-242500 GCA_017312705.2 Penaeus japonicus
TCTCTCTCTCTCTCTCTCTCTCTCTCTCTCTCTCTCTCTCTCTCTCTCTCTCTCTCTCTCTCTCTCTCAGTGTCTGTCTGTCTGTCTGTATTGCTTTCGTCGTTTCTTAAGACGCCTGAAGTAACAGTATTGCATTTGTGTTATTAAGTCTAATCATGCGATGGCGCTATGTTTTATTCAGCTGTTGGAATTGCTAGACAAATTAGCTCTGGGTTGGCGTAACGGGGTTTACCTTAAGAATACAAAACCCCGTTTAAGAGGTTTCCAGATTGGAACTTTTTTTTTTTTTTTTTTTTAATCAAACGGACAGAACAGAGGTTTCTGTGGAACGTTTAAGATAAATCAGCCTTTGATTTATTTTACCGAACGAGTAGAAAAGTAGTTGCAATTGAACATGTATTTTGATTTTGCCTTTTTAAAACGCATTGTCGATGGTCGTATCGCAACTACCCCAAAAAAAATACTGATGATAAGGCGATAGTTTCAAATTATATATATTTTTGTTGTTGTTGTTGTTGATTCCAGAAGTGGCATTCCATTGCAGAAATAATCTTCAGGGAACTGTTGCCACCCGCAGAAGTCGGTTATTTGAACACGACATAGAAATGGTTAATGGGAGACTATTACGGTCAATACAGATCAATGACTTTTAATAATGGTTGCACAAGTAATCACCGTGTAGTGTGTCTGTGTTAGTTTACATACATATAATACACACATATGCGTATGATATCTACATACATTTACGTAAATGCTTACACGCATATATATACAACACAAATGCATACATACAACCGCAAAGACGGACAAAAACATGTAGAGATCGCTTTGACATTTACCCAGATCAGTGTTATTAATCACAAATTGTTCAGATTTCATGGTTGCTCTCGTACGTGGTTTTCTTTGATACTTGCGTACGTGGTTAACGTGATTTTTTTTATATTCTGTACGTGGTTTTCTTTGATACGTACATACGTTATTAACGTGATTTTCTTGAATTATGTACGTGATTTTTTTAATACGTACGTACGTTATTAACGTGATCTTTTTTATATTCTGTACGTGATTTTCTTTAATACGTACTTACGTATTTAACGTGATTTTCTTATATTCTGTACGTGATTTTTTAATACATACGTACGTTATTAACGTGATCTTTTTATATTCTGTACGTGGTTTTCTAACGTGATTTCCTTTCCTTGCAGGTAAGAATCCTTGGTTGGTCGCCTCCCTTGCCCTTTAGACCGGACAATATGAACCAGGTAGGTGTTATTTCAGTTGTTCTAACCAGCCCGGAAGAACACTTAACTTCATGCAGAACACTTTTAGATCTGTGAGGGCTATTGTCGATTTTATTTATTTAGTTATTCTTGTTTACCCCTTTTCCTTTGTTTCAGTTTTATTTATTTTTGTTCCCCTTTACTTACTTTGTCGTCAAGTCTCCTTGAAAGTGTTTGGATGAATGTTAAGTGTTCTTTTGAACACCTAAGATAATCCTAAATCGGTATAAGGCTAAATGAGATTTCAATAAAATTTCATGAAACATTAAAGGAAACGCTGAATTTTTCAAACAAGTCTGAGATTACATTTCTGACAAGGATTGAAGTTTAAAGAACATTTATAAGTAATTATTCAAAGTTCACCACAGATGTTCAAGAGAACTTGAACCTCGTCGGACGTTTGATTTTTGTTATTTATTCGTTTTTCATATGTTCCTTTTGGTGTAGTTATGAAGGCTGGTGTAGGGTGTGCGTGTGTGTGTGTGTGCGTGCGTGTGCGTGTGTGTATGTGTGTATGTGTGTGTGTGTGTGTGCGTGTGTGCGTGTGCGTGTGTGCCCGTGTGTACATGCGTGGGTAGGTGTGGATTGCGCATGTGTGCGTGAGTGCTTGTGCGAATGTATATTTATCTTTACAATGGAGAAGATTTTTGTCGTATTTGCACTTTCGCTGCTGCCGCTGCCAAGCGTTTGAGAGAGTAAGAATTTTGAATTCCCTTTTTTAGCACATATAGGTCAAACAAGGTATCGCTTTTAGTCGGGATGGGACACCAGCTAACATTTTAATTCAAGTTTCGACGCACAGGGGGGGGGGGGGGGGGGGGGGGGGGCTACATCACGCTGGTTGTCTCTACGGGAGATTTTTTTCTTATTTCTTTTTTAGTTTGTTTCCTTTATTTTTTTCTTTTTCTCTCCCTTTTTTATTGAATGATGTAGTCTCAGAAGGAAGGGTTGCGGTTCGCGGCTTCGGAACAGTTGGTAATTCTTGTAATGGATTATCTGCATGGTGTGTAAGTTTCGGGTTGCTTTTTTTTTTTTTTTTAATCTTTTGAATATATATATTTTTTTCTTCTCTCTCTCCCTACGCCTTATCCGATATTGATATGGCGTCTCCTTGCTGCGCTACGAGAGACTTAGAGTAAGTTGTTTGTTGCCATAACATATTTATTGCTGACCTCTGAAACTTTGATCTGAGCACAAGGTTGCCACACCGAGAGCACATCTTATTTCGTTAGATATATCTGCATGGCACCCGATTTTTTTTCTTTTTTTCTCTCTCTCTCACACACACTGTTTGTTTACTTGTCTGTGTGTTTGTTCATCTTTTGCGGCTGTTTTGTAAGCCGTTTGCTGTTTGTAACTGTCGTTGCTTTCCCTTAATTTTTTAAATAGTTGTTTTTGAATGTGATGCTTATGTATCCCCTCGGGGCACACACATGAAGGCAATTTATACGTATGTTGATGTTTACAAGGTAAATATTATGAAGTCCTGTGTGTGTGCAATGTACAGAGGCATTGTATTGAATTTTGATGTATTGCAGAAGAATGAAGGCCTTTGGACATGCTTAGACATGCAAACGTCATAAAATTTTAATGTTCACGGAATACTTGCAGCATCTCGATCTGAAGGAAGCTTTCTTATCTCGACAAGTGTACAGGTCTCGAGACGAGGAACTCTCCTCGTCCGCTCCGTGTGCTCGAACGAGGCGACGCGCTGAAGGCTCGTCGCGAAACGGCCACGCGAAACGGCCTCGTGAAACTCGTGATCTCCGCCGCTGCGTGGGGAGGCGTCCGAGTCTTGTTGACCTTGACCCGGCCTCGCCCCTCGTCTACTGTCCTTGCCTTGCCCTGCCTTGCCTTGCCTTGCCTTGCCTTGCCTTGCCTTGCCTGAGCTGGCCGGCCACCGCCGCGAGAGCGAGATAGGCGGCGAGGAAGCAAGCCCGGCGCTCGCTTGCTCGCTTGGTCCCTCGCTTGGGCCGCGCGCCAAGAGACTCGGGCCTTGCACAAGAAGGGCCTTTCCTAGCCTAGCTTATCCTCCTCCCCCCTCCTCCTCCTGCTTGCCCCCTTCCCCTCTTCCTCCTCCTTGCTCCCCCCCCCCCCCTTTTTGTAACTATTAGCCTCCTTTGCTTCTGACTCTTGTCTTGTTCCTTCTTTTACAAGCTTGCCCTTTCAACTCTCTCTTTCTCTCTCTCTCTCTCTCTCTCTCTCTCTCTCTCTCTCTCTCTCTCTCTCTCTCTCTCTCTCTCTCTCTCTCTCTCTCTCTCTCTCTCTCTGATTTCTTAATCTTTCATTTATTTACCTTCCAATCCACCTCTGTCCTACCCTTTAATTTCATCGTCCTCCCTTTTCATTCCCCTCTCTCTGCAATCTTCGCCCTCCCTTCGTACCTTCTATCCCCTAACCCACCCACCCTTCCCACCCCATCTCCCTTTTCTCCATCTCCCTTTTCTCCATCTCCCTTTTCTCCATCTCCCTTTTCTCCATCTCCCTTTTCTCCATCTCCCTTTTATCCATCTCCCTTTTATCCATCTCCCTTTTCTCCATCTCCCTTTTATCCATCTCCCTTTTCTCCATCTCCCTTTTCTCCATCTCCCTTTTATCCATCTCCCTTTTATCCATCTCCCTTTTCTCCATCTCCTCCCCATCCTCCTTTGTGCTTGCTCGTCCCGCCTGCATTGCATCTTCTTCCCTCCTGAGACTTCACCCCCTTCCCTCCCCCCCCTTTACTATCCTCCGTGGTCATCGGTTATATCGCAATGTTTTCTTTTATCATAGCCCGCAGTCGTATGTTAAACTTGATAGACCTTTATTGGACGCCTCGGCCATTCTTCGGCCGTGTTTTGATCTGATGGCAACGTGAGCTCGCGATAAGCTTTGATGTACTGTGATATAGGAGGAACCTATGCACCGCTGTGTACGGGCGCGTTTTATATGCTAATAGGCCCTCTTGAAGAGAATTTATATGCAAAGTAATATTGTATACAAAAAGAATTCGATTTATTTATACACACGTGGGCTTGTTGTTGTCCGCGTGGGTTAAGGTGACGGAAAATCCTCCGGGGCGTTGAGGGGGCGGCGGTGGCGGTGACGGCGGCGGCGGCGGTTTTGGAGGAGCAGGAGTAGGTGTAGGAGTAGGAGCAGGAATAGGAATAGGAGTAGGAATAGGAATAGGAGTAGGAGGAATACGAAGCGGTGTGGCGATACGGTTGCCGATATAACGATGGCGAGAGAGGTATGCGGCATAGATAGAAATTCGTTTTTGTGGCGTTTTTTTTTTTTTCACCCCAAAATCCTGTGCTATTGCGGCGGTGTTTACATCTATTTTTTTCTGGCTCCTGATTTACGTGTATACATATGTATATTATAATGCCCGGGTGTCGTGGTCATGATTACAGGTTTTTAACATTGATGAACTTGTTCCTCCTCCTCCTCCTACTCCTCCTCCTGCCCCTCCTCCTCCTCCTGCCCCTCCTCCTCCTCCTGCCCCTCCCCCTCCCCCTCCCCCTCCTCCTCCTCCCCCTGCCCCCCCTCCTTCCTCCTCCTCCTGCCCCTCCTCCTGCCCCTCCTCCTCCTCCTGCCCCTCCCCTTCCTCCTGCTCCTCCCCCTGCCCCTCCTGCCCCTCATCCCCCTCCCCCTCCATGCACCCCATTCCCTCATGCAGTGTCTCCTTAATAAGTAATCACGTAGCTTCAACAAGTAAAGAAAAGAAATAAAATTGGAGCCAAATGAAGAAAGACTCGCGAAAAAAGGGAAAGAAAAAGGAGGTGTAACCAGTCCTTGTTCCGGTGGCGTGACAGGGGTCATCGTTGCTGCGTGTGATAACTACCGGCATCGGAATTATTGATGGCGGGGAAAAGAAATGCAAATTATTTTGTTTTCGACACACCACACCTCGTGTCACATTCGTCTTGGATGAAGCTACTTGCAAATTCTATTAATGATTGAGATATCGCATAGCACGCGTTTTGTTTTGCCTGCAGTCTCTCCCGTCGCCCGCCAGGGGAATGAATTGGTAAAGAACGAGAGGTAAAGACACAAGGAAAAAATATATATACACTTTTCCGGCATATATTTTATAATGCGTTTTTTTTTTTTTTTTTTTTTTGCGCGCGTTGTTGTCTTTTTTTATGTATATTTTCGAAGCCGGCTTTATTTTACTAAGCTTTTTTTTGGATTTATTTTTTTTTCGAATAGTGTTGTAACGTGTAGGTCGAGGAAACGCTTAGTGGCTGACGGAGTGGGGGTGGGCGTGGAGGTGGGTATGGGTATGGGGGGGGAGGGTGAGGGGTGGCTTGATCAAGATTTCCTCTTAAGATGGTAAGGCTGACTTGTACACTCATCCAGAGGAGAGGCGATAGTGGGGGGAAAAACAACGATGCTGGTGAGAGTAGAGGATGATATTAAGAAAGCCAAAATTAGATCTCCGTTTTACCTTTGCGTCGCCGGAGCCTGAATGGGTTGAATGAATTTAGTGGCACCGGTTGAATAGGAGGAGGAGGGGCATTGAAGAGGCGCGAGGAAGAGCGAGAGACTTTGATTACTTGTAGCGTGTCTCTGGAAGGCGGTGTACTCTCCTTCTTCCTTTCTGAAGAAAATGCAGTCTTAGAATATTAGATTGAGGGTATAACTTCACCCCCTCACCCGCCCCCCGCCCCCTTCATGACCCCCTCCCGCCCCGCCCCCTCCATCCCGCCCCCATCCCTTACGCAGTCGTTCTTTTTTTTTTTTTTTTTTTTTTTTTTCTTTTGCTCTTTTGACTAATTATGGTGGAGGTAATGAATATGTTGATGGATATATGTGGCAGTAATAAATGATGGATGTAGATTTTGATCGTGCTCTCTCTCTCTCTATCTATCTCTATCTCTCTCTCCGATTGATAATAAGAAGTAATCGTGGAAATTGGTTAAGATGGAGATGGTGAATTTTGATTTTTTTTTTTTCTTTTTGTGATGTTTATTTATTCATTGTGACGTCGAGTAATATATTTGGAGAAAGTTTGCTCTAAACAGTTTGACTAAGCAGCTTCAAAAGAAATTGTTTCTCGCTCGCTCTCGCTCTCTTTCACTCTTTCTCCCTTTCTCCCTTTCTCTCTCTCTCTCTCTTTTATCTCTTACTTTCTCTCTCTCTCCCTTTCTCTCTCTCTCTCTCTCTCTATCTCTCTCTCTCTATCTCTGTTTGATCTCCTACTTTTCTCTCTCTCTCTCTTTTATCTCTTACTTTTCTGTCTCTCTCTATATATATCTCTATCTCTCTTTGTTTCTCCCCGTCCTCCCCCCCTCCTCCTCCTCCTCCACGTCTCTTATCTGTTTTTCTCGAAGACGTCCATGTGTCCAGGACGAAGTGCGCTCTCGCTGCCTCCTCCTCCTCCTCCTGAAAAATGCATAGAGGCTCGTGTAATTCATAAGAAATTGCGCTCGCCCAAAAAGAGGAGGAATCTGCACCTCAAGCTTTTGATCTGACCCTCTCAACCTCCCGAGGTCAAAACAGGAATAGCGTGCCAGCCATTACAATATTTTTGTTCGAAGATCTCCATGAACGTCAGGCAGGGAATTAGAAAATATCATTTGTATTTCATTTGCATAAACATTCGCTTTGGATTGTCCATTTCTGTATATAAATTGGAATATTATGTTGTTTTTCTCATGCTGGAAGTTCGCGTGAATTGGATGAGAATCGTTGCATTTGAATGTACCGGTCGCGTGATCCCCCCCTTCCTCTCTCTCCCCCTCCTCCCCCTCCTCCCCCGTCCCTCTTGTTTTTTCCTTGGGCTTAGTTTTGCTTCCCAGAAAACATCGGCTGGATCACCACCTCGACGCCGACGTGCACTTGTTGTATGTTTAATGGGGTTGGGAAGGTGGTGTGTGTGGGGGGGGGTAGGGGGTTTGTGGGGCGGGGTATGGGGTGTTAGTGTGTGTGTGGGGCGGGGGTAGTATGGGGTTTGATAGTGGGGGGTGGATGGGGAGTATGGAGGTTTGTGGGGGTTAGGGGTGGGTAATGTGTGTGTGTGGTGGGGGGGGCTTGTCTTGAGGCAGGGATAGGGGGTTGGAGGAGATTGGTGCGGGGGTGGGGGAGTGTGGGGGTGTGTGTGTGTGGGAGGGGGTTGTGATAGTGCTCTTTCAACCGGGGCTATTTTTTTCGTGGCGTCTTTGTTGATTATAATGTTAATTATGCATTACGGCACATGTTGAATAGGGTGGGTCTCGGTGTTTTTCTCTCGCTCGGCGTTTGGGTAATGGGAGGAGGAGGGGTGGGAGATGAGGGGGAGGAAGAGGAGGAGGAGGAGGGGGAGGAAGAGGAAGAGGAGGAGGAGGAAGAGGAGGAGGAGGAGGGGGAGGAGGGGGAGGGGGAGGGGGAGGGGGAAGAGGAGGAGGAGGAGGAGGAGGAGGGGGAGGAAGAGGATGGTGGGGATGAGAGGGGTAGAGGAGGAAGGAGGGGGAGGAAGAGGAGGAGGAGGAGGAGGAGGAGGAGGAGGAGGAGGAGGAGGAGGAGGTGGTGATGGTGGTAAAGAGCAGTGTTAAAGAAGCGAATAAAATCCGCTTAATCTGGAAACAAGAGAGCGTTTAAGGGGTAGTGTTAAGAGCGCACAGATTCGTTCCTGTCGGCGTCTTCGGAGACTGGCCGCCGACCGAGGCCACTTGGCGGTTCTCATCTCTTACTTTACACGTGGGGGGCGCACTCGGCGGAACCTTCTTCTTCTTCTTTTTTTTTCTTTTTTTTTTTTTTTTTTGGTGGGGGGGTGGGATGTATTTTTCTGGTGGTGGAACTCTTTTTAGGGGGTGAATTGGAGGGATTTCAGGGGGTGGAACCGTTTTTTTTTTTGGGGGGGGGTGAAAGGAGGATGTGTGGGGGGGGGGGGGTATTCGGGCCTGTGGAACCTTTTTTGAGATGAGGAGGGAGTTGGTTCAGTCAGTGGAAGCCTTTTCTAAAATCTTATCCAACCCTTTCTGCCCCGAACCTCCTCCTCCAACCTCCTTCAACCCCCTTCCCCCTTCTCTCTTATCTCGCTCTTTCAACGTTTTTGTTATCCTTTTATTTGTTTTTTCCGACTTCGAGGTGTCACAGAAAGGGGTAGTGAGTGAGTAGTGGGCGTGCTAGTCTCAGGAATAAGGGGGATGCTAGTGTGACGCTTCCCCCTTACCCCTTACCCCTTCCTCCTTACCCCTTACCCCTTACCCCTTCCCCCTTCCCCCTTACCCCCTCCCCCTTCCCCCTTACCCCTTACCCCTTACCCCTTACCCCTTACCCCTTACCCCTTCCTCCTTCCCCCTTCCCCCTTACCCCTTCCCCCTTACCCCTTACCCCTCACCCCTTACCCCTTACCCCTCCCTCATCCTCCCCCTTACCCCCTCACCCCCTCCTCCTCCCTCATCCAGCGATCCTCTTGTTTACAATTATCGCGGGCTAAACAACTATTTTGTACTCGCGGCCAAGATCTTTGGATTGTCTTTCTTATTGTGTGTCTGTCTGTAAGTGTAAGTATATGGAAGTATAAGTTTAAGTGTGTGTGAATTTAAGTGTAATTGTAAGTGTGTGTGAATTTAAGTGTAAATGTAAGTGTGTGTGTCTGTGTGTGTGTGTGTGTCTGTCTGTCCGTCTGTCTGAATGTATGTACGTATGTGTGGGTGTCTGTATGTGCATGTTTATGTGTATGCGTTTGCCTTTTGTGTGGTCAATGCGTCCATCGCGTGAGCATGTAAGAACGAGAGTCCAGATTGTCATTTCCTTGGAACTGCGAACACTTACAATGGTTTATGAAGGATATAAGGTTTGATACCTAACTAAGCGAGATATAACGAAGAGGGGAAAGGGAGAGAGGGAGAGGGGGAGAGGGGGGGGCAAGGGGGGGGGGGGGGGGGGAGCCAGGGACGAGGAACGAGGATGAGCGTGAAAACATGATATATAAAGTTAATTGTATGTTTTCAATGGATATCCTCTGCACCCCGCTTCCAGCAGTATGTAATCGTTTTTTATTCTTTGCGAGCGGAAGTGTAGGGTTGCGATGATGAACGAGTATCATTATATCTAAACTAACTTCCTCATTTTTTTTCCCTCGTGTATTTTCTCTCTCTCTCTCTCTCTCTCTCTCTCTCTCTCTCTCTCTCTCTCTCTCTCTCTCTCTCTCTCTCTCTCTCTCTCTCTCTCTCTCTCTCTCTTTTCATCCTTGTTAAATTTGACAGTGCGTAATACAATTCATTTTTTCTCTCTCGGTCTTTTCGGCATAAAAGGGACGTAGAGGAAACAAAGAAAAGGAGTTTCGAATTTCCCTGATATTGCGAAAACAATCTTCCGAGGAAATTTCCAGGCCAATATATCAGGCGCGAAATAGCCTAGGGTTGGCGGGTTTTTGGCGGGGTTTTGGCGGGATGGCGGCTTCTATGGCTGGCGGGACGGCGCGGTCCGGTGACGCATATCGGCCGGGGATCATCAAACTTCGAGCAACTATCGTTTAAATAATGGCGCAAGTTTGTTCATATTTCATGTGGATGGCTTATAGAATGAAATTATCATCAACTTTGGACATTTTGCCTGCGCTTGTAGGGGAAACCCATCTTCTCTACGGCACTCAGGTTTGGTGGACAACCGTCCGGGGGCGACCCGGTTATCGCTCGGCGTGTTTTAGCCGATTGTGCCTTTGTGCGCGTCTGTCTGTTTCTGTGTTTTGGCTGCGTTCAAACCCGGATTTACTCCATTTCCATCTGCTTAGTCCAACATGTGTGGGGCTC
>BOPN01000154.1:250000-255000 GCA_017312705.2 Penaeus japonicus
ATATTTCTTTTATAGCAAACATTTCCCCTTCTTCCTATTCTCCGTCTCTTCCCCCTTTTAATCCCTCTACCCTGTTCGTGTGCGTGTGTGCGTGTGTGTGAGCGTGCGTGTGTGTGTGTGTGTGTGTAAGCGTGCGTGTATGTATGTCTGTAAGCGCGTACATCTGAAGCTGTCGTTGTTGTAGCTCTAATTTATTTTCTATATATCCCTGAGGCACTGCGCGGACCTGGCATTAAGGTAATTTCTGCTGAGAGAGATTTAAGGGGTCACACGTAGAGGTTAGAGAGATAGAGGTAGATACACACACACACACACACACTCACACTCACACTCACACTCACACTCACACTCACACTCACACTCACTCACACTCACACGCACACGCACACGCACACGCACACACTCACTCACTCACTCACTCACTCACACTCACACACACACACACACACACACACACACACACACACACACACACACACACACACACACACACACACACACACACACACACTCACACTCACACACACACTCCTCGTGAAGGTTCGAGAGAGGTAGATGTGTGACGGCTTGGTGCTTTGAATGAGGCGGGTGGGTTATCTTGGTCGTGGATCGTTGTCTTTTTATTCTTCTTTCTTTCTTCTTCTTCTTCTTCTTTGGGTTTTTATCTTAATTAGTTGTGTAATTATAGCTCGTGTGTTTTTGGCTTCTTTTTTTTCTAATTCTTTTCCCTTCATCGTGTTAGAAGACAGGGTAGGGATGAGTAGTCGGGATCATGCACGCATACTCAAACACGCGCTGTATTTATGTCTGTCTGTCTGTCATTTATTTATATATATATATATTTTTTTCAATCTCTCCCTCTCTCTCTTTCTCTCTTTCTCTCTCTCTCTCTCTCTCTCTCTCTCTCTCTCTCTCTCTCTCTCTCTCTCTCTCTCCCTCTCTCTCTCTCCCTCTCTCCCTCTCCCTTTCTTTCTCTCTCTCTCATTCCATCTCATTTTTTTCCATCTCCATCTGATGCATATCGTTTTATCTGCGCATATTCTCCCAGGTTTACATATTTATGCATATATATTCGCAGAGACGCGGACACGACGGCGTTCGCGTGCGCCACCTGTTTTCAGGGAATGTTGGTGCCTTTTATTCCCGGCTTGGAAGTACCATCACAAATTGATAATTAATACACGGCGTAAATATTCCATCATCGTTAACTATTGAGCAGATGAATGCAACAATTCCTTGGATGAATAATAAGCAGGTGGTTGCCGGATATTTTTTTTTCTATTATCATTATTCTTGAGTTGGACCAACATGAAAGAAAACGGGGAGACGAGATAACGAGAAATTGTTAGTGTGTATGTAACTTTTATTATACGGTTATTGTACGCGCTGTGATGAATGTTTTGCAGGTATTTTCAAAGAGATAGAGAGATTAAAATGGTCTGTGTTTTTGCCGCTACTTTCTTTATGACAGAGAGAGAGAGAGAGAGAGAGAGAGAGAGAGAGAGAGAGAGAGAGAGAGAGAGAGAGAGAGAGAGAGAGAGAGAGAGGGAGCTAACCAAGAGAGAGACAGACAGACAGACAGACAGAGAGAGAGAGCGAACCAAAGTATTTCCTTTTTTCTGTGGGAGAGAGTGAGAGGGAGAGAAGAAAAAAAAATAAAACGATTAGGAAGAGGAACTCAAGTCGAAAAATAGATCTCTTAGTGGAATTGTGGACGCTGGTCACTATTTCTCCCTCCCTCCCTCCCTCCCTCCCTCCCTCACCTGTTCCAAGCAGTCGGCGGCGTGAAAAATGGTCGAGTCGTTTCGTGTATTCATAGAAAACGGGGCGAGCAGTCCAAATATGCTTAATCATACAGGGAAGGACGAACAGAGCCTAGTATTTATTATGGTCCCATTTATAGACCTGAGGTAGATGGAAGGGGGGGAGGTCGGAGGGGGTTCCGGAAGGGTGGAGGAGGGTGGTTGGAGGTTGGGGGTTGAGAGATGAGGGGGGGTGGGGGGTAGATGCGGGGTCAAGGTAGGAGGGGAGGGGAAGGGCAGGGGTCGGCATGGGGTGGGAGATAGTGAGATGTAGGGAAAGGAAGGGAGGGAAGGAGGGAGGGAGGGGGAGAGTGGGTGGAAGGGAGGGAGGGAGAAGGGGAGGGGCGGTGGGAGGAGCGTAGACAAGGCACGTTAGGGTGGGTGGGTGGGTGGGTGGGTGTGGGGTGTGGGTGGATGGACCCTGGTGATGGTGAAGGGAGGGGGGAGGGGGGTTATAGGGAGGAGGATGGTGATTATAGCGTCGATTATTATTATTACTTCCAGATGATGAGGTGGAATGATTTTTAGTTTCTTTACTATTTATGTGTTTGACGGCATTCGCTCGAGACCGCTCTTGCCCCTCGTTTTCTTTCTCTTCCTCTTCCTCTGTCTCTCTCTCTTTCTCTCTCTATCTATCTATCTATCTATCTATCTATCTGTCTGTCTATCTATTTTTATCTCTCTTCATTTTTTTCTTTCTTTTTGTCTCACACTTGCGAGGAATAATAAATTGGAGAAGTAGCAGCAGAATTTGAAGCAATAAAAAAAAGAAAAAAAAGAAAAGAAAGAAGAAGAGGCAATGAGAGATAAAGAAAAGGAACAACAAGCGATGATTGTAGAAGTAGCAGCCGGAGCCCCGTAGCCGAAGCCCCTGAGCTGTTTTTATGCGTGTAATATTTTAATGAATAATGCGACCATGGCATTGTTACCAGCCGGCCTTTGGGGGTGTTTAATGCACCGACCGCGTCCCGCCCAACTTGTTTTTGCGCTCTTCTCTCACTTCGGAATTTGTCATTTTAATCAAGCGAGAAGTTGGGGCGGCGGTCGCGGCGGTGTCCGGCCCCGCGAGCTGTTCGACGCGCCGCGCCGCCGAGAGATGTGTGTGTGTGCTCATGCTGGATGGTGACTGTACACTTTATTGTGGTGGCTGGGTTGGAGGTGGAACAGGGGGTGGGGAAAGGGGAGGGGGAAGGGAGGAGGTGGGGGTGGAAATGGAGGGATGTGTGTGGGGGGGGGGTAGAGGCGGTAGGGGCGGTAGGGGGCGCTTCGGGTGGTAACCGCTGGAGGGGAGTGAAGGAGGGATGGAGGGACGGAGGGGGGGAGGGTGGGGAGATGTAGTGGGGGAAGTGAGAGTTGTTCGTATGTATGCATATATGGTGATGTATGTATGTATGTACTTGTTTGTTTTATCACTTTTATGTATTTATGTATATGAAGTCATGTATATTGTATTTCCGAATGTTTATTGATGGTGTGTGTGTTTGTCTCTCCACGCGTATATATTTTTATTCAGAATAGGAACCTGTATGTAAGTTCTAAATGAAATATAAGTTAGGAAATGAATAAGCATCGGTTTGCGCATATGTTCATATTATTTGTGCACACCTGTGACTCCACGTACCTCGAGCTAATGACACTGATGAAGTGAAAGGGGACTTGAATATTTTCATATGGAAAAGGTAAAGGAGAGATGGGCTGAGATAGAGATGATGTACTCGGAGGGCAGACCGAAAGGGAAGGAGAGAACGTTGGCGTGTATATATATATATAGTGTGTGTGGTTTGAATTGTATGTATACACGCTGTAGACAAGTTTCTCTGTTGCAGCGGTGACTCCCTCGTCAGTGAGAATTTAGATTTCAATGGGAGAGTCCTCCTCTGCACCTCTTTGAAAGGGAGAGCGAGATCTGAATCCTGGGATTGCCACCTCCTTCTCGCCTCCCCCCGCCCCCACCCCACCCTCACCCTCCCCCGGAGTTGATTTGCGTCTTAAGGAACCCAAGAGAAGAAGAAAAGGTCATAATTTCGTTTGAGAAGCATGAAGAGAACCGCCCCCAACCCTCCCCCCCTCCCCCCCAGCCGCAAAACAAACGAAACCCCGAACCGCATACGCACCATCAGCCAAACATGCAAAAAAAAAAAAAAAAAAAAAAAAAAAAAGAGGCCCGTAACCTTCCTAATTTAAAATCACATTTCTTTTAACATAAATGCAAATCCGTATCTTCGGGAATCCATATGTATGAAAGGACACAACACCCAGCTGCATTTACATTTATAGGCCTGCGCCGGGACCTCGTCGTCGCCACCTACAAGTACATATTAGTCCATTTAGTCCCCGCCCGAGGCAAGCCGCGGCGGCGACCACTTTATTCAAGAAGACGCGGCGTTTATGATTGGTTGTGCGTCTGGCAGGGGTGTGGCGCTTGCTCCCGGGTGGATAGGCTCAGATGATGCATCTCTCGCGGCTTTTTTATTGTGTTCCGGCGATAGCGACGTATGCCGGCGCTTGTGGATGGATGGATGCACGGGGACCGGGGGACCGGGGACGGGGACTGGGGTTGGGGCTAACTTTGTGATCGGTTAATAATAATATCCAGGCTACGTGAACTCGCCGAAATTTGCATTTTGAAGGTGATCTTTATTTATGTATGGTAATGGACACACATACTTCCTTCCCCCACATTAAGAGCTATGCGTGCGTGTGGCGAGGTGTGAGGCAGCCAGCGAGCGAACGAGCGCGACTCTCCACCGCCAGTCCAGGCAGGTCCTTTTTAACGCAGGACGTATCGCATCTCATACATACGTTTCCTCGCGAACACCTTTCCCTTCCAGCGGGGGGTGGGGGGTGGGGGGGAGGTGGGGTGGGGGGTGGGGTGGGGGGAGGTGCCGGGCCTCTTGATTTATTATAATATAGGAGTCTAGAATCCCCTCCCAGCCTGTGTTGTGTTACCCTCTCGCCCACCCTCCTCCTTCCCTCAGCCAGTAGATATATATATATATATGTATGTATGTATGTATGTATGTATGTATCGTGAAGGGCGGGGAGGGGGAGGGGGGGGGGGGGGAGCAAGGTCCATGGCGCTGGGAATGGGAGAGAAGAAGGGGTTGTTTTAGTGCCGGTGTTATTGTAGGGTTGTTGTAGGCTTCGGGTGGGCGTTAAGTTTCGCTCTCTGGAGAGGGTGGGAATACAGAGACTCCC
>BOPN01000154.1:265000-277500 GCA_017312705.2 Penaeus japonicus
AGTGTCTAATTGGGTTCGAACTAAGAAATGCTTTGAGGTAATAATTTGAGTCGTTTTGAATATTTTATGGAATGGTGGTAACAGCGTCACAGACCTTCCAAACACGCGATGAAAATATGGTCCTTAAATTATGCAAGCCGTTGATGAAATTGATAAGGAGGAACAAGGTACACGAGGATATTCGTTTTTTTTTATGGGGGGGGGGGGTATTTGTTAGTTGTGTGTGTGGTTGTTTGATTGTCTTCTTTTTTTGTCTCTTTTTTTCTGGACTTTCTCTTTCTTTTTTTTTCTTTTTTTTTCTTTTTCTTTTTTTCTTTTATTCTTTTTCTCTTTCTTTTTCCTTTCTCTTTCTTTCTTTCTCTCTTTCTTTCTTTCTCTCTTTCTTTCTTTCTCTTTCTTTCTTTCTCTTTCTTTTTTTCTTTTTCTTTTTTCTCTTTCCTTCTCTCTCTTTCTTTCTCTCTTTCTTTCTTTCTCTCTTTCTTTCTCTCTCTCTTTCTTTCTCTCTTTCTTTTTTTTCTTTTTTTTTCTCTTTCCTTCTCTCTCTTTCTTTCTCTCTCTCTTTCTTTCTCTCTCTTTTTTTCTCTCTCTTTCTTTCTTTCTCTCTCTCTCTCTCTCTCTCTCTCTCTCTCTCCCTCCCTCTCTCTCTCCCTCCCTCCCTCCCTCCCTCCCTCCCTCCCTCCCTCTCTCTCTTCCATTCTCTTCTCTTCTCTTTCTTTTTCTCTCCTCTCCTCTCCTCTCCTCTCTCAACGTGTATATATATGCATATAATGTCTTCTATTCCGAAGTGGGAAAAGCAAGTGCTGTCACAGTTGAGCGTCGTTGTCATTGTTGGCAGCCAGGTCTTCGGCCGCCATCGTCAGAGCACCATGAATATGTATGGCGAATATGAATGTCCGTTTTTCTAACTCGGGTTCTTGTTTATTTTATAAGATTTTTGTCATATCGTTGACCTTATCAAGCTTTTTTTTGTTCTTCTTCTTTTCTTTTTTCTTTTTTTTATACGTGTCATCCTTCCTTGATGTATGCAGAAGTTCTCTTGGTGTTTTTTTTCTTCTGATGAATATTCATTATACATTTAATTGCTTTGGGGGTCGATCCACCAATCTGTATATTTCTTCATTTTTTTTTTCTTTTTCCTTTTCTTTTTTTTAGAGTAGACAAAGCAAAGAGAATGTAGAATCATATTTTTGTGTTTTTCTATTTTACATTTTGCACTTCTTTTTCTTGCAAAGACGTTGTTGTAGAATCCCGGAATTCATTCATAATTCACGCACAACCATCTTTGTAGTTTGCACGTAATATCACTTCTGTTATTCGTTTCACATCTCGAGATACTGTTGCCGCACATAACCTTAAGATTATATGACATATATATATATATATATATATATATATATATATATATATATATATATATATATATATATATATATTATATATATATATATATATATATATATATTATATATATATATATATATATATATATATATATATATATATATATATTATATATATATATATATATATATATTATATATATATATATATATATATATATATATATATATATATATATATATATATATAATGTACAGATATATTTATATAATATGTATGTAATATGATGGTGAATATTTTTCTGAAATATGTTTTTATAAATTAATTTGTATATGTATAATATATATATATATATATATATGTATATATATATATATATATATATATATATATATATATATATATATATATATATATACATAATATACATATACATAAAGATTCTAATGCTACTAATATCACTAATATATATATCTTGTGAAATACAAATGCTATAAACTGAAATAAAATTCTTAATTCAATTTTTTTTTTTTTTCGAAAAAAGTGAAATATTGCAGCCGCTCCTGTGATCGGTATTTAACGCATGTGTTATTTATTTTGTGTTTCAGGTGAGTGATCACAGCGGCGCGCGACTGACTGTGTGCGTGACGTGGTAATGTATTTTTGTTGGTCCTTCGCGCATCATTAAGGTAAATGAGGGTGACAGATTAATGCGGGCGACATTCTATATTAATGCGGGTGATTTATTAATGAGGCCCGCAGAACAGAGGATCCTTGCACAGATAATATATATATATATATATATATATATATATATATATATATATATATATATATATATATATATATATATATGCAGATATATGTATATATATATATATATATATATATATATATATATATATATATATATATATATATATATATATATAGATTATACATATATATTATTTATGCATATACGTATGTATGTATATGTATAATAACGTTGACCAATGCTTAACTATTCTGTCTGGTTATCATGCATGGTGATGACCCTAGTAAAAATGTCACCGCCTGACTCGAAGGTGTTCCTACATGTCTTTCAAGGAACAAGGACTCAAGGTACATTCGTAAGGGCCTTTATAAAGATATATATTCATGTCCACATTTTTTTTTTTTTTTTTTTTTTTTTTTGCCTTTGCTTCTACGAAACAAGGTGTGATGTTAGATTTTTATTATTGTTATTGACCTAGGGGTTGGGGGATAGAGGGGGAGGGAAGGAGGGAGAATGGGGAAGGGGGAAGGGGGAAGGGGAGGGAAGGAGGGAGAATGGAGAAGGGGGAAGGGGGAAGGGGGAAGGGGAGGGAAGGGGAGGGGAGGGAAGGGGAGGAGGAGAAGCAGCTTCGGCGAAGACTTAATTAATATTTGATCTTAAATAGCAGCCATAAAACTTTCGATGAACTCTTGAGTGATTTATGAAGCATCTTGTGATCCCAGTTAGTCCGTCAGATTTTGAATCCCAAAATTTTATTTATATATATATACACATCTTCCATCATTCTTTTTTTTTACTATATTATTTTTTATAAAGTGATTTACGAGTCCGAAGCCCGTGAATATGGCGGTTAGTGTCCATTATGGATGTATATATGTCTGATTAATAGCTGCTGGGATTTGGTTCTGCGGCATGTCTGTGGCTTTTTATCCCCCCCCCCCCTCTCCTTCTGTCCCTCCCTGTCTACCTTTTCTTTTATTTTTCTTTCTTTATTTATTTCTTTCGCGGGGAAAATGATTTTGTATTTTGGAGAGTGGGTTTCATCAATTGTGAGTACTATCTCTTTCTTTCTCTTTCTCTCTTTCTCTCTTTTTCTTTCTCGCTTTTTCTCTTTCTCTCTATCTCTTTCTCTCTTTCTCTCTTTTTCTTTCTCGCCTTTTCTCTTTCTCTCTCTCTCTCTCTCTCTCTCTCTCTCTCTCTCTCTCTCACTCTCTCTCTTCCTCCCTCCCTCTCCTCCCCCTCTCCCCCCTCCTCCCCCCTTTCTCCTCGATTTGTAATTTGCATTTGGGATTAACATGGCAAGGGAATGGATATTTAATGTGGACATGTTTTCGTGGGGTTCTTGATCTTCCTAAAAAAAAAATCTTGTTTATTGTTTTTCTTGGTTTTTCGTTTCTTATTTTTTTGGCTCTTTTAAGGAATCTTCTTAATTTGTAACGCTTATTATTTTTGTCATTTATTTTTTTTTTTTATTATTCGTGTTTGTCTTTTCTTTTTTCTTTTCTTCACTTTATTTCTAATATGGTCGTACTCCTTCATTTCCATCTTTCCTCTCTTCCTCCTCTTTCCCTTCTGTTTATGCTCCTCCTCCTCCTCCTCCTCCTCCCCCCCCTCCCCTTCCATCCTCCCCCTCCCCCCCTCCCCTTCCATCATCATCCTCCTCCTTCCCCTTCCCTCCTCCTACCACCCTCCCCTTCCCTCCTCCTCCTCCCTCTTCCTCCTCCTCCTCCTTCTCCTTCCCCTTCCCCTTCCCTCCTCCTCCCTCTTCCTCCTCCTCCCTCCTCCTCCTCCTCCTCCTCCTCCTCCTCCTCCTCGCCTCCCCTTTCCTCCCCTCCCCTCCCATTGCCATCACCACAAGGAGAGCTGACATTGATCAGGTACAAAGATCGCCTCAGTTGATGTCTGTTGGACCCTTTACCTGTTACGATCACGCGAGCTCTCTACGGACGGGAGGCACCAGCTCTTCTCTTCTCCTCTTTTCTTCTCCTCTCTCCTCTTTTCTTCTCCTTCTCTCCTTCTCTTGTTCCTTTTTTTCTCTTTTTTTTTGTTTTGTTTACTTTTTTTCTTTCTCTTGCTCTCTCTTTCTCTCTGCTCTCTCTCTCTCTCTCTCTCTCTCTCTCTCTCTCTCTCTCTCTCTCTCTCTCTCTCTCTCTCTCTCTCCGTTTGTCTTTCTTTTCTGTCTCCTTTATCAATCCATTTAATTTCCTTTCCTTTCCTCCACCCCTTGCGTCGCTTCCCCTCTTCCTCCTTTATCTCCTTTACACTCGCTCCTCGACGAGGTTTTGAAGTTGGCTTACCATGCGGCGACATTCCCCTTTTGATGACGAACGCTATTTTATCTCGCTACCGAAGTACACCTTTTTTAAGCGTATTTATTTATAGATCTACAGGATTTTTTTGTTTTCTGAGACAATGAGTAAGGGGCGTCTCCTATTAACTCTGTTGAAGAGGTTCGTTTTCTTTAAGCGTCATCGCCGCGGTATTTTTGCCGAGTCTCTGCTAAACACTCTGGTTCTCGTTTTCTTCTTGTTAATTTTAGGGGGCCTTCGCATCGGACTCTTCCGGCATTTTATTTGATAATCTTATTTCGTTTTGGGTTCGATAAACTCGCTCCGCCGAGGAACAAGAGATCCCGGCTCGGAACCGCTTGTTGGAATCCGCTAGCAGTTTTCGAATGAGCGCCAAATTATGTCGTCAAGCTTAGCGTTACTTTCCGAAAGACATTCCCCCCAAGTTCTCGAGTCATTTGCATATATTGTAGCGCCTAAGCCACGGCCAGAATGGCAGCATAGGTGCAATAAACAGCAAAGAGCAGTTTTACAATTAAGAGCGGCCCGGCGCGAGTCAGCCAAGGCGCCGAACCCGCCAGCATCGCCACAGAGGGCGGGTGTGAGCGGCCCCGCTAGGTTAGCGCCTGAGATAGCGGCCGGGGCGCCCTCCCTTGACAGTCGGGATAAAACCTCGCGTAAAACCGCCACTCATTACTGGGTATCGCTGCCAGTGAGCGCCAGGAAAGTAGTCGGGCATTTTTGGGGAGTATTATGTCTTTTATTTGCATATAAATATATATATATATCTTTCTTTGCGAGTTGTTTTTTGGTGGATTAGCGCAAAGTTTCGGACGGCGGTTTTTTGTGTAAGGATTACTCCGTAATTTGGTTATGATTGTTATGCATTTCTTGTGAGCGGCCTTGTTGATGCGAATTGAAATTTTATAGCGAGAAATGGGAAACAGACGGAAAATGTAAATGGGGCGCCCATTTTTTTGCCATCTCTTATTTTAGCTGACGGGCGAAGACGGGGATTAAGCTCCCCGGCCGTGGGTAATATTCGCGTTGGGAATAGCCAATCGTGCGCTGGAGGGTAACCTAAGTATAGGGACGGCGGGAATCGGCCGCGTTATGCCTCGTGCGGTAATGTGCAGGTGTTGCGGGGACGGCGACGGCGCACAGGATGTCTCGGCGCTCGAATTACAATTAACACGTTCAAGTGTGTGTGTGGGAAGGAGGCGACGGGAGGGGGAAATGTGTCTTGGCTCGAAGCTGCGACCGCGTCCTTTCGTCGTAATTGAAAATTTTGAAATTTTGGGGCTAAGCCGGATGACCTCTCAGGCTCAGGCACACTACTGAAGATTTCTCTCTCTCTCTCTTTCTCTCTCTCTCTCTCTCTCTCTCTCTCTCTCTCTCTCTCTCTCTCTCTCTCTCTCTCTCTCTCTCTCCCCCTCTCTCTCCCTCTCTCCTCTCTCTCTCTCTCTCTCTCTCTCTCTCTCTCTCTCTCTCTCTCTCTCTCTCTCTCTCTCTCTCTCTCTCTCTTTATATATATATATATATATATATATATATATATATATATATATATATATATATATATATATATATATATATATATAATCAGAGAGAGATATATAAAACAAAAAAAAAACGCGTGTGTGAGCGCTTCTAGACAGACAAACAAACACACACACACTCACTCACTTCACTCATATATATATATATATACGCAGCACACACACCCCGAGATATACATGTTGAATATATTTGTTTACACATTTCACATTCACATGATTTACATAGAAATTACACACACTTACGTACTCACTCTTAGACATGTTTTATACGTTCTGTTTTTATTTGATTATCTTTATTAGTTTTTCTTGTCGCCTTCATCTCTTACTTTTGCTTCATGGTATGCACCTAAAGCATTTACTGACAACCACTATCTTTGAAGTGTGTCCATCCTCCGTTTTTTTTTGTTTGTTTTTTTCTCTCCTCTCTCTCTCTCTCTCCTCTCTCTCTCGCGCGCGGCCTTAAATTACGTTTGTTCTTGTTAATCTTTTTTTTTATCTTCTCTTGCTGCTCGCTCCTCCCCCACCCACCCCCATCCTCCATCTCAACTCCTCCCTCCTCCATCCTCCCTCCTCCCTCCTCCCTCCTCACCCTTCTCTCTCCTTACTCCTCTCCCCGTCCTTCCTCTCCTCCCTCCCCTCCTCCCTCCCCTCCTCCCCTCCTCCATCTGCGGGGTCTGTCGGACGTTTGTGCAGCTACCCAGCGGTCAAACCAACATACAGTCTAACCCACCATTATGCAAATACCTTCTCCTCCCTCCACCCCTTCTCCTCCTCCTCCTCCTCCTCCCCATTCCCTCGGCCTGCATCCCTTCCCTCCCCCCCCCCCTCCCCCCCCCGGCCTGCTTCCCATTCCCTTCTCTCCCCCCAACCCCTTCTTAACCCCTTCCTGTTTCTTATCCCTCCCTCCGCCCTGCCTCTCCCCCACCCCTTCCTCCCTCCTGCATCTACCCCTTCTTCCCCCTACCTCTCCCCCTTCTTCCCCCACCCCTCCCCCACCCCTCCCCCCTCCCACTCCCTGCCTCCCATCCCTCCCCACCCCTCCCCATACCTCACCCCACCCCTCACCCCCACTCCCTGCTTCCCATCCCTCCCCTTCCACCCCCCACCCCCCCCACACCAATTCCAATCCCAACCCTGTCTCCACACACCACCTCGCCTTCGTCACCCCCCCCCCCCCCCCCACACAGGACAGGCAAGGCTCGAGGATAGGTGAATAGGAGACAGGTGTTGAGGGTGAAGGTGTGAGCTGGTGATCACAGGTGATTCGCAGGTGATTCTCAGGTGATTCTCCTCTTGTTCTTGGGTGTTAGGTTAATGGATATTTCTTTTTTTTTTTTTTAACCTCCATCCTTGTCTTGTGGGTGTCAGTGGGTAGATTATTGCAGACTGGTATGCGTGGGCAAGGGAAGGGGTGTGGGTGTGGGATTATTATTTTTTTTTTCTTCTTCTTCTTTCCTCCCTTGCGGGTATGAAGGATAGCCAGCTGGAGGACGCTGTGCCGTGTGGATGGATACATGGGCACTGGGTGGGCAGAGCGATCGAAATGAAGGAAACGCGGATGTTATCCTCCTCTCTCTCTCTCTCTTTCTCTTTCTCTTTTCTCTCCCTCTCCGTCCTTCTATCGCTCTTTCTTTCCCTCTCTCTCCCCTACCCGCTTGCTCTCTCTCTCTCTTTCTATCTATCTATCTATGTACCTACCTATCTATATCTATATCTATCTATCTATATCTATATCTATATACATTTATATGTATATATGTATATATATATATATATATATATATATATATATATATATATATATATATATATATATATATATAATCTCCCCTCCCTCCTTTCCCCCCCCCTCCTATACCCCTCCCCCTCCGAAGCGTGACCGTACAACTAATGCCAACAAGAACAAGAACAAGAACAAGAACAGCCACAAGTATTATGACAAGTAATCGCATCGAATGGGGGTACGGGGGGGAGGTAGGGATGGAGGGGGGTGGGGGGTGGGGTTGTAGTTAGCGGCAGGAGGCATCGGGAGCGCTTGAGGTTCCTTCCTTCCTTGGTCTTTCCAGTCACGCCCCGGTGATGCCCTGACACAAGAATAAGAATTGCTGTTATTGATTGAGTTATTGAAAGTTATTGGGACCATTAGATTGCACACCAATTTTGATATAGAGAAAAAAAAAGAGAAAGAATGATGGCGTAAGGAGTGGAACTTTTTTTTCTCTTTTTTTTTTTTTTAACCTCCTCGTTTGTAAATATCTTCGTTTGTCTTTGTATGTTTGCTTGTCGTAGCGGTGTTCATGTCCGCTTGCTGTTCCGACGGGGTTGAGGGGAAATAGAGAGAGAGGCTGAGGGGAGGCGATAGAGGGAGCGGAAGGAGGGAAGAGAGTGAGAGAGATAGAGAGATAGAGGAGAAGAAAGAGAAGAAGAAGAAGGGAAAAAGAGGATAGGGGGGGGAGGGTGAGGGAAATAATAAATTGCCGGGCACGCAATGGGGATAATTCAGTCGAATTGGCAATAATTCTTGTAAATCGGCAAAGAAAACACGACTGGCAAATATGATAATGTCGGCCCTCTCTCCTGTCGCAACTTCTGTGTCATTCGGATCCAACTTTCTGAGTATATTTTCTGAAAAGTTTTGGAGGGGAAATTCAATACTGCATGTTGCCCAGGGGTGAGCTCTGTGTGTGCGTGTGTCTGTGTTTGTTTGTTTATTTGTTTGTTTGTTAGTATGTTTGTATGTTTGTGCTTGTAAGGGAGGGAGGGTGGGAGGGGAGATAAAAGAGAGAGAGAGAGAGAGAGAGAGAGAGAGAGAGAGAGAGAGAGAGAGAGAAGAGAGAGAGAGAGAGAGATAAGAGAGAGAGAGAGAGAGATATCCGGTATTGCGTGTGTTATTACATTACGCGTATATGATAATAGATGATATTGTGTACAGCGTTAGATAACTAAGCTGCACAGTATATAGGTTGCATAACGCGTTTATTATGTGTGCATGTGCATGATAAGGGTCATACACATGTGCGTGCAAGTGTGCGATTTTCGCATGATGTGCACACTTCAGTCGCTTTGCGTGCATACACGTGTTAATGCCGGCATAATGGCGCGTAATTCACTTTTGATTATATATCATTTTTGTTTTCATCATGTGTGGCTTTGTATATATTATGGAACGGACTTTCATATTTAAAAAAGGAAGACCAAAAGTATGACGTTGCGAACGCCTGTCGATAACATTGGGCTGTCGTGTGTGTGCGTGTCGGCCCCTCCTCTCGGCCCTGCTCGCAGCCCTGTTCCTGTATGTTGGCCATGGGTGCGTGTATGTTGGTGTGCCCCTCCCTCTGGCTCCCCCTTCCCCCTCCCTCTTCCTCCCTCTCCCCCATCCCTATTCCCCCTTTCTCTTCCCCCTCCCTCTCCCCATCCCTATTCCCCCTTCCTCTTCCCCCATCCCTATTCCCCCATCCCTCTTCCCCCTCCCTCTTCCCACATCCCTCTCCCACATCCCTCTCCCACATCCCTCTTCCCCCTCCCTCTTCCCACATCCCTCTCCCACATCCCTCTCCCACATCCCTCTTCCCCCTCCCTCTTCCTCCAACCCCCCTCCCCCTCTCACCTTTACACGTCTCTGGCGCTCTCCCACTATCACATGATATTAAAATTAAGGCGATTATAAAAAAAAGGTCCGAGGTGAAGCGATTATGCAAATTTATGATATCGTGCGATCAGTTTGCTCTTGTCTAGGGTGAAGAGGAAGGGGGGAGGGAGGGGGGGGGAGAATGGGAATGAAGGGAGGGGATCTGAGAAACAGAAGACGAGGGGAAGAGGAGAGAGGGGGAGGGGGGAGGAGGGGAGGGAGAGGTGGGCGAATGAGTGAAAATAAATGTAGAATTGATGCGAAAGAACTCGGGGTTTAGGAGAGAAAGGAGAAGAGTGAAAGGGGGAATGAATGTAAATTAAAGGCAAAGGGGTGGTTAAACTAAATAATGTAAAAAAAAATGAGTGAAGAAAAAATATCACTGAAAGGAATGATGATAAATGCGTCCGACACACACACACACACAAACACACACACACACACACACACACACACACACACACACACACACACACACACACACACACACACACACACACACACACACACACACACACACACACACACACACACTCCTCCCTCTCATTCACACTCACTCTCGCTCTTCTTCTCTCTCTTAATCTTCCAATATTCTCTCCCTCTCCCCCTGGGTTTATGGGCAGTGACAGGACACAAGGATTTGACAATAAGGAGCTGGTGTTACATCCTGTTAGAGTACCTTCCTGACGGAGAGGAGGCCGAGCTGACGCCGAAGCTGACGCCGAAGCTGACGGCTGATAGGAGGAGGAGGAGGAGGAGGAGGAGGAGGAGGAGGAGGAGGAGGAGGAGGAGGAGGAGGAGGAGGAGGAGGAGGAGGGGGAAGGGGGGGTAGGTTTGGGATTACTGGAAGTCGGGACTGGAGTGAATGAGTGAGTTGAGTATGGATGGAGGATGGATGGGTGATGGATGGGTGGATAGGGGAGCAATATCTGGATGTGGAGGGAGGGAGGGAGGGAGGGAGGGAAGTGAAGGGAAGTGAAGGGCGTGCAAAAAGTCGAAGATAGAGTAGGAGGGAAGTGTGTGTGTGGGTGGGGGGAAGGGGAGGCTTATAATCACAAGAAAGGGTGGACAAGGGGAATCATCGGGGTGGTGTGGGGGGGGGGTAAAGGAGGGGAAGGAGGGGGAAGTCTACAGTGTTAACGAGTGAGAAGTCTTTGTAAGCGGAGACGGGGAGAGTACCCGGTACAGACGCCGGTATTGCAAGCATCGGAGAAACACGAGATTATGCAAATGATGGCTTATCAATGTAATGTAGCGGCGAAGGTGAGGCCGCGCCGGTAAGGCAGGCTCAAGAAAGGGGGGGGGTCGGGTAGGGGGGTAGGCTGACTCGTTGGAGGAGATATGAGAATTGAGAGATAAAAGATCAGAAAGGAGAGAGGGGAGAAGGAGAGGGGAAGGAGGGGGGAGAAGGAGAGAGAGAGGGAGATGGGGAGAGAATGAGAGAGGGGGAAGAGAGGGGAGAAGAAGAGACGGTGAAGGAAGGCTTTTTAAAGGATAGGGAAGGAGAGAAATATCGGAGGGATGTAGCTGGAGTGATGGAGAGAAGCAAGAGGTTGTCAGTGAATGATGAACCAAAGGAAGGCTGATGAAGAAGGCGACGGTAGATGGGTCGAGGTGGAGGGGGAATGTGGAGAGAGAGAGAGAGAGAGAGAGAGAGAGAGAGAGAGAGAGAGAGAGAGAGAGAGAGAGAGAGAGAGAGAGAGAGAGAGAGAGAGAGAGAGGGTTCGATTTTCCTCCTATCTCTCCCCTCTCTTCCCCTCACCTGTCTTCCTCCCCTCTTTCCCTTTCCTCTTCATCTCTCCCCTCCCTTCCCTTCCCTTCGCTAACCCTTCCCTCCCCACATCACCCCTCTCCTCCCTTCGCTTGCCCTACCCTCCGTGTCCTTTTAAAGCTACATCCATCTACTACCTCCACCCCCCCCTCCCCCGTGCAAAGGCCCCCACCCCTCCCCTCCCCTCCCCCGTGCCCCACAAACGCCGATGCTGCCCCACCATAGAACCCATTCGACAATGCCTCCCCGACGCTAATGCTGTCCGCGATAAAAATATTGAATAATGAATCGGAAAAAAAATAAAAGAGAGAAGAGCCAACTTCCCCCCCCCCCCCCCCCCTTCCCCGCCCCTCCCCTTCCCGAAAAAAAAGAAAGGAAAAAAATTCTAACCTTCTTCCCACTCTTGGTCGCCTGCCTCTCCTTCCCACCCTTCCTACCTCTCCCTCCTTCCCTCCCAAGCCTCCCTTTCCTCCCTCCCTCCTTTTCCTCCTTCCCTCTCCTCCTCCCACCCTCCCTTTCCTCCCTCCCTCCCTTCCTTTCTCCCTCCCTTCCTCCCAAGCCTCCCCTCTATCCCTTCCTCCCTCTATCCCTCCCTCCTCCATCCCTCCCTCCTCCATCCCTCCCTTTCCTTCACTCCTCCCTTCCTCCCCTCCATCCCTCTCTCCATCCATCCCTCCCTCTCTCCCTCCCCCTCTAGCTCGGTTTCCCTTGCCTCTGTCCTGGCTTGTCTGGCGTGGCTTCCCCTCTTGCGCGTGAGAATATTGAAGCGTCGGAGGGTACAGACACCTGCGGCAGGAGGATGCTGTCCCACCTGTCCGGAGCCTCTGCCTGCCAGCCAGCCTCCCTTCCCTCTCTGGCGGCGGTGGCGGGAGGGTCAGGGGGGGGAAGGGAGGAGAGGAGGGGAGGGGAGGGGAGGGGAGGGGAGGAGGGACGCTCTAGATTCTCTCTTCCTCTCTGCCATTCATTCGCTTGGCTTTTTTTTTTTTTTTTTTTTTTCTTATTTTGTTGTGTCGCGTTTTTTTTTTCTTTCGTTTTTTGTCCCTCTCACCGCGTTTATTTCCCTTCCCTTCCTTTCCTTCCCTCCCTCCTTCCTTCCTTCTTTCTCTTTTTCCCTCTCTACCCTTCCCCCTATTCTACCTCCTTTCCCGCCCTCTCC
>BOPN01000154.1:285000-302500 GCA_017312705.2 Penaeus japonicus
AGCCTCAAGCCTCAAGCCTCAAGCCTAAAGCCTCAAGCCTAGGTCTATCAGGACTCGAGGTCGGAGGCTAAAAGCGTAAGCATCGAGTCAATAGCTCGCGCTCAGGTATGTGATATACACGGTGGTGTTCATGCGCCCCGTCGTCCCCGTCTCCCGCCATTTAGTAGAGTTTTACGGCAGCGTCGAAATTACCTATATGCTGGTATTTATTTTGGTGCGCGCTCGCTCTCTATCTTTGCCTCTCTCGCTCTTCTTTTTTTTTCTTTTCGTTCTGTCTTATTTGATTTTAGTTTTATTTCGTGTTTGTTTTTAATGTTTCTTTTTTTTTCTTCTCGCTCTCTCTTGCTCGTTCTGGCTCGCTCGCTCTTGCTGTCTCGTACTTTCGCTCTCACTCTATTTTTCTCTCTCTCACTATATCTCTTTCTCTCTTTCTCTTTCTCTCTTTCTCTATCTCTTTCTCTCTTTCTCTATCTCTTTCTCTCTTTCTCAATTTCTCTCTCTCAATTTCTCTCTCTCTCTCTCTCTCTCTCTCTCTCTCTCTCTCTCTCTCTCTCTCTCTCTCTCTCTCTCGCTCTTCTTTTTTTTTCTTTTCGTTCTGTCTTATTTGATTTTAGTTTTATTTCGTGTTTGTTTTTAATGTTGTTTCTTTTTTTTATTCTTCTCGCTCTCTCTTGCTCGTTTCTGGCTCGCTCGCTCTCGCTGTCTCGTACTCTCGCTCTCACTCACTCTCTCTATTTTTTTTCTCTCTTTTTTTCTCTTTCTCTTTTTCTTTTTCTTTCTCTTTTTCTTTTTCTCTTTTTCTTTTTCTCTTTCTTTCTCTCTCTCTCTCCTCTCTCTCTCTCTCTCTCTCTCTCTCTCTCTCTCTCTCTCTCTCTCTCTCTCTCTCTCTCTCTCTCTCTCTCTCTCTCTCTCTCTCTCAATTCCTCTCTCGCTCTCGCTTTCGCTCCCTCTCTCGCTCTCCACATTTTTCCTTTCTTTCTTTCCCAGGTCTTGCGAACACGTGTGCCGAATTGTTTTCAAATTACAGCATCTCAAAGGTGTCGAGAGATTTATCTTCTACGCCGTCTATCCCCGCCGTGTTCGAGGATTTAACGGGCGGCTGTTGATTTAGTTTTATTTTTGCCGCGAATATTTCTGCTTCGCCAAAAGACAGAAGAGCGTTCAGGATATTTGATCGGACCAATTTGCATATGAATCATTGAATTACGAACTATATATTTTTTTCTTGGCGAGCCGTCTCTTGCGCTCTCCAAGACCGGCGGTATGATATATGTGAGTAATAAAAGTTTGAATATTGGGGTTGTATTAATTTTTCGTGCTTGGTCGACTGGGAAATATTCTCGGTAAAGTGCGTTCGTATGCGCGTGTGTATGTGTATTTGTGTACGTGTGTGTGTATGTGTGTGTGTGTGTGGTGTTTCGTGTTTATATGCGCGTTGTATATCTCCGAGTGTTAGGGCGAGTTTCATCAGACTTTTTTTGAAATTTGGGTTTGGATAAAGTCAAAACTATCGGTACGTCGGAAGTGAAATGAATTATATATTTACATTTTTTTTTTTTTTTTCGACAAACTATGATGGCGGGTTTTGCAGATCGTCTCTCTGCCTTCCTAGCCCTTCCCCCCTCCCCCCTTCCCCCTTCCCTTTCCCCATCCTTTCCATGCCCCCCCCCCCCCGTACTTATCTCCCCTGGTCAGGTTGAGGTGATCAACACGGACTCTATCATTATAATCGAAACTCTTCATTTTATATTGAATTTGTGTCTGAGCTGAATATCATCATATCCTTGTATACTTGCTGGTGGCACGCTAGGTTAGGGAGGAGGAAGGGAGGGGGGGGGGAAGAGGAGAGAAGGAGAGAAGGAGGGGAAGGCGCTGTGAGGGTCTAGGGAGAAGGAAAGAAAAAAAATAGGGAGTAAAGGTGGGGTGGGGTGGGGTGAATTTTAAGCCCTACTCCCTTCCCTTTTATTGAGAAATGGATTTCCAAAATGGGTGTCGAGTTCTCTCTCTCTAGTCCCCCCTCCCCCTCCCTCCCCTTCCCTCCCTCTATAGAATATATGCCTTGAGGTTATTCAGATGGTGTTCACTGAGAGAAAGAGAATGTGTGTGTGTGTGTGTGTGCGCGCGCGTGTGTTTGCGTGTGAGTTCGCGCCCTTGTGTGTGTTTGTGTGTGTGTGTGTGTGTGTCTGTCTGTCTGTCTATGTGTCTGTGTGTGTGCACGTCTTTCCGAACGAATCCTTAGGTAGAGGATTTAAGAGACAAAGAGTAGATTTCCGCTTATTTGGTCCGCCTTCATCACGTAGGACTGGCTCCGTAGAGGCGCAGTACACGTTAGACCTTTTTCTATTACTCGCAGATAGTGAATGGTATTTGTCCTTTTTTGTATGTAAAACAGTCATTTGTCTTGACGTGTGAGTTATCATCGTTTTTTTTTTTCTTCTCTCTCTCTCTCTCTCTCTCTTTCTCTCTCTTTTAACAATATTCAAATCAGGAAAGCGATTTTTGTGCAGGATGGTATCAGCGTTACGAGGCGAAGTTGGACCTGAGGAGTGGCAGCTGGTTATCATTTGCGAGGCATAGGATGGCATTAGAGAGATAGAGGTCGTAGGTAGAGGTAGAGGGGAGAGGGTAGAGGGGAGGGGCATATGGAAAAGGGGGGAGGGGGGATAAGGAAAATGGGGTGGGGGGGGATATTAGAGAGGTAGAGGTAGAGGTCGTAGGTAAAGGGTAGAGGGTAGAGGGGAGGGGTATATGGAAAAGGGGGAAGGGGGGGATAAGGAAAATGGGGTGTGGGGGGGAATGGGGGGGATGTATGAGAGGGAGGGGCCTACTTTTCAAATGCAAATCACCCATAAAGACAATTTTTTTGGGCTGTAGCCTGCGGGCGGGGGCTCCCCTTTAAATAAGAATGTGAGAGAATAAAAATGACTGTAAAAAATTCTGGGTGATAGAGCTGGCGGTGTAGGGGGAAATTGAGGACTGGACTCCCCTATCTTTATTTAAATCTTAGGGAGAGCTCATTTGCATATTTATATGCATACATTCTATACGTGTGCGCATATATATATGTATGGAGATGAGCCGGCGAGCGGTGGTTATGTGTATATATATATGTATATATATATAAATTACATATATACATATATACATATATACATATATATATATATATGTATATATATATATATATATATATATATATATATATATATATATATACATACACATACACATATGTATATACACATACACACACAAACATATATATATATATATATATATATATATATATATATATATATATATATATATATATATATATATATATATATAAAATGTATGTGTGTGTGTGTGTGTGTGTGTTTATATATGTATGTATATACATATATATAATATATATATATATATATATATATATATATATATATATATATATATATATATATATATAATGTTTTAGGGGGTTTTATATATAGACTGTATAGCTAAGATGTCTTTCATATTTAAATTTGTTAGTGTACACTTGGTTCAAATTCTTAATGGGTTTTCGGTCGTTATTTTCTTCTTCTTTTTTTTAGTCCTTTATTCCCCTCCCCCCCTTTTTTTCTACTTTTTTTTTTTTTTTTTTCTTTTTGTTCTGAATGATCTATCACTTTATATTTTGACTTGACTGGGGTTTCTCTTTTTATTCACATTTGCATCCCTCCCTTTGTCTCTCTCTCTCTCTCCCTCTCCCTCCCTCTCCCTCCCTCCCTCCTCCCCTACCCTCTACCCTCCACCCCTTCATTCCCCAGCGCTTTTTTTTTTTTTTTTTTTTCATTATTCAACTTTGATTTTCATTTCCTCCCCCTTTCACTGATTCATTTTGTATAGTGGAAGCGTGAACGTGCCGTACGTAAGCCTGGGAGTGTGAGGGAGTGTGAGGGAGTGTGTGCGGAGCGGTCGAGGAAGATATGGCGGGGCCTGTGCCACTCTGTGCTTGGGGTTTGGGTTTGTCGGTGTGTGTGATTGTGAGAGTGGGGGAGAGGGAGAGGGAGAGGGAGAGTGGGGGAGAGGGAGAGGGAGGGGGAGGGAGTGGGAGTGGGAGTGGGGAGAGGGAGGGGGAGAAGGAAAGGGAGGGGGAGAGGGAGAGGGAGATGGGGGAAGGGAGTGGGAGAGGGAGGGGAAGGGGAAAGGGAGAGGAAGGGGAAGGGAAAGGGAGAAGGGAGAAGGGAGAAGGGAGAGAGGGAGAGGAAGCGGAAAAGGAAGAGTGAAGTTGTGTATGTGTGTATGTGTGTTTGTGTGTGTGCAAGCGCGTGCATGTGCATGTATGTATCTGCGTGCGCGAACGTATGTGTGTCATATGCAAAATGTATGCCCGAATCCTTTTTTTTTTTTTTTTTGTTATTTTTTTAACCCTAATCTCCCTCTCTCGTCCTCCCCTCTCCCCTCTCCCCCTACCTCCGCCCCCCGTCCTGTCACCATCTACACGTTACTGTCGCTCCTTGTACGCTGTCTCCGATAGCTATTTTTAGAGCAACAGCTGGTTTTCTTCTGCGGTATTTTTAAACGCCTGTGATGTATTCCAGGGGCGGGGATTTTATTCGAATTTAATCGGAGATATATTTAAACGTTATTTATTCTCTTCAAAGGAGGGAAGGGGCCCGAGTTGCGCTTTTCTTTTTTTTTCTTTTTTTTTTACATTTTATTTAGTAACTGTCACTCGAAAGAGGGGAAAGACCTTTTCTTTGTGAGGTGTGTGTGTGTGTGTGTGTGTGTGTGTGTGTGTGTGTGTGTGTGTGTGTGTGTGTGTGTGTGTGTGTGTGTGTGTGTTCATTTATATATACACATACTCATGCCAGTACAACCATTCCCACATCCAAAATGTATTCCTCTAAACAACTTACGAGACTTTGCTGTTGAAGGTCCTGCAATTGCCTTCCAGCATCTTGGACGGAAGAAGGAAGAACTATTCTTGGCTTCCACTCGCTCTACCTTCCCTCCAGCTTCTGATGCTTTAATGAGATCGCACCCCTAGCCTTCGCTGTGTCTGTCTGTCTGTCTGTCTGTCTGTCTGTCTGCATCTGTTATATCCGTGTAGTTCCCTTTCTCTCGTCCTTCCTTCCGTAGATTTTCTCTAATTCTTTTTCTCTTTCTCTCCCACCTCTTCCTTCTCATCTTCCTCTCCCCCCGCGCTCCCTCCCTATCTCCCTCTCTCCCCATCTCCCTCTCCCTCTCACGGAGGAGATCGATAAGCTCTTCAGAATCGACAAATGATAAAGCTGCGTGAGGTTAATGGGCGGTTGTAATTGGCTGATAAGTATAGGGGATCGAGGGACGGGCGGGGAGCGGACGAGGCACCTGTAGGAGACGCGGCACGAAGGAAAAGAGGAGAGGAAAGGGGACTGGAAAGGGCGGGGTAGATATGAGGGAGGGGGGGAAGAGAGAGAGAGAGGAAGGAGGGGAGGAGGAGGGGAGGGAAGGGAGAGGGGAAGGGAAGGGAAGGGAAAGGAAAGGGAAGGAAAGGGAAGGGGAAAGGGAAGGGGAAAGGGAAAGGGAAAGGGAAAGGGAGAGGGGGAGGGAAAGGGAGAGGGGGAGGGAAAGGGAAAGGGAAAGGGAAAGGGAAAGGGAAGGGGTAGACAAGTCACGTGATGTCCTGGTTAAGATGATGGTAGGGAAGGTGTTGACAGTCGCGTGACATTTGTGTGTTTAAAGGGGGAGGGGGAGGGGGGAGGTAGCCGGTAGCCTCTATGATACCATGAATGCTGGCAGCCTTCAGTGGGACCGAGGTGTTGGTGGTAGCGGCGCTGACGAGATGAAAGGGAGGAGGGAGAGGGAAAGAGAGACAGAGACGAGAAATATAAGTGTGAGTGTGAGTGTGAGTGTGAGTGTGAATATGGTGAAGGGAAACGACATTAAATTAGAAGAGTGGAAGGAGAAAAAGAAAGACAGTGGAGGAACACATAAGAATGGGACGATAGAAAATCTGTGACAAGATATGGGCAAGGAATTAGAGCAGAGGAGGGGGGGGGGTGAAGGGGGGAGAGACAGGACAATGGCAAGAGGTGAAGGGGAGGAAGGGGGGGGGGGAGAGGGGATAGAGGCGATAGAAGCCATTCATGCGTACCTAACATGTACCTTGAGAAATACTTATTGTATAGTCGTGTCTGGGAAGGGGGCGGAGGAGGGGAAGAGGTGGTGGGGGATCGAGTAGGTGGTGGAGGGGGAGGGAGGAGGGGGTGTAGTGTAAGTGTTTATGTATGTATATGATCCATGAGGTATGTACACAATGTTGTTGAGAACGTGTGAAACATACATTGAGATCCCGCGAGCCTTTATTATTTGTTGTTAGTTTTGCAGGGTCATGTTTATGTAACTGTGCCAGCTTGTGTGCGAGTGTACTTGTATACATGTCCGTGTAGGTGTATTTATGCCTGTGTATGAATGCGCAATGTCGGATGTGTCTTTTTTCCTACATTTTTGCGTGTATGGATTATCTGATGGCTGAATTAAACGTGATAGATCGCGCTGGACAACGCGAGAAGCTTGTTGTATGATTCAGCAGTGATGGCCATGCTGGGCTTGTTGAATATACATAATAGATCAACGTGCAGGCTAAACTGTGCGCGGGTGAATGTATAATGCAACGAACGTTACACATAATGCTGACTCAAAGGCAGTTTAGCTTGACATAAGAAAATGACGAGGCACGCCACATTCCGGCCAGGAAGGGGGTGGTGGGTTGGGGTTTGGTGGGGGGGGGAGGGGGAGGGGTGCATGGTTATGTGGTTGGGTTGGGGAGGGAGTTAGAGAGGAGGAGGGGGGGAGGAGAGGGTACCTGGGTAGGTGTTAAGGGCATAGAGGGGAGGTCACTGGTGCCAGGGGAGGCGAGGAAGGGGAGTAGGGGGTTAGGAGGAGGAGGAGAGGGGGGGGGGGTGAGGCAGCCCCTGCGTGTCAACAACCGCCACAACAGGTTTAATGGACGTCGCGTTAATCGTAAACCCGAAATTTGAATAAACGGAAAGCGCAAACACGGAAAAGGGAGGTATTTAAGCGATGGGTGCATTAAGTAGGCTGGCCTGTCTCGGCGGGTCTTTTTCATGTCCGCCTCGACTTTGTCCATGTGGGAACAGCTGTCTACGGTTGCTTTCAATTCTGCCTTTCAATTCTGCTTGCTTGTGGAAAAGGGGGAAGGCTTATGGGCTATGCTTGCGCGTGTGGGAGTGCGTGTGCGTGCGCTATATCATTACATGTGTTTTTGTTTTCACCTTTTTTTCGACTAACAAGCAGTTAGGATGATTATAGTATTTTGAAGAAGTACAACTCCTTAAGGAGCCATCATTAATAATCCTCATTTTCAAAAGTACACAAAACGTACGCTGGGGAAGGGAGGGGGTAGGGGGAGGGGGGAGGAGAGGAGAATTAACGATTGATGTGAGCTTTTGAAATTTTGTGAATATGCGGCGCTCAATATGGTCTTTGAAAATCTACATATCTGGAAGAACTCTTTCAGAATGAGGTGAGGGACTTCACAATGGGTGTACTCATTGGGATGAGTATGGGTGACCCCCCTAAGTAGCAGTAGTAGAGATAGTAGTGGTGTTGGTAGTAAAAATAAGTAGCTGGGTTAGGGAAGTAACAGAATATCGGCTATGGTCATTTCAACTTTGACTCGGGGATTATTGTGAGCCAAATTCAGCATCTATGTAATATTGTCCAATCCTCTCCCTCTGCCATCCTTTCTCCCCCCCCTCTTCCCGATCTTAAAATCCCCCCTCCCCCACTCTATTCTCTCTCTCCCCCCATCCTTCATCTTACCTCCCCCATGTGGACCCCACCCACCCCTTCTATCGCGCACACTGCCAACTCCAATATCTTTCAAAATTTGCCCCAATTTTAAGATATAATGGCGTGCTTGAGAGACCAAGACATATTGGTTTTACATTTTTGTATATACAAATGTTTTCATACGTGGTGGGAGCGCAGCGTAGTATTAACCAATATTTATTGTAGGGTTCGATGGTGCGTGTTAAGGCCCCGTCACTCTCGCTCCGGGCTTTGATTTGAGTGCACGTATATATATATATATATATATATATATATATATATATATATATATATATATATATACATTTACATTTACATTTACATTTACATTTACACATATACATATATACATACATACATACATACTTACATATGCATATATATATATATACACATACATACATACTTACATACATACATACATACATACATACATATATATAAACATACATACATATATATAAATTAATAATTAAATAATTAGATATAAATATACATATATGTGTATGCATGTATATGTATGTGTTTGTATGTATATATATATATATATATATATATATATATATATATATATATATATATATATATATATATTATATATATATATGTGTGTGTGTGTGTGTGTGTGTGTGTGTGTGTGTCTGTGTATGCAATTGTAAGTATATATATACACAAACCATCCATCCATCCATCTATATATCTATCCATAAATGAATGCGGATGATTTATTTATTTAGCCATGTTAACTTGGCTATTTTGGCCCAAAGTACGCGATGTAGCCAGCCCGGCGTAGGTTGATGTATAACTACTATTGTGCATAATATATTGCATGAAAGTGTTGTGTGGCCTCCATTGTGAAAGTTTTATATCAGAGTAATTGTGTAATATAAATAGCCTACAAGGTGATGGATATACTCGTGACAAAAGCGGTGCTATAACAACTTTGGGGAATTCGTTTTATTTGATGGTTTCCTTTTATTCATTTTTTGTTGTAGCGTCACCGAAAAGTAGATTTTCTTGTATGTAAATATATATGTGTGTATATATATATATATATATATATATATATATATATATATATATATATATATATATATATATTATGTATTACTTATATATAAATATATATGTGTATATATTTTTTGTTGTACGTGCATGTGCGTATGCCTTGTACGTGCGAGTGTGCGTGTGTGTAATCTAATAAAATGTGTGTATATACTGATCCGGGAAATGCGGCAAATTTGAAGCCTCCCTTTGAATCGACAGCACAAGGATCTCTGTGAGCGGTCGCTTCCCCGCGATTTCGTAATTTACAACAGCGCCCTCGTGTCAAAAGCCAATGATAGGTTTTGATCGAGTAAATACATACTCTTCCAAGATGTCAGTGTTCGCCCGCCGTGTTCGGCGAGGAAAAAAACGTTATTTTAATGATATCAATTTCCCGTGGTTCTGAGAAGCGAAGAAAACCATCCCATTGCGGGCTACCTACATTTATGTTATTAAAATGGTCCAGCTAGGGCCAAGCTGCGGTAGTTCTTTATTAATTTTAATTGATCTAAAGTGCATAATTACGTCATTTATTTGGATGCGGGTCGTAGCCATACGTGTATAGATTAGATAATGAGTGACTCATGTTCTTCTTCCGTGTAGAGACCGCGGGGTTATTCGTTTCGTTTCGTTTTGCCGTCAGATGGCTCCCTCCTTCCGTGTAGAGACCGCGGGGTTGTTTCGTTTTGCCGTCAGATGGCTCCCTCCGACTCCCCGTTCTCTTCTCCCACGACCCACCCACCCGCGCTCCTCCTCTCAGATTGTGCGTGTGTTTCACTAAGTACATTTTTTAAGCCAGGATGCGGTAAGTAACACGGCATTTACGTACAGTTATGCCCACCGAGATGGAGGAGAGGGCGGGGGAAATCTTCGGCTGGCGAGTTCGGGCGCGCGCAACAGTCCCGCCCTTGTGTGGAGACGGCACGGAAACGCAGAAAAATCGCGCCAAATGGTAACCTTGATTAGCGCGGCTCATTATAAAGGCCGCCTTGTTTGCGCACGACGTTTGTTTATTGTTTTGTGGTAAATGATTGATTGCGCTTGTCGTGTTGTAATCCGCGTTTCGTGCACGAGATGGTGATGCAACGTGTGTTTTTTTGGGGGGCGGGGGATGGAGGGGTTGAGGTGAATGTGTGTGTGTGTGTGTGTGTGTGTGTGTGTGTGTGTGTGTGTGTGTGTGTGTGTGTGTGTGTGTGTGTGTGTGTGTGTGTGTGTGTGTGTGTGTGTGTGTGTGTGTGTGTGTGTGTGTGTGTGTGTGTGTGTGTGTGTGTGTGTGTGTGCAGTTGGAAGGTGCGAGTGTGTGAATCCTGAGTGCTGGATGCGAGTGTGTTCCCCCATAAGCCAGATTGCAAGACCCAGATGGAAGGGGATGGAAGGTAGGGAGGGAGGGAGGGAGGGAGGGAGGGAGGGAGGGAGAGGGAGAGAGAAGCGAGGAGGGTAGGATGGGGAAGGGGGGGGGAATAGTTAGTGGGTGGGGAGAGAGAGAGAGAGAGAGAGAAGGGGAGACTCATAAGGGGGGGGGGGAGGTTGATAAAGAAATGAGTTGCACGATGTATGATGAGATGGCCTTTTTGTTTTATGTAATTATACACATTGTGGGTTTATTTTGTATGCGTTCGCTGCAACAACGATGTTCAAGGGTTGGATTCGTTCCAAAACCGTCTTGCGATTAATAACACGCTAATTGATGTTCGCGTTATGTGTAAACCGTCTTTTTGGGTCGTTTTAATTTATTTCGCATCGCTACCATTTATTAGGTTTGCCTGTGGGAGACACGCAAGCTATCTCATCAGCGGTGGTTCCTCTTCCTTCTTTATCCATTTTCTCTCTCTCTCTTTCTATCATATCTATGTGTAATGTGTGTATATTTATATATATATATATATATATATATATATATATATATATATATATATATATATAATGTATAACCCCCCTCCGTCCTTCCCTCCTTCCCTCCTTCCCTCCCAATCCTCCCCTTTTCTCTCTCTGTCTGTCTGTTTCTTTGTTTCTGTTTTTCTCTCTGTTTCTCCCTCCCTCCTTCCCTCCCTCCCTCCCTCCCTCCCTCCCTCCCTCCCTCCCTCCCTCTATCTCTCTCGCCCAGTCCCCCTCTCTTCACCCCCAACCCCCCTGTAATTTAATCTGGTCGATTTTTGTTGCTGGATCCTCTCGGAGTCTTTTCACATGGTAATGCTCATTCAAATGAACGATTCAATGTTAAATTCTTATATTGCAACCAGTCTTCCTTTTGGCGAGCGAGTAAAGTTCGCGGCGGGCGGATTAGCATAATGCTAATAAGGTGGCGATTGTGGGGCTTTGTACGGGTCAATTATATTCCGCGAATATTTTACATACGTGCATTGATCACTGTCAGCCTCGCGCACGATTCGCCAAATTTAGAGCTGCCAAATCCGCGGCCGCAAATACAGACTGACAGACGTTACAAATGTATTTCCCCCGTATCCTATTATTAAATTGCACATTGCAATATTTATGAGAAATCCTCGCCTGTAAATGCACATGAGTGTGAGCGGTCCGTGACGGCGGGTATTGTCGGAGAGGGAATGCTGGAGGACGAGGTAGAAGATGAAGAAGAAGAAGAAGAAGGAGAAGAGGAGGTAGTAGAAAAGGAGGAGGAGGAGGAGGTGGTTGTGAGAGAGGACGAAGAAGATGAAAAAAAAGGCTCGAGGAGGAGGAAGAAAAGGGAGGTTGTAGCAGAAGAAGATTAATGAGAGGAAGTAGAAGATGAGGAGGAGGAGGAGGAGATGGTGGGGATAGAGAACAAAGAAGAAGAAAAAAATAAAAAAGATCAATAATAAGAATAATAAGAATAAGGTGATTGTAGACAACCGAAGACATAGCGGTGGGCGGACGAAGAAGGAAAGAGAAGAGAGAGACCTGGATTGGCAAACGTACTGTGTAGAGGATGTCGAAAGTCTTTGAAAAGGAGATGCAAGGGAGATGGAGGGGAGGAGGAGGAGGAGAGAGGGGGATGCGGAGGCTGGAGAGAAGATAAGATGATGGATCGGAGGAAGAGATGGAGGAGGAGGTGGAAGAATGGTTGTAGATGAAGGGGACGAAGAGGAGGCGGAAGAGGAAGAGGAATAGGAAAAGGACGAGGATAGAAAGGGGAATGAGAAATATTAAGGAACTTGAAGAATGTTGTTGTTGACGGCGGCGGGTGGCGAGGTGCGAGGGCGAGTGTGACGACGAGGGTGAAGGGGGAGGTCGGCAATGTGGGTGGGGGTGGGGGTTGAGGGGGGGGATGTAGGGGCTCCCACTGGTGGCCGGCTGGTGGAGGGAGAGGTGGCGTGGCTCGGAGTGAAGGGGCCAAGGACGTTTTGGTGGCCGTGGTAGTAGTGAGGTTGGTGGTGGTGGTTGAAGATGGTTGTAGATGGTCGTGGTGGTCGTAGATGGTTGTGGTGAGGTTGGTGTTGGTGGTTGACGGTGGTTGTAGATGGTCGTGGTGAGGTTGGTGTTGGTGGTTGACGGTGGTTGTAGATGGTCGTGGTGGTCGTTGTGGTAGTGGTGAGGTTGATGGTGGTGAGGTTGGTGGTGGTGGTTGAAGATGGTCGTAGATGGTCGTGGTGATCGTTGTGGTAGTGGTGAGGTTGATGGTGGTGAGGTTGGTGGTGGTGTTTGAAGATGGTCGTAGATGGTCGTTGTGGTAGTGGTGAGGTTGGTGTTGGTCGTAGTCGTAGTGGTGTTGGTGGTGTGATGGTGCTGACGGCGGCGGCGGCGGCGGCGTGTGTGTGATGACTTCATTATCAAGAGGGAAGGTTTACTTGGTGTTGGTCAAGTTTAATGATTGAGGGGAAAGGGGGGAGGGGGAGGGGAAAGGAGGGGTTTATTGATGATAATTAAGTTGTTAGCGAGGCCAGCTGTTTATTATTATTTATTTATTGTGTTACTGCAAGTTTATCTTCAAGCAACAAGGGAGATTAACGCTCGTAGAAGACTTTAGTTGACGGGGTAGGGGGAGGGGGGTATAAGGGGAGGGGAAGGGAGGGAGAGCCGAAACAAATATGCAAGGAAAAGGATGAACTACTTCCTTCCCATTCCCCTACTCCTTATCCTTCCCCAATCCTTTCGATTCTCCTTCCCCTCCCCTACCCCTACTCCTACTCCTACCCCCTTCCCCATATAATTTTCTCTTCCCTCCCCTTCTCTTTTTTCCCCTTCCCTTCCCCCTCCCCCTTTCCCCTTTCCCCTTCCCTTCCCCTCCCCCTCCCCCTTCCTCTCCCCCTTCCTCTCCCCCTTCCCCCTCCCCCATCCCCCTTTACCTTCCCCCTCCTCCCTCTTTCCCCTTCCCCTTCCCCTTCCCCATCCCCCTTCCCCTTCCCCTTCCCCTCCCCCCATACGCCGCAGCAGCAACGACCCGCCACCACATTAGCGATGGTTCGTGACGAGCGGTATTGTTAGCGGCCGTTTGTGAGATAATGACGGCGATACAAGTAATGGCGGCGGTGATGAGATCCCTATATAAGTTGGCCCGCGTAGGAGAACCGATGCATGCGGAGGGAGAGGGAGATAGAGGGGGAAGAGGGAGAGGGAGAGAGAGAGGGGGAGATAGAGAGGGGGAGAGGGAGAGAGATAGAGGGGGAAGAGAGGGGAGAGGGAGAGGGAGAGAGAGGGAGAGAGAGGGAGAAGAGGGAGTGGGAGAGGGAGAGAGAGGGAGAAGAGGGAGAAGAGGGGAGAGGGAGAGGGAGAGGTGGGGAGAGAAGCCGAGGAGGGAGGGAGAAGGAATAGATAAAAACTAGAAGGGAGAGAAAGAAAGAACGAACACGAGATTATCAAGCAAGGTGATTCTGGAAAAATCAGGTAACGTTGTAAGTTTTATTTATTTTTTTTTTTTTTTTTTGGGGGGTAGAGGTATCCGGAACTGCGAACAGAAAGAGGAGAAATGAAGAATATTTAATTATGAAGAAGTTGCAGAGAAAACGCAGCACGATCTAACGAAGGGAAATGTGCGCACACACATACACACACACACACACACACAGAGAAAGAGAGAGAGAGAGAGAGAGAGAGAGAGAGAGAGAGAGAGAGAGAGAGAGAGAGAGAGAGAGAGAGAGAGAGAGAGAGAGAGAGAGAGAGAGAGAGAGAGAGAGAAAGAGAGACGCACACACACACACACACACGACTGCCTTAAAAATCAAGACAATAATTCTAATAAAGACGACAAAGCTACAAGCGGGGAGGATCGCGTGAGGAAAATCATTAGGTAATATACAGCTGAAGATGAACAGAGAGAGATTGGCATTAGAATAGAATAATTAGGGCGCCGCGCAAAGGTCAAGGATGGGTAAGGCTGTTGTCGCTCTTACGTGCTGCGGGGGAGCTCGAACTGGAGGGGGAATGTAGGGGTGGATAGAGAGCGGTGGGGGGAGGTGGATAGAGAGAGGTGGGGGGAGGTGGGAGGTGGATAGAGAGAGGTGGGGGGAGGTGGGAGGTGGATAGAGAGAGGTGGGAGGGAGGTGGGAGGTGGATAGAGAGAGGTGGGGGGGTGGGAGGTGGATAGAGAGAGGTGGGGGGAGGTGGGAGGTGGATAGAGAGAGAGAGAGAGATGAGGGGAGGTGGAAGGTAGATAGAGAGAGGAAATTGGTAAAAGGAAGAAGAAAAAACAGGAAAGATTGCGTATGGAAGAGACGAGTGTGGAGGGGGGGAAGAAGGGAGTGAGGAAGGGGAAGGGAGGGGAGGGGGAGGGAGAGGGGGAAGGAGGGTAAGTTTAGAAAGAGGGGGAGCTTGATTTATGTCACGTCTGTTTATATTCATCACTAGTTGTTTTTCTTCTTGTTTTACTTGTTTTCGTGCCTTGTTTGATGTACAATCTTCCAAGGTTTGTTTAGTTGCATATCCGGGAGACACTGATGTTATGGTAAATATTTTATCTAACTTTAGTACAAACTCCTTTTTATGCAAATTCCCGAGAGATTGATTCATGCAAGAGGGCGCGCGTCTGTCTCAGCGTCTAAATATCTGCAAAAGGAAGGATGATAATACGGTACTCTTGTGAAGTATCCCCTTGCAATGTGTATTTAAAATCATGCAAATAATTTATCATGGTCTATGCGAATAAAATCACGGATTAATGAAACTATAAATTGAAGCGTAGAGATTCGGATTTTGAATATTCATGTACAGGAAGGAGGAGGAAAAAAAAGAGTGCCAATAGTTAATTTTTTTTTCCCAAACTCTTGTGCTATTACCATTTTATTATTTCGCTGGTTTGTTACATTTTAGAGGAAAGCGCCATTTCTGAACTTTGAAATATCTCTAGGGGATGGGCCATCATAACTCATTGAAAGGAAGGGTAGACTTCGCTCTCTCTCTACGCCTCTGTTTGTCGGTTTGTTTGTATTTTTTTTATTTTTTGTGGGTGTATTTATTTATTAATTTGATTTATTTAATTATGTCTATCTGTATTTAAATCTAAATATTTCTTCTCATTTCATTTATGTCTACAAATCAATATGTCTGTCAGTCTATTATCCATCCATTTATCTCTGTCTATCTATGTTTATATCTATTTATCTATCTATCTGTTTATATATAATGCTATACACGTGGCCTCAATGACATTGTCGTTACCCTAACCATATTACTCTTCGCCCTCGCCACCGTCTTCGGTAGTAATCAGAGAGCCAGTGCCTCTTCGCCTCGTAATTTTCATGAAAGCAGATGTCCACGTAATCGGCATGTCCGAGTGGTCAGAGCTGGTGTCAAACAGCGGCCACCTGTTGAGGCACAAGTTTCCCCTCTGCCCCTGCCTCTCCCCTCCTCCTCGTCCCTCTCCCCTCTTCCCCTTTGCCCTTCCTTTCCCTTCCCCACACACTCCTCTCTACCTGTTCTGTCTTTCTCTCTAATCTCTTTCTTTTTCTTTCTTTCTTTCTTTTTCTTGGATATTTCCCCTCGTTTTCGTACCACATTTTTTATCTTCATCAAGCCACGTTCGTCCCATTTCTCCCTTTCTCTCCTTTCTCAACCTCTCTCTCTTCCCCTATCTCTTTCTCTCCCCTATCTCTCTCTCTCTCTCTCTGTCTCTCTCTCTCTCTCTCTCTCTCTCTCTCTCTCTCTCTCTCTCTCTCTCTCTCTCTCTCTCTCTCTCTCTCTCTCTCTTTCGTGAGCGTCTGTGCCTCTCTATCGCCTCCCCCTCATCTTACGCATTCGTTTATTGCCGGTCGCCGCTGTGTATTGCGCTGGCCGGCGGACCTTGTTTTATTATGTAGCGTTTATCTAAGATTTACTTGTCATGACTGCTGTTTTCACTTCATTGATAATTCACTTTATCATAACATGTCAAGTCGATTGCAGGTTCACAGGCGTGAGACTTTCATCATTTTTTCACGTAACGAGATGTCGTTTATTTCGCGCATGCCAACGCGACTTTGCCCCCCTAAAAGAATTGTATGTAAACAGGACCCGCGTCACGCATGTAAAAGTTAAGGTTCAGATGGTTGATTCTGACGGTTTGGCGTAAACAAGAAGTACGCTCGTCGGCGGTCTGTTCTGGCTCCGGGGCGTAAACACACCCGGGTCACGTGACGCCTTGGCTGGCATACTGGGGAGGGAGGGATTGTAGTGTAGGCCTGTATTTGGTGTGGTGTGCGTCACAGATATGAGATAGGGAGAGAGGGAGAGGGGGAGGGAGAGGGAGAGACAGAGAGATAGAGGGAGAAACAGAGAGAGATAGAGGGAGAGACAGAGAGATAGAGGGAGAGACAGAGAGATAGAGGGAGAGACAGAGAGATAGAGGGAGAGACAGAGAGAGATAGAGGGAGAGACAGAGAGAGAAATAGAGGGAGAGAGAGAGAGAGATAGAGGGAGAGACAGAGAAAGAGAGAGAGAGAGATAGAGGGAGAGACAGAGGAAGGGGGAGAGAGAGAGATAGAAGGAGAGAAGAGAGAGAGAGACGGGAACATTTATTAGATAGAGATTGGTCGTGATTGGTTGGGATTGGTTGATTGGATGTAGAAGAGGTGGAAATAGGGTTTGGTTACGGATGTATCGCGGGAAAGGTTGGGGGGAGGGGGGGGGGAGGTAACAAGAGGCCGACTTGTCTCGAGAGATTTTTCGTTGCAAAAGAACACGGGAGACTTGGGTAAGAAGGGCTCTCTGTGACCCAGTGAGAGGAGTAAGGGAAAGGAAGAGGAAACGGAGCGACCGCTACGGATCAGAATCATAGAGAGATACAAAAAAAAGAGGAAAATGCGTCGCCGGAGGTTAAATGCGAGGTCGGAGAAATAAGAAATAAGAAGAAAAAAAAAGCGTACAAATCAAAAAGACCCAGACAGCGAGGTTGTCCCTGTTGCTATATGCAGGAAGTGATAGCCGACAACCCTCTCTAATGCCTCCATATATGGCGCAGGGTATGGTAGCTGAAGGGATGGGGGTGGCAGGAGTTGAAGGGGTGGAAGGGCAGGCAGGGGAGGCAGGGACGCCAAGGGGGAGAGGGGGGGGGGGGGGGGGGCTAGTACCGAGAGGGATTGGCCGTGTGGATTATGTTACTTGGCGATTGGGAGCGTTTGTTTGTTTCTGTTCGTGTGGTTGTTCTGTAGGCTGGCTTGGCTTGGCTTGGCTTGGCTTGGCTTGGCTTGGCTGATGAGGTGGACTGGTTGGCTGAGGGCTGGAGTTTCATGAGGTTGACTTT
>BOPN01000154.1:307500-322500 GCA_017312705.2 Penaeus japonicus
TTGTTTTTGTATCGACCTTATTTGTTTGCCCAAATTTGTCCGCCGTTAATTGTTCTTTTGTCCCGTTAAATATTCCTTCCGTTGGCTTTATCTCTGGGATGCTGCTCCTCCGCGCACCTGCGGCGTCCCCTCACGAGCCGCCCTCGATTTGATGTTCGTCGCCGTTCCTAAGGTAATCAAGGTGCCTTCCCCTCCCTCCCTCCCTCCCTCCCTTCTAGATACTTCTCCCTACTCCCCCTACTCTTGGTTACCGAGTGGGGGATGTTGTTTCTTTTTCCCCTCTCCCTTCCTCCTTATCCCTTTCTTCTCCTTATCCTTTCTTCTCCTTATCTTTTTTTTCCTCTATCCCCCTCTTCCTTCCTCCCTTCTCCCTTCTCCCTTCACCTCCTCTTCTCCCCTCCCCCCATCTCTCTTCCTCATCCTCCTCGCTTATCCCCCTCCTTCTTCCTTCCCCTACCACTCGCTCCCCCTCCCCCTCCCCCTCGTAGTCTGGTTGTTACATTTGGCATCTGCAGCTAGGCAAAAGATCGGTGTGTGTAGCTCTTTTTCACGGTTTAATGGAATGTATATGTAAATTAAGTTTTTAGCAGGGTGTCAGACCAGATATGGGTTTTGATGAATGGGTGCTGTGGTCCTTATATATCGTAATGGGTAGGGGGCGATTTTTATGCAGGTTGCTCCATTTTTTTCCTTCTCTCTCTCTCTCTCTCTCTCTCTCTCTCTCTCTCTCTCTCTCTCTCTCTCTCTCTCTCTCTCTCTCTCTCTCTCTCTCTCTCTCTCTCTCTCTCTCTCTCTCTCTCTCTCTCTCTCTCTCTCTCTCTGTATTTTGTTTGTTTCTTTGTTTTAATCTGCGGAGGAAGTATGATATGAGACGATGAGAATGAGTAGCTAATACGTAACAATGCTAATATTATATTTGACGCTTTGTTGATAAATATCCTTTCTATGGCATCTGCAATGAAATAGTTCGGAGTGAAAGACCGATAGTCAAGTTCAGGTTCTATATTCACGATAGAAATAAAAACCATCGTTGACTTGTTAGATTCCGGCGTCGGGGCGGGTGGGCGGGCGGGCGGGCTGGGGCGGACTTACCGTGCAGAAGAGGCCTAAGTAAGAGATGGTTGTGATTACCAAGGGAAAAAAATGTTTGGCAGGGGGATGCAGGGAAGCGAGGTGTTGTAGGATTCTGTGAGTGGTGGTGATGGATGGGTTATGGGGGTGGGGGTGGGAGTGGGTGGGGGTGGGTGGGGGTGTTAGTGAGAGGGTGAGGATATGTATAGGTAGATGGATGGATGGGAAGGGGTGAGGGGGGGTGGAGAAGGGGTAGTTAATGGTAGTGATGATAGTGGCCTGGTGGGAAAAGGGAGAGTAGTCATGTTGTGCAGGGCGTTTGTGGTGGTGGTGATGATGATGGTGATGGTTGATGTGTTTCAGCCCATTTTTTTTTTTCCTTCTTCTTCTTTTCATTTCTTTCGCTTTCTTTCTTTCTTTTTCTATATATATATTTTTTTTTTCTAATTTGGAGGAGCGATTGGCGTGCGAAGATGATGGTGATGATAATGGCGAGAATGGAGAGATAAGGGGGAAGGGGGAAGGGGGAAGGGGGTTGTTGCTGCCAGAGGTTGATGTTGGTTGATAAGTCCGGGTGATTAGACAGCGCCGATGGGAGATGTGATTTTTTTTCTCCAATCTTTGTCTAATTATTCCAGTTTTTTTTTGTTTTTTTTTTTTCAGTTATGAATTGTTTCGATCTTTTCGTCGTCGTCTTACCCTGAATTTTCGTGTCATTTCATTATTATTATTGCTGTAATCGGGATTGTTATTATTGTTGTCAATATTATTATCATTGTTATTCTTATTATCATTCTTCTTATTATTATTGTGATTATAGTTATTATTATTATTGTTATTATTATTATTGTGATTATAGTTATTATTATTATTGTTATTATTATTATTGTTATTATTATTATTGTGATTATAGTTATTATTATTTTTGTTATTATTATTATTGTTACCACTGTTGTTGTTATGATAATAATGGAAATGATATTAGTTATTATTATTGCCATCATTCTTATTGCACTTCTCATGTAAGATTTTTTTATTTTTTTCATCACTTCTAGAATTATTCCGCTTCTTCATTCGACCTTTCCATCTTGCTGCACTTTGCGCTCCGGGATTATAGCGCAGATGGCGCAAGATATGTATTGGCAATTAGATTCGGAGGCGAAACAGGAGATCGGTATGTTAATTACGATAAAAAGCGGGAACGGCGGGGATGGAGTACGTAGAACCGGACCCGTGTCATCGACCGCTTATAACAACCTTCAAGAAATGTGATAATAACCAGAGTTATGTTCAACCCCCCTTTCTTATCTCTCCCTCCCTTTCTTATCTCTTCCCCCCTTCCCCTTTCCCCCCGGTCATATTTGCATCCTCCATACCTCCCTTCCTCCTCCTCCTCCTCCTCCTCCTCCTCCTCCCGACACACACCTCTCCGCAAATAACACCAGTGGAACAAACAACCCGTTCTCGACTTAGTAACACCCACATACACTAAAAAAGAGAGAGAGAGAGAGAGAGAGAGAATGATTTGTCGTAGCGTGAAGGGGCGGTATTTCGCTAGAAGGGGGCCCCTGCTGCCACCGCCGCTGCCGCCGCCGTCACCGCCTCCGCCGCCGCATTTCGCGACTTTTGACGGGACGACGGAAACGACAGAGCAACGGCGACGAGACGAGACGAGACGAGACGAGACGGGCAGAAACGATGACAACACGCTGAAAAATATTACGCAAAGCTCTAGCCCGAAAGTGGAGAGATAGAGGGCGTGCTGATTTATAAAACATGCGCGGGACGGTCAAATATTGTTACTCAAAACACACCGCGTGTTTTCTTGCAGCTGTGAAGAATCCCTCTGATAGGACGTCCTATTATTTTAGTATTTCGTTCTCCCTCTCTCCCTCTCTCTTTCTCTCTCGCTCGCTCGCTCGCTCTTCTTTTCTTCACGCTCTCTCTCTCTCTTTCTCTTACTCTTGCCTCCTCCTCCCCTCCTCCTTCTACCCCTTTCCCCCCACTTCCCCTCCCCTTCCTCCTTTCCCCTCTCCCTCCCTATCCGCTCTTTCAGTATGTTTTAATATCCCCCCCACACCCTCTCGCTCTACCTCATGCCTTTACTCGCTCAATTCCTTGTTTCTTATTTCCTCTCTCCTCTTCATCACGCCTCTCATTTACTCTCCTCCTCATTCTGATTTTTCTCCCTCCCCCTCCCCCCTCCTCTCCCTGTCTATCGTCCTTCTTCCCCTGTTCCCTTTCCTCTTGATTTCCTTCCCCTGCTTCCTCGGCTGCCTTCGTCTTACCTCCTAGTTCCTCCTCCTCCTCCTCCTCTTGCTCCCCAGTTTCGTCTTTTATATTTTTTCCCTTTCACTTGGCTTTATCAACCCCTATTATCCCTCCGCCGACGGTCCTGACGAAGGAGAGAGAGTGGGAAGCAGTGAGGGATGAAGCTAGGTAAATATCGAGAAGCTCCCTGGGCCGCTCGCACGGAAACTGCTGGAGTAACAAACGAGAGCGGAGTCGGGTGTGGTGGCTGAGAGGTGTGTGCGTGTATGCGCGTGTGTGTGTGTGTGTGTGTGAGGGAGGAAGGGAGGGAGGGAGGGAGGGAGTGCGTGTGGATATACATGATCGTTTTGTGCGGATGGAAGGGTAGAATTGGTGAATGCAAGGTGATATGACGGAGATGTTTGTGCGTGTGCATGTGGATACGATTTTTTATTCTATTTCATTTATTATTATTATTATTATTATTATTATTATTATTATTATTATTATTATTATTATTATTTTAATGCGGGCGAATAGATTTTAGATTGTGAATGGTGCGGTGGTGTGGGGGTGATATAGTAGATTTTTTTTTTTAGATTATAGGGGGAGAGATGGAATTGATAGGGTAAGGAGAGCCAAGTTCTCGAACCACCTGTGTGATTTAGGTCAAGGAGGACAGAAAAGCTAGGTCGCTCAAGCCCCCGAATCGTTTGTGCGTGTGCCTTCGGGTCACGCAAGGGGGAGAGGGGGGGGGGGGGATCGCGGTGAATACGTCATTCTTTCGTCACGACTGAGATTACATTAAAGAAAGGGGAGATGCATAAGGAAAGGGCGGAGGAGGAGGGCACGCCAATACAGGTCTGTCTATTTTGACAAGGCCGTCATATAAATATTTGGAATCGAATAAATAAATCGTGGAGTGAAAATAAGAAATCAAAGGTACGACACCTGCTTCGGTTCAAGCGGAGGAATGCAAAGCAGTGAAGAAGCGACCTGTCAGCACATATTATTTATTGTTTATACAGACCGACTTTTCACAATGGCGCTGCTTAACCTGTTCCAAAAGTCCTTGGCCACGCGTGACGACTGTATATACACGTAGGGGCGCTGTGTTTGTCTTAATGCCGTGGGTGATAATATTGCAAGCATAATTCACTCCACGCTTGAGATTTGTTTTCATTGCAGGTCTACGTGTGAAAAAGACGGCGGGGACGGCGGCTAATTGCGTGTTTTGGCCCGCGGCGCTTCGCCATTATTATATTGCGACGCCTCCGCAGACCTGCGTCGTGACCGCGGCAGGTCAGCGGAAGAGTTTGGGAAAGTCATTGCGTGTTTATATATATGTGTGTGTGTGTGTGTGTGTGTGTGTGTGTGTGTGTGTGTGTATTTATTTATATTTATTTATATTTGTGTATATATATTTATATAAATTTGTATATGTAAATACATACATATAAAATATTACACATACTCACACTTATACTTCGTTTCTCTTTTTAGCGCTTTGGCCCCGAAAGCGCTCGCAATCGCAATCGTTTTTCGCTCGAGACCTTTTGTTGTGATACTTACAGCGATGGTTCTGTCAGCGCTCTTGCCTTCTCTCTCCCTCTCTCTCTCTATCGCTCATCAAATTATCCGACACGAAGTAAGAATTACAACACATAAGAAAAGATAATACCGGTGAATGTATCCAAATGTCACGGGCGCGGGGAACGTCGGCCGAGTGTTTGGCAATATAGCGAAAATATTGACTGTCTTGACACAATGGCGCGTGAAGAGAAAATGTACATAGATGACGAGGTATGAATATTCTTACGAGGTAGTAATAATGGCTTGTCTCCGTCGATTCCGACGCGAATCACGTTCGGCGCGAGAATATATATAACTGATCTCCGTGGCTTTCCATTTTTCCTCGCCTCTCAAACTCGATTATTATAAAAAAAAAAGAAAAAAAAAGATGGGGGGGGGGGGAAAGCGCAACACCTTGATTGGATCGGCAGGTTGTTTGCTACTCCGCAATGTCAACTTTCTTGAAGGTTTTATGTTTTTTCTTTCTTCTCCTAAACGCCCCGGGAAGACGAAGGTTGTCGGCCGGAATGTTTTACAAACTGTAGAATAAAACGTTTATTTTCCTACCTATACATTTGTTTGTGCGTGTGCTTGCTTGCTTGTGTGCATGCGTGTGTGTGTGTGTATGCGTACGGGCGTGCGTCGATACCTGCCTATGCACACGCTCTCGCCTTTTGTCTGTCTGTCTGTTTGTCTTTTCGAGTGTTCTCTCATGCTGGCCGGCTAATCTATATGGCGCGCCTTCCTCTGTGTCGTTTCTTATTTCTTCTTTTTGCCCCCCCCCCCCCCCCATCGTTGTGACCCATTTCCCCGTTTCCGGCGTTATGCATTACCCGACCGGGGCAGGTGAGAGCGGGAGATGTAATGCCGATGATAGCCTTATACTTTCGCATGTGATCTCGAAGATAAGAAACAAGGACAAAAAAAGGCAGGAGGAGGAGGAGGAGGAGGAGGAGGAGGAGGAGGAGGAGGAGGAGGAGGAGGAGGAGGAGGAGGAGGAGGAGAAGGAGGAGAAGGGTGGTGGTTGGGGATGGGAGGGGGAGGAGGGGGGGTAGTCCAGCCCATCGGGTATGGCGAGGTTGTTCACATATGCAGCTCCTCTTTGTATAGTTTGATCCTGTCGGCTCCTTTGTCTTGACTCATCGATTTATTTGCCATCTCTGTCGGATATCTAGGTTGTAACTATTAATGTCACATATCTTTCTTTTTTTGTTGGTGAAGAAATTGTCCGATGTTTTTTTTTTTTTTTTTTTTAGGAAGTTTTTTTTTGTTCTTTCTTTCTCTCTTTTTCCCTGATGATATTCGAGGCGCTGAGACGTCGCAGTCCTCCTCCGAGATTCTAGAGGTTCGGCGCTGACCTTTCGGCTAATAATTTGGCCGAGCTTCATTCTCACTCGGCGGAATGCAAGAGTTGCCGCGTCGCCTCTCCTCCTCCTCCTCCCTCTACTCCCCTCCTCTTCTCTACTCCCCTCCTCTCCTCTTCCCACTCTTCCTCCCCCTCTCTTTCCCCATCTCCTCCACCCCCTCTCCTCCACCTCCCCTCTCCTCCACATCCCCTCTCCTAATCCTCCCCCCTCCTCCTCTTCCCTCTCTTCCCCCCTCTCTTCCTCCTCCTCCTCCACCTCCTCCACCCCCCTCTCGCTTCACCGTAAGACCGACCGACCGACCGACGGACCGACGGACGGACGGACGGCCACGGCGTTGTGTCGGCGAGTCGAGGCTTCGCGCCGCAAATAGCCGGCATTCTTTCAGGGTTGCGGCGAGATACTTCGTGCCAATCAAAATAGTCCGATCCCACGCCGCTGATAGTCATCTATATGTTGACATCAGCACTCGATATAAAAGCTTGGTGTGAGGGAGGGCCGTTGGGTTCGTTTTCCCTTGGATTTATGCCGCGCGCGCCTCCCTTACGGCCTCTTGCGCTCGCGAGTGGACGGACAGATATGCATGTTTCGCGATGGAGGGGGGTGGGGATGGGTGGGGGTGAGGGGTGGGGCTGGGGGGAGGGGGGGGGGAGACAAAGAAAGAAATTGATAAAAAAAAAAAGATATATGGGGTTGGGGGTGGTGGATAGTGAGGAAAGGAATGAGGGGATGGATGGAGAGGAATGAGGGGAGAGGGGAGGGGAGGGGGGAAGAGGGGAAGAATGGAAGAAGAATAAGAATGTTTCGAGGGTCGTTATCGCTTGCATATTTCTCACTTGCGGTTTTTAATTTTCGGTGTTCTTGATTCGTCCGCCGTCGCCGCCGCCATTACCGCCACCGCCGCCGCCGCCGCCGTCGCCCGATTTCTGATTATGGGACATTTTCTTTGTGTTTGGATATCGGCGAGTCCTGTGGCTTTTTTTTTTTTTTTCATCATCATTTTTGAGTGCCGATCAATGTGCCTATTTTTGGACCACCACCTTGCTTTTCTTCAGCGTTTTTTTTTCTCTCATTATACTTTTTTTCTTTTGTTTTTTTTTTTTCTTTCATTTTTGCCATGTCTTCAACGCCAGTGTTTTATTTTTTTTTTCGTTTTTCTTTTTTACGTTTAAAAGGGAAATTTGACATTAGACTCTGAGAAATCCCGAACTATCTCACTCTCACTCTCTCTCTCTCTCTCTCTCTCTCTCTCTCTCTCTCTCTCTCTCTCTCTCTCGAATCATTGCCAATTTATATAAGCACACCGCTTTTATATCTTTCGTTTTTGTTCTTCTCCCTGTTTTTTAAAATCTTGCTCGCTCTTAATCTCTCCGCTATTTTTTAAATGTTAAGAATCAACCCAGCTTTTTTTTTATCTTCCATTGTTAAATCTCCCTACTTTCTATCTACGCAGTTTTATCTCCCCACTTTTTTATTCTCCCTTTTTAAAACCTTCCGACTCTTTAAATTCTGTTTATATCCCTCTATTTTTTTTTCCTTCCTGTCTTCCTCCCGCCGCCCCCCTCTTCCCCCGCTCTCCCGCTCTCTCTCCCCCTTCCTCCCGCCCCCCCTCTTCCTCCCCCTCTCTTCCTCCCCCCTTCCCCCTCTCTTCTTCCCCCTTTCCCCCTCTCTTCCTCCCCCTCCCCCTCTCTTCCTCCCCCCTTCCCCCCTCCCCCTTCCTCCCCCTTCCTCCCCCCTTCCCCCCCCCCTTCCCCCCCTTCCTCTCCATTCGCCAACCGTCTCTTCTCTTCTTTAATGCGTCCGTTCACTTGCCAGCCCTTGACAGCTTTATCTATAACTTCTATACAAAGCGCCGTCTCATCTTGACGCTTTTATCTATATTTTCTATATAGCCCCGGCCCCGCCACTTGCCCCTAATCATTATGCTGTCTCGGACCAAATACGAATCATGCAGCTTGTTTGATATCGCTTTTGAAATTATCGACGCGGAGGTCAGGTTGCGAATTTTTTTTTTTTTTCTATTAATGTTTTTTTTTTTTTTTCGTTCTCACCATTTTTCGAAATGTTTTTTTTTTTCGTTTTGTTTCTGGTTTTCTTTCTATATATATTTTTTTTGTACGAGGTTGCATAGTTGCTTTGTTTTTTCTTTCTTTCTTTATTTCTTTTTTTTTAGTAGTCTTTCTTAATTAAGTCACGTCATGTTTGTGGAATTTGATAAAACCGCAACACCAGGGATGTTTAACTGCTTTGTTTGTTTTTTTGTTTGAATCGGGCAAGGAAAGCGGTATCTTAATTTGTCGCTGTTATTTCTATCAGAAGGTCACCTTATCGCCGGAGAAAACAATTTATGACGTGGCTTTGAATGTTTAGAAACATTAGCATATTTATGTGTATAAGATTTCGATTTAGGAAATCACCTTGTACTCGTAAGTTAAACCAAAAGATAAAATGTTATATTCAAGCAAGCAATTCTCTCTCTCTCTCTGTGGTTCTATCTTTCTTGATTTCTTTTATCTTCTCTCTCTCTCTATCTCTCTAGCTCTCTCTCCCTCCCTCCCTCCTCCCTCTCCCTCCCTCTCTCCCTCCCCCTCCCCCTCTTTTCTCTCCTTCCCCCTCTCCCTCTCTCTCTCCCTCTCCCTCTCCCTCTCTCTCTCTCTCTCCTCCCTCCCCTCCCTCCCCTCCCTCCCTCTCTTTTCTCTCCTTCCCCCTCTCCCTCTCTCCTCTCCCCCTCTCTCTCCCTCTCCCTCTCCTTCCCCCTCTCCCTCTCTCCTTCTCCCTCTCCCTCTGAACAATTAGCGCGAGTATCGCACCGGGCGCGTCGGCGGCGGGGCGAGCGGGGACGGACGGCTGAGGTCGGAGCCGCCGGGAATTACAGGGGTCTCTTAAACCTCCATGATTACGAGTAGTTATCGTACGCGGAGCTCGTATCAAGATGGCTGGTTAGCAGGTGATGTCTGCTTTAAGGCGCTGCTGATAAAGTAGAGGGCCAGGCAGGCGTCATGGCCGTCATCAGCAGGTACGAGGTGATAAGCAGAGGAAAGGAAGGCAGGTCGATAGGAGATGGAATATTAAGGATGTGATGCATTTGTATAGGGGGGGGGTCGGGGGGGGGGGGGGGGGGGGGGGGTGAGGGACGTCGAAGGAACAGTGCGAGGAAGACGGAGGGGGAGGGTGTACTTGGGGCGTCGTGTTCGCGGCCTTGTCTTATCGGCGTCTTTCGTGTAGGAGGCTCGTATGTGTCTTATTATACCCGGGCGGTTTTTTTTTTTTTTTTTTTTTTGTGTGTGTGTGTGTTTTGTCTTTTTCTATTTTCCTCTCTCTTTTCTGTCTCTCGGGCGCGCGGCGGAGGCAATGAGCTTGTCAGGGAGTCGTTAGAATGAAGGAACCGTTTAGGCCTGCAATGCAACGACCGCGCGTCAAGAATGAGCAGAAGAATTTAAGAGCGGGATGTTTGTGTGTGGGGGGGGAGGGGGGAGGCGCAGGGTGAGAGGGAGAGAGGGTAGAAGGGGGGGGGGGGGGTAGGGAGTCGGCAGACAAGACAGATCATGAATAAGTTTTCTTGATAGTTAAGAGACGAGTGCAAGAGAGGAGAAGGAGAATACGAAAGAGTAAGAGGAAAGGGGGGGAATAGAGAGAGAGAAAGAAAAAAATAATTCATGTGATATTATCCCTCGGACTTTACGACGGGTGAGAGACGGAAATATTTAGCTCTTATATACAACGTAGATTGCGCCCGGTCCCGGCTTGTTAATATTTAAGAATGTTCTCTCTGCTAAGATACGAGACTTGTACCACGATGATGAAGGCTGCATCCCGGTGCTGAATGAAGCGATTCGAACCCAGAATACAGAGCGGGGCCCTCGAGTGCGGAAATTTATATATTGTACGAGATGACAGCTCTCCTTTTAGAGATCAAACCAGAAACACAGCGTCTTGTTGACAACCTCTAAAGTCTGGACGAGTGTCTTGAACCCTGCCATAAGTCGGGGAGATGGGGCGATGGAAGGGGGAGGGAGGGAGGGAGGGAGGGAAGGAAGGAACGGGTGGAGGGGTGGTGGTCGAATGGAGGACGAGGGGAGGGGGGGTGTTGAATAGGGAGGGGGAGAGGGGAGAGGGGGAGAGGGACATCACGTTAAATTAACCAAGGCGAGAAAGTCCTGCCTCTTCAGTCCGCACAGGAATCCGAATTATCCGGATAACAAGAGTGAAGTGGGAGGATGGGAACGGAAGGGAGGGAATGAGAGAGAGAGAGAGAGACAGAAAACGGTGGAAGGAGTAAGAGGAGAAAGAAGAACAAAAACGAGAAACAAAAACGAAAAAAAAAGGTTGACGAAAAAAGAGGGGAACTGTTCTATGATAAATAAGAATAGTGGCGGGGCGGCGCGCGGGGCAGGTGGCGAGGTGGCTCCATAGTCCCCACGGATGAGGCTGCACGTCGGGGTGGATGGGCCCGGTTTTTATACCTGCTACAAGTTATGTCTCCGGCAGAAAATGCATATCACCCTTGTTTTTATTCTGATGGATTTATGTGTGGGTGATTTTCCGCGAAGGTAGAGTGTGTGTCCCGAGAGGTGATAGCGCGATAAGGCGAGGACGATCGGCTGATAGCGGACCTATATACATAGTTGTGATAAGTCCTCCGACGCATATTAATGTGGCGGGGATGTCGACGGTAATGTGTTGAATATCACCCGATTGGCGCGAGATTCGGGATTGGGGATTGGTGGTTATCCCAAGGATGGGAGGGCAGTGGGGAGAAGGGGAGAGGGAGAGGGAGAGGGAGAGGGGAGGGAGGAGGAGGAAGGGGTGGGAGGGTGTGCGATTGAGCTGGTTGAAAGGCTTTGGGTGGGTGGGAGAGGGTAGGGGGGAGGGGGTGGTTGGAGAGATGTAGAAATCGAGTTGTAAGAACAGGGGGAGGGGGAGGGGGAGGGAGAGGGGTTAGGGGGAGATTTTAAAATAGGGGGAGGGGGGGGGGGACTTGTTGTGTGGGTGTTCGTTGATTGGAGGTTGAAGCGTAGGCAAGAGGCGGAGAATAAGTTGATCAGTTTCATGAGGTCTTGCTGTTCGGGTATGGTGAGGGGAGGCCGGAGGTCCCATCATGCGGTGGTGATGCGTACGAGTGTCTGTCGGTGCGTACGGGCGTCATGGTCAACGGACGATATAACCAGGAACATGTAAGGGCGAGGAGAGGAGACCGTTGAACTTACTGATGGAACTTGTTGCTATCAATAGAACACAGGCTGGAACGTAATACAGTGTAAAGTAAGAAGACTTATTACTGCACCATAGGCAGTTCCAGCCAGAACACCATACTGACCGGTTGCTCATGAATCACGTTCTAGATAAGAGTCCCATTATTATACGCAAATTCATATTTAATTGTGCATACATACGAGTCTGTCAGTTAATAGCATATTGTAGATTTGTTCATTGACAAAAAGTTTTACGTACATATATATATGCAGTTGTTGTTTAAAGTTGATATGATATGATTTAGCCCAATGTAGTGCACTGTATTGTTATAACTTTGGTGCCTGGATGAAAAGATGATTTGAGGCGCGGAGGACCAATATATGGATGGAGTGATTGCTGCGGGATTCCCTTTTCCTCTCCTGTAGCGGGGAATATATTGAAGACTAACTAGCTGTCCTTCTTCGTCTCATGATTTTTTTCGTTCCGTTTTCATATCGAATTCTGTGCGCCCTCTTAGATAGATAGATAGATAGATATCTTATTATATCCTACACTCCATGTCCATCCTACACGACGACCTTCTACGACATTCGCAACCCATCGCGCCCTCCTCCGCTCCCTCCTTCACACATCCCACCGACAGCCCAAGGAACCCCTCCCCCCCCCGTATCCCGCCAGTCTACCCTCCCACATCCTACCCCCTACCCCCACCACACCCCCCCTAGCTCCCTCGCTGAAGCTGGTCGCGTCATCTAGCAGTTGAGGGTGAGGTTAAGGTTTTCTATACATTTGTAAGCAAATGATCTCTGGGCCGCAGACGCGCTCGCCTCCACCAGCCCCTCTCCCTCACTCCCGCCCCCCCTCCCTCTTCCTCCCTTTTCCTCCTGCTCCTAGTTTTCTGCTTTCTTCTTTTTCTTCTTTTTCTTCTTTTTTTCCCCCTTCTCTCCTTTCTCGTCGGCTAAACTTTGCTCCACTATTTGGCTTCATCCATGTGTATATTTATATATATGAAAGTTACACACACACACACACACACACACACACACACACACACACACACACACACACACACACACACACACACACACACACACACACACACACATATGCACGCGCGCAGATATATATATATATATATATATATATATATATATATATATATATATATATATATATATATATATACGCACTATTTTTATATATTCCGTTCGTATGCATACCCTTCATTCCCCTCCCTCTACCAGTCCTCCCTCTCTCCACCCTTCCCCCTCACCCCTGCTCCGTCTCCTTCTATTATCTTTCTTTTTTTATCAACCTTTCTATACTACTTTCTCTTTCCTTTCTTCCTCCCCCCTCTTTCTTTCATCTCTTCTTCCTCATGATCATCCTCCTCCTCCTCCTGCTCCTCATCCTCCCCCACCGCCTTTTCTTGCCTGTGGTCAGCTTGAGGTTGTGTGGGCGCGGATTACAGAGCTTTGAGAATTATAATTATATTTTCCTTTGAAGAAACTCTGCGTCCATTTAGTGGGGAAATGATGATAATGGTGATGGTGATGACAGTGGCGGTGGTGATGGTGAAGAGGGTGAGATGAATACGGATAATGTCGTGTTGTCTTATCTCCTTCGTTTTCGTTCTGTGAGCGAACGACAACGCTTATTGGACGGGGGGGAGGGGGGGGGGGGGGGTAGCTTGTAAGCACGTGCACGCTCCGACCCTGGATAGATAGAATGATAGATGTATTAAGGGCCATCGCTCTTCTTCCTCTTGTTTTTCTTCCTTTTCCCGTTCCTCCTTCTCTTCTTCCTATTCTTTCTCCTGTTTTTCTTCCCTTTCTTTCTTCCTCCTCTTCCTTTTCCCGTTCCTCCTTCGCTTCTTCCTATTATTTCTCCTGTTTTTCTTCCTTTTTTTCCTTCCTCCTCCTCTTCCTCTTCCTCTCCCTCCTCCTCCTCCCTCCCCCCCCTTCTCCTCCTCCTCCCCTCCCCCTCCCCTTCCCCCCCATCTCCTCCTCCTCCTCCCCTTCTCCCCCTCCCCCTCCCCCTCCTCCCCCCCTCCTCCTCCTCCTCTTCCTCTTCCTTCTTCCTTTATCTTGGCCTGTGCCGTCCTTCCAACGTTTGGGGTGTGGGGGTGGGGGGGTAGGGGGGGGCTATAGCAGCGTCCGCCGTCGGGATCGTCGCGCCGAGCCAAGATACCTGCCACATTTTCATCGTAATGGTTCCGTCGGGGTGGGGGGGTGGGGTGGGGGGGGACAAAAACCCGAAAATGGCGTGTATCGCAGTTCTGTGGATGGTTGGAGGGGAGGGACCGGGAGAAGGGAAGGGGGAGGGGGGGAAGGGGAGTGGGTGGGGGTAGGGGAAGGGGAGGGGAGGATGGAAATAGATGTGGAGGTAGTATTGTAATCTATTTTGTATCTTTTTGTCTTTATCTTAACCACTCTGTCTCCCTCCCTCCCCCCTCTTCGCTCATCCCTTTCCTCTGTACCTTCTCGCGCGAAAGGAATATATATATATATATATATATATATATATATATATATATATATATATATATATATTGATAGATCGATAGATAGATAAATTAAATGATATAGATGGACATAGATATAGATATAGTTATATATAAATCGATATATGACGATAAAGATATCATGTACATGCAAACATATTTGATATATAGAGGAAGGTATAGATATGTATATAACCCCTCTTTTCTCTCTCTCTCGCTCTCTCTCTCTCTCTATCTATCTATCTCTCTCTCTATCTATCTATCTCTGTCTCCCTCCCTCTCTCTCTCTCTCTCTCTCTCTCTCTCTCTCTCTCTCTCTCTCTCTCTCTCTCTCTCTCTCTCTCTCTCTCTCTCTCTCTCTCTCTCTCTATCTATCTATCTATCCTCTCTCTCTCTCTCTCTCTCTCTCTCTCTCTCTCTCTCTCTCTCTCTCTCTCTCTCTCTCTCTCTCTCTCTCTCTCTCTCTCTCTCTCTCTCTCTCTCTCTCTCTCTCTCTCTCTCTCTCTCTCTCTCTCTCTCTCTCTCCCCCCCCCCCCCCCCTCCCTCTCTCTCTCTCTCTCTCTCTCTCTCTCTCTCTCTCTCTCTCTCTCTCTCTCTCTCTCTCTCTCTCTCTCTCTCTCTCTCTCTCTGTCTCTCTCTCTCTCTCTCTCTGATTTAGGCACAAATATACATTGTGTCATCTGCAAGGTGGTGTTGCAACAGGTATATCTCGTTTCAGCAATATTGTTCGCATGCTTATTGGTTTGCAGTCATGGGAATGTAGTTGAATTTTTTTTTCCTTCTCTTTTCCAGTCTTCCTTTTACCTTTTTATGTAGAGCAAGCCGGTATTATACATTTTTTTTTAAATCTTCTTTGAAGGACAAATTAACATCAGGCATTGATTTTACTGTAACTTGTCGAGTAAGTTTCCTGAAATATTTTCGGTCGAAGTCTGATTATCATTTCTCATTATTTAGTATGAGAAATCGCACTCATGTTTTTTTTTTTGTCTGTTCTTGTATTTTTCTAGCGTTGATTAACTGACAACGAATATGTATATGCACCTT
>BOPN01000154.1:327500-345000 GCA_017312705.2 Penaeus japonicus
CAAAAATCAGCGAAATTAGATAAGAAAAAAGATACCCGCTCTGTGGCGTGTCCAGGGGGTAGTAGGGGGGGGGTATGGGAGGGATGGTGAGACAAGACTCAAGTAAGCGGTTTTGTTGATTGATTACGGTTACGATCATCCGAGGAGGAGGAGGGGGGGCGTGATGGTCGGATAGGAAGGGATAGGGGACGAGGGGGGGGGAGGGGGAGGGGGAGGTGGATGCAGATGCAGGAGGCAATAATCTTGGGCTTTACGGCCGCCTCGCTTAATGAGCTTGACGGAAAGGATACACAAAGCAGCCGATAGGTTTTGCGTAGATGTCGGTGTAGTCGCAAAGGTCACGCACGGCGGCTTCGCTGGGGACCTTGGCCGGGGCTGTGGGCGGGAGGATTAGGATGTCACAGGGAAGTTGGATGGGCGGCAGTCGAGGGGGCTCTGTGTGTGTGTGTGTGTGTGTGTGTGTGTGTGTGTGTGTGTGTGTGTGTGTGTGTGTGTGTGTGTGTGTGTGTGTGTGTGTGTGTCATAGGCGTGTGATACCCCGGGGTTGTTTTGTTTTGGTCATATTGGGAGTAAGGGAGAGACGAGAGGTGGTGCAACTGTGGGTGTGCTGTGATTGCATTCGTTTGAAAAACTGATTAGATGACATTGTGTTGTCTAGATTTTCACGCGAGGAGTTGCAGAGGAGATTGAGCGAGAGTGAGATACGTTTTATAGTTGTTGTTGTTTTATAGATTTATGTTTTAAATGGCGTTCAAGGCGCCGCCCATTAGCCAGGCACCGCAACACCCCACGATACTCCCCGCCGCCGTAACGCCAAGCCACCAGCCCTCAAAAAGACCTCCGCCATTGATCACGCCGAAGGAAAGTAACGCATATAAACAGTACCAATGTCGCTAATTACATCCTTCTCTCCTCCCCCCCCTCCTCCTCCTCACCTCCCCTCCCCTCCCTCCTTCTCACCTCCCCTCCCTTCTTCTCTCCTCCTCTCCTCCCCTCCCCTCCCTCCTTCTCTCCTCCTCTTCCTCCCCTCCCTCCTTCTCCTCCTTCTCTCCTCCTCTCCCTCCCTCCTTCTCTCCTCCTCTCCCTCCCTCCTTCTCTCCTCCCCTTCTTCCCCCTCCCTCCTTCTCTTCCTCCCCTCCCTCCTTCTCTCCTCCTCTTCCTCCCCTCCCTCCTTCTCTCCTCCCCTTCTTCCCCCTCCCTCCTCTCCTCCTCCCCTTTTTCTCCCTCCTGCGCATTCTAGATGGTTCGCTTCGAGCTCCGAGTCTCACCACACCTTCGCACAAGAGAGGAGTCTCCGGGGGAAGGAGTGTGTGATGAATCAGGGATGTATTCTTTCGCCGAACTGAGATGACTCGAGTGATGATCGGATCGGTCCGGATTTCGAGCCCGATTCTTGTTACTCGGGAACTTGGGAAGAAAGAGAGAAAGAAAGAGAGAGGGAAAGAGAAAGAGAGAGAGAGAGAGCGGGGGGGGGTAAGGTGGTAGAGGTAAAGACAGACAAACCTCAGCGGAGAGAAACGAACCTGAAAGGAGTTTTATTCTTCTGTTATTTCTTTAACACTTATGATCATCATCCCGCCTTTCGTTTTCTTTATTATTTTTTTATAATCTCCATCTTCTCTTCCTCCTCCTTCTTCCTTATCTTCCTTCTCTTTTCTCCTTACCTTCCTTCTCTCCCTCTTCCACTCCCCCTTCCCACTTCCCTTCCACCTCCTTCCCCCTCTTCCCTCTCTACCTCTCCCCCTCTTTCCCCCTCCCCCTCCCCCTCCCCTTCCTCCTCTTCCCTCTCCCCCTCCCCCCTCCCCCTCCCCCCTCCGCCCCTCAGTGAGAGCATGACTCAGTCTGCGACAGGTTAGGAAGCTATCCGATATGTCATTTTGTGTCTGTTTGTTCAGCTTGTGCATTCGTGATTGTGGATGTGAACGCGCGAGTTGCTATTCTGGGGAGGGAGGGGGGAGGAGGTGGGGGAGAGGGGAGGGGGATATTTTATATCATCATTTTCTTTTTTCTTTCTTTCTTTCTTTCTTTCTTTGCTTTTGCTCTTTTGAAATTACGGGTTCAGTCATGTAACTGCGCGAGTTATTTTTTATTTTATTTTATTTATTTTTTTATTGAATCACGAAAGCTGGTTTTCATTCGTGCATTCGCATTTTTTTTTCTCTCTCTCACACACTTTTGTTATCTGATTTCAATGTTGGTTGGTGGTGGTTATTGTTTCTATATTTGTTTGTTTGTTTGTTTGTTCCCCCCCCCCCCGCGGAGCGATAGAGTGACGAATGATTATGAACTTCGTGTCAATTCGATGAAATGCATGTTTATAAGGCGCGGAAACCCTAGCTAGTCGTCCGTCCGAGAGAGGGCGTTTTATCGTGGACTTGGACAAAGGGTACCTTTCTTGAGTACACGATTGCGGTGTGCAAACCTCGGGATCCCGTGGCACTGGCTGGCGGCCGCGTTGTTTTTGGCGATTTAGTGTTTTTTGTTTAGTTTTTTTTTATGTATTTATAGTTATTATTATTATTATTTTTTAAGTTTTGTTTCGTGGTGTGGGTGTGGCAGAACGGGTAGCTGTGTTTGTGAGTTGGGGGGGAGGTGTTTTTATTTTTTTTTTTTTTATTTATTTATTTTATTATTTTTATTTTTTTTTTTTTGCATAGTTTGCATTTTGCATTGCAACATCACTCTTACCCTGCTTACGGCCTGAAATAGCGATTCCCGTCAAAGTTGCATAGACACTTACGATTCTGAGTCCTCCCCCCCACCCCCACCCCCACCCCTTCCCCTCTAAAGACCACTGTCAGTTCGACCACTTCAGACGAAGGGCGACGGTTAGACGGGAACGCACAATTAACATGGAAACGCACCTTCGCTCCGAAAGAAAATACTTCTGAATATGCATTGAAAAATTCGCTACAGAAATAAAAGGTGGGGTCGGGGTGGGTGGGGAAGGAGGGAGAGAGAGGGAGAGGGAGGGGGAGGGACAGGGAGGGTAAAGGGGGTAAGGGAAGTGTATGCGGAGGGGTGGGGTGGGGAGGGAAGGGGGTAGGGTAAGGTGTGGGGGGGGAGGGGGTTATCGTGAGCCGACGTACGTTTTCTTTTCGATTCGTTCCTCGCGCGCGCCAGAAGACGGCGAGCCTTAACCGCCTTCCCTTTTCGAATTGGCGGACGCTCGGATATTGGAACGGATGCTTTTCCTCTTCTCTCTCTCTCTCTCTCCCTCTCTATTTATCTATCTATCTATCTCTCTCCGCGGTAGAGTTCGGGTATTGTTTTGATTAATTAAATTTCTCTCTTTTCATCGACGTGGGGGGCAGGGGGAGGTTGGAAGTTGAATGAACAATACTTGGTAAATCACCGAGCGAAAGTTTCCGAAAAGAAGATAAAAGCGAAATCTGAAACTGACTTCGGTGTTGGCATCAAGATGGTCTTCATTTATTTTAAACTAACATGGCGCGGGTTGTAGGAGGGAAGGAGGAAGGGGAGAAGAGGAGGAGGAGGAGGAGGAGGAGGAGGAGGAGGAGGAGGAGGAGGAGGAGGAGGAGGGGGAGGAGGAAGAGGAGGATGGGTGGGGGAGAGGGAGTGAAAGAGGGTGAGAGAAGATAGGAGGGTGTTGTATTAGTAATTATAAAAAAAAATAATAAAATAAAAGGAAAAGGATAAGGATAAGACAGAAGAGAAAGAGGGAAAGGGAGAAAAAGAAGAGGGGAAGAGGCGAAGAGGCGAGGGGGACGAAGGGGACGAAGGGGGAACGGGGGGGGGGGACGGGTGGATGGGGGATAGGAATCATGCCACTTTTGGCTTTATTCTCCACTCCATATCGATGCCTTTGAAGACACGCATCTCTGACCAGGTCTTGTTACATATATGCAGAGGAACCATAATTCACTGTCCATCGTTAACTGCCAACTGTCTCGAGAGGTGTGTACATAAATGAGAGAGAGAGAGAGAGAGAGAGAGAGAGAGAGAGAGAGAGAGAGAGAGAGAGAGAGAGAGAGAGAGAGAGAGAGAGATAATAATAATAATAAGTTGGGATAATTCTCTACTTGGGCATCGACATCGCTAGCAAGGTTGTGCGTTTGGTTTGCGGGGTTGTGTATTTGTTTGCCTCGCGCTTGTTGTGCTTGTGTTTGTGTGCGCGTGTGCATGTGAATGTGCGTGTATGTGTGTGTATGTATGTATGTAAGTCTAAATGCAGTGGCCTTGTCTGTCGTCCTGCATTTCAGCTTCCATATTATATTGGAACCGGACTAATATTAAAAATGCGCCCAACCTCACGTTCTGCCTTGCCCTTCCCCACCCACTCGGATCCCCCACCCCCTACCCCTTCCCAACCACCCACTTCTCTCCCGCTCCCCTCTCCACACCCACCCACCCACCCACTTCTCTCTCGTTTCCCTCCCCTCACCCCACCCACCCCATTCCTCTCCTGCTTTCCTCCCCCGTCCCCACCTACCCTCTTCCCTTTCCCCCTCCCTTCTCTCCTCCCGCCCCCTCTCTCTCCCCTCTTCCCCTCCCTGCTCACATCTCCTGCCCCCCCCCCCCTCAACGCACCGTCTACCCTACAATCCTTGTTTTAGTCGTGTATGTAATTGGTATATTCGACTCTTAATTCTTTTTTCTCTTCTCCTTCCTCCTTCTCCCTCCTTTTCCCTTCGCCTTCCTCTTCCTCCTCCTCCTCCCTCTTTCCTCCTCCTCCTCCTTCTCTCCTCCTCCTCCTCCTTCTCTTTCCTCCTCCTCCTCCTCCTCCTCTTCCTCTTCCTCTCTTGTTTATTTGATCTGTATAATAGGATGGTGGCTATGTAGTGATTTTTTTTTTATTTTTTATTTTATTTATTTTTTTGTTTTGTTTTTTGTTTTGTTTAATCGCCGATGCGTTTAACGAGAGACCTTGGGATCCCATGTCGCTCTTGACTGGAATAGATAGCCGGGGAGAGAACACGCAACTTTGAGATCTTGCATTAGCAATGTCCGTACAGAAATGCGTGCGTCTTAAACAACCGTCAGAAATAATAATCTAGTTCTGTCTCCTTTCTCTCACCTCCCTCTCCTTTCCTCTCCTTCTACTTTTCCATCCTTCCCTCTCCCTCCCTTCCCTCCATCTCCTCTTTTCCCTCCCTCTTCTTTTATTTTTAGTTATATATTGTTTATATCCTTTTACAGGTTTTTGCTCTCTCAATATTTTTTATGTTCTTATTTTTGCCTTGTTGGTACACGTGGGTTGGGGGAGCCTTGGGGGGAGGGATGGGGTGGAGGTTGATATCGGGTTATGTTCAGAAGAAACCTAAGGAAGGGGAGGGGGAGGGGGAGTGGGGGAGGGGCCCATCTCATGTGCACCAATGCATGCTTTCTGTCTCACACGTGTGTGCACACATCCATTTTGTCTGTCTGCGTTTATCAGATTTGTTTGTGTGTTTGTGTAACCGTGAGTACTTGATTGATTGTGCGTTTGTGTGCGTGTGTTTGTGTGTGACTGTGTGAGTGCTTGTGGTTATGTATCAGCGAATTGGTTTGTCTGGTCATTGCGCGTATGTGTGCGTATGTGTATGTATGTATATGTGTGTGCTTATGCGCGTGTTCGTTTTTGATTTTTTATTTATATGTTCACGTCTTTGCATGTGTGTGTTTTTGTCTTGTGTGTAGTTTGGTTTCCCAGATGGAAGCAGACTTAGCGGTGCGGTGCGGTCATAACGGCGGTGTCTCTTCATGTGTAGGTAAGGCTTGTTGATGATCCCCCGGGGGGGCCACGGGCTACGCGTGTATGTACCGACATGTGTGCGTATGTGTACGTATCGAGAAGGTAGGTCATGATATGTGTAACACGTGAGGAAGAAGGGCCCCGCACGGTGGAGGGGGTAGGGGGGGAGGGGGGTTAACTCGAGAGGAAGCTTGGTTGGTTGGTGAGGTTTGTGCTTGTGAGAGGCACTGCGAGGAGTGGAGGGGGACGTCTGGGAGGAGGGAAGGAAGGGAAGGGAAGGGAAGAGGGAAGATTGATGTATGGAGGGATGGAGTGAACGATAGGGAGAAGGAGAAGGAGAGAGCGATAGAGAGAGAGAAAGAGAAAGAGAAAGAGAAAGAGAGAGAAAGAGAGAGAGAGAGAGAGAAAGAGAGAACGAGAACGAGCAACGGAGAATTGGAGTACAGAGAAGAAAAATGTGAAGGGGAGGAAGAAAAAGGCAAGGTAGGTGCGGGAAAAGAGGCTTCGAGGAAGGGAGGAACGAACGACCAAGCCGCCATGCTCATGAGGACAAGTGTAGGCCATTACTTCAGACGGCGGATTATCACGACTCCGCCGAGGCCACGGGACGCGCCAGGCCTCGCCCCGCCCAAGGAGTCCTTCGAGTGTGGCCTAGGACTCAGTGGTGCTTGGAGTGGGCGTGGGCGTGGGTGTGGGAGTGGGTGTAGGAGTGGGAGTGGAAGTGGGCGTAGGAGTGGGAGTGGGCGTAGGAGTTGGAGTAGGAATAGAAGGGAGAGGGAAGAAGAGGGAGAGGGAGAGGGAGAGGGAGGTGGAGGGGCTCTTCCTGAAGTGCTTGGTGCTTTCGTGTCTTTTGTTATGGGGGATGGCGGTGTGTCGAGGGGGGAGGGGAGAGGAAAGGGGATGGGGTTAGGGGGGGGGAGGAGGAGTAGATTTGCATTGCAGTCTGTGTGAGTGGGGGTTGGGGTTGGGGTTGGGGGGGGTGTCTTTCCTCCTCGGCACTCATAATGGTTTTAGAAATAGAATGGAAGAAGCGAATAAAAGAAAAGTTAAAATTGAATAAAGCAGATAATACATTTCGGCTCGCTCCCCCTTCACCCTTGAAAAATCGCGGCCGCGGTTCAAGGCTCTCGCCGGACGTTAACAATGAATACATTAAATGAATACAATGAGATTATACATTAGATACAATCTACATGACAGTGCGCAAGCCCGCGGGGGGACTACGGCTCACATATTTTTCTTCCCTTTTTTTTTACCTTTTTTTATTTCTACGTACGTGAGGCTGAAGACAAGCCTGTATCTTGGACATCTAAGGATTATCTGCCACGCTTACTTACGGGCCCCTTTATAAGGTGGGCGGCATTATGTTAAGAGACCTTGAACACCCGCATATAATATAAGGGAAGAGGTCCGTATATGGGCATCGGAGGGGGGGAGGGAGGAGAGACTGGAGGGGGGGGAGGAGGAGGAAGAGGAGGGGGGGCGGGGGGACTGTTTCAAGCTTTTGTGTGAACTGCACCCCCCGGTATCCATCATCTTTTGTGGCGTCTGGCTCGCTATGTCCCTGATAAATGTTTGTTCTTTGTTATGCCTCGTCTTCTTTTCTCTCTCTCGCCCTCTCCCTCTCTCTCGCTCTCGCTCTCTCTCTCTCTTTTTTCTAGCGTTGCGATATTGTTTCTGCGTTTGAAAGGTTGGATTGTTTGTTTCTACGTTGGGGAGGAGGGGGGGGTAGAGGTGTGGGGGAGGGGAAGGAGGAGAGGAGAGAGAGAGGGGGGAGGTGAAGCTCGGAGTCGATTAATATTAAGATTGATTATGTTTGCGTTGGAAGAGAAGGATACAAGTTTGTGTGTGTGTGTGAGCGAGAGAGAGAGAGAGAGAGAGAGAGAGAGAGAGAGAGAGAGAGAGAGAGAGAGAGAGAGAGAGAGAGAGAGAGAGAGAGAGAGAAACGCAGCGGTCTTGTTTTCTTATTATATTCATTAGCGAGCTATTGTTTCGGCACGTTTGGGTGGTGTGATTGATTAAACGCGAGAGGTTTCACCAACTACCCACCCACCACCACACCCTTCCACCCACCCAATGCCCACTGCGCCCACCACACCCACTATCCTGCCCACCCTTCCACCCACCACCCATACTGAAGACCGAGCAGTTGTGGTTTTCCTTGTTCACACCTTTGCTAGCCTTGGGTTTCTCTCTCTCTCTCTCTCTCTCTCTCTCTCTCTCTCTCTCTCTCTCTCTCTCTCTCTCTCTCTCTCTCTCTCTCTCTCTCTCTCTCTCTCTTTTCCTCCCTCCCTCCCTTTTAACCCCTACTCCCTCTCCCTTCCCCTCCCCTACCCCCCACTCCCACTCCCTCCCTCCCTCCCTCCCTCCCTCCCTCCCTCCCTATTAACCCCCACTCCCTCTCCCTTCCCCACCACTCCCACTCCCACTCCCACTCCCCACCGTGCAAACCGCGATGTTAAGAGTAATCGGAGAGCACTAATTACCGGCCCCGACTTGACGCGCGCGACGGCAGTGCGGTGCGGCCGCCTCCTGCTCCGGCATCGGAACCGCCGGCACGCGCGACTCTGCTCAGGGGCCGGAAACATGAACCTGTGGTTAGCGCCTCCAGGGCCCATCGCGGCCAGGTAGATAACTAGCTCTTCCCGTGTCTTAAATAGCCCTTCCGTCCCTCCCCCTTACCCCCCTCCTAACCCTAACCCTACTTCACTCTGTCCCATGTCCTTTTCTTCTCTTGTTTATTAGCTTTTCTCTTTTCTTCTTCTTCTTCTTCTCTCTTTTCTCTCTCTCTCTCTCTCTCTCTCTCTCTCTCTCTCTCTCTCTCTCTCTCTCTCTCTCTCTCTCTCTCTCTCTCTCTCTCTCTCTCTCTCTCTCATTTAATCACTCACTCACTCACTCCCCTACCACCTCCCCAACCCCCCTACCCTCCCGACGTTCCCTTCTGCAGTGTCAGTGGTCGCAGGACATGGGAGGGGTGGGAGTGGGGGGAGGGGAGGTGAGGTGGAAGAGAAGGAGGGGGTTGGGGGATAGGTAGGGTAGGGGAGGTGTTAGACGAGCTATCTTGGGGGATGATCTCGAAAGTCGTTTATTTTTATTTCCGCGTCGTTTGCGGTGTATGATTGTGTCTCCGTTATTGCTTGCTGTTAGGTGTTGATTGTTGCAGCCCTTGTCTCTTGAGGTGCGAGTGTGATGACCACTGTCGGAATGAAGGGAAGGGAAGGGAAGGGAAAGGGTGGGTGGGGTGGGGGGGAGGCGTGCGTAAGGGAGGGAGGGGGTTGTGATACTGCTGGTATGAGGATGGGGGTAGGGGTTAGTTGGGGGGGGGAGGGGGCGATTGAGGAAGATGGGAGGAGCGCTTGTCAGAAAGAAAGAGAGTAGGAAGAAAATAGAGGAATTAGGGTTTCTTTAACGATGTCCTTAGTAAAGAGTATAGACGAAAGGGTTGTTTTAAGCGATGGTCTTTTTTTCTCATACTTTGTTCCGCATCCCGTTTTGTTTTTACTTAGTGATTAAAAGTGATTAATCAATCATGAGAGGAGCCTTGTCTTGTAACTGTCATTTAACTGATGCTAATTCTTATCTCATCCTGCAAAGAGGCAAAGGTGCTCGTTAACAGTTCCCTTATAAAGTAATATATCGCAATTGTTGATTGCCACTTAAAGGAAACCGGACTAGCCTTTTTTCAGAAGGAGGAATTGCCGTTGCTGTTGTTAAGAGGTAATCCCAGGAAATAGTAAACGGTGAAGGAAGGGAGCGTGAGATCCAGCAACTGCCTTGATAGATATCTGTAGATTTTTCCATAGGGTGCTTCTTAGCGTCAGTCTTGCGGGGAATTAAGTATGTAATCCAGCCTCGTATGCCAAATTGCCTCATCTCCGGGGTAAGGGGAACTCCTATTGATGATTATCAGTATGGATGTGGTTAATTGAAATTCTTCAGATACCTGTTGTTACCCGAAGCATGGCTGGGGGCCCCCCTCGCCCTGCTGTATAACTTTAATTAAGATATTTGCATATATGGTGGACGCAAGATAGGCCGGTATGGACGAGAGCGCGCCACCTAGAATGGGATATGAACCCCGGGCCTCTCCACCTCCGCCAGAATCCGGCTTCGCCATTGGAGGAGGACTTTTGAAAACTAGGTGAAGTGGACATAAAATGCGCTCCGAACACCGGCGTTTGTCTCCGTTATGGGTTAATTCCGTCACTTCTTTCTCCCTCTCCCTCCCCCCCCCATCCTCTCTCTCTCTCTCTCTCTCTCTCTCTCTCTCTCTCTCTCTCTCTCTCTCTCTCTCTCTCTCTCTCTCTCTCTCTCTCTCTCTCTCTCTCTCTCTCTCTCTCTCTCGTCATCGCTTCCTCATTTTATTGCGCATGAGATCTGTCGATAGCGATAACGCCACGCAAATTATACATTTTGTGTTTCATTTTCATTCCTCCTTTTTTGCCCCCAACGCGCCGCGCCGGTTGACCAGAGTGCGTGAGGGGGCACAGACACCGAATTGAGTTATAGAATAAAAGCTCGAGCATTATAGCCTGCATGCGACATTATAACGATGATAAGGAAGCACATAATGTAGATTGAGGAGTAAGTTTTAATGGCGCTCGGACTCCATAATTAGGAAGCCACATATAACGCGGGAGAGGGATGTGCATGTCGACGGTGTGACTCTTATTTTGTTCTGCTCCGAGGGCGAGCTTTGCGTGCGAGTGTTTGTGTGTGTGTTTTTTTGTTTTTTGTGTGTGTGTTTGCGTTGTTTTTGTTCATGTTCGTGTTATAATTGTATTCGTTTGTTAAGTTCGTTTGCTTGTCTTGTGCGTGTTCATCAGTATAATTTTTTTTTATGTGTGTGTGTGTGCTTGTATGCGTTTTTCTTGTAAGTTGCGTGCGTCTTTGTGTGTATTCCTGTTAATAATCATGCACATTGAATTAGCTGTGCGTGGACCTCCCTCGATTGGCAGGAGTGTCGCTGGGAGTGGGAAGTTATCCAACACGTTTTGTTACTTTGGGAGATTTATCGCCCAGACTCTTTTTATGCGGTGCGTTTAATATTAATCAGCAAAACCTGGGCATTTATTCTTCACTTTACTGGCCGTTGATAAGTTTGTTCATTTAGAAGACGAATGAGATACAAGCAATGAAGATATCTAGATGATCTTTCTTGTGTAGATGGATGTTGCGTTTTTGTCTGTGTCTACGTGTGTGTATGTGTGTGTGTGTATGTATGTGTGTGTATGCATGTGTGTGTGTGTGTATTTGTGCGAGTGTATTTGTGCGTGATCGTGCGTGCGTGTTTGTTTGTTTCCTCTACCTGACTATATCTGTCTGTCTGTATCTATCTGTTTGTAAGTCCGCGGGCGAACACATCCGTGAGTTTGTATGTGCGGGCGCGTGTGGCCCGACTCGCCGGATATCAGTGCCTGGCCGGTAATTAGAAACCGGCCATTCATCAATTACTGCGGGGGGGAGGGGGAGGGGGGTGGGGGGGTCGCGTCTGGACGAGGTGCCCGCGGGCCAGGAGCGCAGACCCCCGTCTTCCCGAGGCCCCTTTTGATAGAAGGCAAGATAGCAGCGGCCGTTTAAAAGCCGGGGTGCCTCGTATCGGTTTGATTTACTTAAACAATAAAATCGCCATTAAAGGCATCCACGTCGGGTCCCTCTCCCGCGCGCCCCCAAGGGCCTGACGGTCGGTGTGCCCAGCCTTATATGATCATTTTATGCCCGTGTTAACAATGGATAAAAATAATTCCGAATAGTTGGCTGCTCATAAAACTAGAACACACGCATGTCTTATTTCTTGTACCTTAAACTAGGAAGCTGAGCATAACGACCTCTAAAGGCCTCGTCAAGGCTTCTTATCTCGCTGTTAGGTCCATCCCGGCATCTTTGGCATTACTGGTGCTCGTGTGCGTCTCCCTCTCTCGCTCTCTCTCTCTCTCTCTCTCTCTCTCTCTCTCTCTCTCTCTCTCTCTCTCTCTCTCTCTCTCTCTCTCTCTTTCTTTCTCTCTCTCTCTCTCTTCCTCTCTTTCTTTCTCTCGCTCTCTTTCTCTCTCTTTCTCTCTCTACTTTTCCCTTTTCCTCTCTTCCCCTCTCCCCCTCCCCCCTCTCCCTCTCCCCCCCCCCTCTCTCTCTCTCTCTCTCAGTATGTTTGTGCTCTTGTGTGTATGCCGCCTGTGCTGTCTGTATTGTATCAGGGCGGGTGGTATACATTTGTGTATTACGGATAGAGGTCGCGCGATATTGTTTGGCGTGGAGATGTAAACAGTTGCTGACGACGGAACGGTGGGGGTGGGGGAAGGCAGGAGAGAGAAAAAACGGATGGAGAGTTGAAAAGAACGTGTTTATCAAATAATTGTAGTGGCGAAAGCAGGTCGAAGCGAAAGAATGGGAGGAGATTGACAGCTGGAAAGGACAACATGCATTAAAGATCGCCGAGTTGTGAGCACAAGACGGAGCACAGAATCCAGACCCAAAAGGCGGGCGAATGTGACCAAGAAGACAGAAAAAGCAACACGTAAAGGGGGGAAAATAGGCCGGAGACAGCGGGAAAGGAAATCGGGTAGTAAAGAGAGAGGAGAGGGAAAGAGATGGACGAATAGACAAATGAGGAAGGGGGTGGGGGTGGGGGGGAGATAGAAAGAGGAAGAGGAGGAGGAGGGGAGGGGGTAGGGGAGGGAGGAGGTCCAGAAATTACTTCATCTACGGCCGAGCGTTGTGGATGCTGCGGACATCTCGTTGTTTACCTTTTCTCCCCGCGCACCAAACGGCGCATGGACAGATTATAAAATTTTATATACGTCGTAAAAATTCTCGTTTTGGCCGTGCATCCAGATAGAAGGGTTTTGGAAATGGTTTTAATGATGCCAATTCCAAGGTAGAAATAGTTTCGGAATGTTGTATCGGCAAGCTATTACCAATAAGTTTATAGTCTTGGGTTATCGTTACTGAGAGCTTGGTATGTCGAAGCTGGTTTAGTGGGTGGGCATTTTTTTGCGTAAACATTCTTTTTTTCATATATTTATACATACATACACACAAACGTTTATATGCCGTTGACGCGATAGCCACGCTTAGGTGTCGGTTTATATAGGAGGCATCAGACAGGAGCCGTTAGGACAGACGGGCGGCTGATGTGCCTCGTGCTCTCGCTCGCTCGCTCGGTCTCCGTTTCCGCCGGGCTTTTCGCTGCCGACTCTGCGGGCCTCGTGCCTTCTGTAGGCGGTTTGGTTTTCGAATTGCTTTCGATTTTTGTTTTCGTCTGGATATGGATGTATAGTATACACAACGGATGTTTGTGTTAACATCTGTTTATACATAAACATGCAGAGTACATACTTGTATAAACAAATGTTACATATGTATAGCGCGCGCGCGCGCCCACACACACACACACACACACACACACACACACACACACACACACACACACACACACACACACAAATATTAATTCATTCATATATTTATTCATTCCTTAGTCATACATACATTTATATAGATGTGTGTGTGTGTATGTACACACACAAAAATTATTTATATATATACACATATATACGTATATAATTATATATAACATAGATGCACATGTATGTGCATATGCAATATAATATGATACAGTATATGTCGCTGGAGCCAGCCTCAGTTTTACCATCCTTGCTCCGTTCTCTCTCTCATATCTTTCATATCCTGTTTGTCTTCCTTATGTCTTTCGTCTTCTCTCCGGCACTTGCTGTTGCCAAAAACAATTGGTGATTGAACAATGAAAGAGGCCCTTATTTGGAGCTGTTTGTACGTGCATTCGCTTGGATGTGTGTTTTCAATTCGAACGTTTGGGATGGACGCTTGGTGGCCTTGTCCCTGTCTCCTGTCTGCTTCGAGCTTCTTGGGAAATGTGCTTGCATTGTGCGTGTTAGTTGCTTGTTGCCAGAGTGTTGTGGATGTGCGTGTGAATTAGTGTTAGTTTGGAGTGTGGATGTGTATGGGTATATGTATGTGTGGGGATATGTGTGTGTGTGTGTGTGTGTATGTGTGTGTGTGTGTGTTTATGTATCTATCTTGTAATTGTTTGTGTTTATGTATGTATGGATATATACATTTATATGTAGGTGTGTGCGTGTGTGTGATGCTTAACCCCCCACCACGGCGAGAACTTTTTTTTTTTTTGTACGGATTCGAGAAATAATGATAATAAACGAGAAGCATTACACAAAAGGAACACCTCATTTGCATATCTTAATGAGAATGGTATAGGATGCGTTGAATTTAATGTGAAAAATAAATGAAATTTTTGTGGGTGGTGAGGCTGAGTATTTTTTTTCTTTCAACTCTAGGGTCTTTTTTCCCCTCTTAAGTAGGAATCCATTTTTGAGTTAGAGAATAGTTAAGAGATCGAGTGGAGGAGGAGGAGGAGGAGGAGGAGGAGGAGGAGGAGGAGGAGGAGGAGGAGGAGGAGATGGGGAAAGGGAGGGAGGACGAGGTGTAGGGAAGAGATAAGGGAAAAGAAGGAGAACGAAGAGGAGGAGGAAGAGAAAGAAAGAAAGAAAGGGAGAGGGAGGGGAGAAAATGGAGAAAATGGAGAGGAAGGTAAGGAAGAAGACGAGGAGGAGGAGGAGGTGACGAAAGCGACATAGACGAGCGTTGGCAATCTGTTTATAAATTTCGCGTATACGGACGAGCTTCTATGCGGCGGTGATGAGACCCGACTTGGGTGAGCGTTAATGCGTCTGCAGGTGTCTAATTATATAATTATGGAAGTGTTGCTCGCATGACCAGGAAGGTAGCCTGTCAAGAAAGAGTCTCGCTCTTAATACGCTCTGGAATACTATTATGAGCGTTATTGTTGTTGTTACTGCTGTAGTTATTATATGTTGTTTTCAATTATTATTATTATTATTATTATTATTATCTTTATCATTATTATGATTATTATTATCATTATTGTTAATATTATTATTATTATTTTCATTTATTATTATTGTTGTTGTTATTATTATTATTATTATTATTATTATTATTATTATTATTATTGTTATTATTGGTATTATTATTATTATTTCATTGTCATTACTTTTGATAGAACTATAATTATTGGTTAAATCTCATCCCCCATCCTCCCTCTCCTCCCTCTCCTCCCTTCTATTCTCGATGTAATGCCATCTCTTATTTGCATTTCCTCACAAACCTCTTTATCTCCCCCTCTTCCTCCCCTCTCTCATTCCTTCCCCTCCTCTCCCTTCTACCTCCCCCCTCTACCTCTAGTTATCCCATACTCTTCTTTTTATTCCTATCCTCTTCCTCCTCTTCCTCTTTCCTCTTCCTCTCTCCTCCTCCCTTCCCTCTCCCTCTTCCTCCCTTCCCCTCTTTCTTCTCCCCTCCCTCTTCCTCCTCTTCCTCCTCCTCCCTCTTCCACCCTTCTCCTCACTATTCCTCCCTTCCCCTCCCTGTTCCTCCCTTCCCCTCCCCTCCCTCTTCCTCCCTTCCCCTCTTTCTTCTCCCCTCCCTCTTCCTCCTCCTCCTCCTCCTCCTCCTCCCTCTTCCACCCTTCTCCTCACTATTCCTCCCTTCCCCTCCCTGTTCCTCTCCTCCCCTCCCCTCCCCTCCCTTCCCGTTTCCTCCCTCCCCCTCCCTTCCCCTCCCTCTTCTTCCTCCTCCTCCTCCTCCTTGCCACCCCCACCCCCCACCCCCTTTCACCCCTCCTTTATGCCAGACCCCGATAATTTGAACACTTCGCAGAGCTGATTTATATTTCAATTTATTTTCAGCCATTCATCTCAATGGAGCGTTAATGAAAATTTGTTTTTAGTTTACCCGTATTTTTCTATTAACTTGGTTTTCGGTCCGAAAATACGGAAAAGTTGCGTTTGTCGTTCTCTACCGGTCCCGTTTTTGTCTGTCTGCAAATTTTTTTCTTTTTTTTCACTTTCTCTCTCTCTCCTCTTCTCTCTCTCTCTCTCTCTCTCTCTCTCTCTCTCTCTCTCTCTCTCTCTCTCTCTCTCTCTCTCTCTCTCTCTCTCTCTCTCTCTCTCTCTCTCTCTCTCTCTCTTCCCTCTCCCCACTCTTCTCTCATCTCTCCTCTCTCTCCTCTCCTCTCTCCTCTCTCCTCTCTCCTCTCCCTCCTCCCTCCGGGGAAGGGAGGAAGGGGGGAGGGGTTGAAGAATGCAGTTGTATGTTGTTGTCTTTTTATGTATGCATGACTGATAAAGGGTTAGTTGTTCATGCACAGATATAGTCTTCAATTACTGGATATTCATTAATAATGCCGATTTGCATTATTATTATTATTACTACTACTACTATTATTATTATTATTATTATTATTATCATGATTGTTATTTTTATTATTATTACTGTTATTACTGTAATTACTATGATTATAATACTGATTACTCTTTATTATAGTTATTAGTTCGTTTCATTTTGTTTTATTATTTTATTTCATAATTTCCATATCTTGTTAATATACGAAATAAAGAAGAATCGAAAACGAAGAAAAAAAAAGTAGTGAGAGAGAGAGAGAGAGAGAGAAAGAGAAAGAGAGAAAGAGAAAGAGAGAGAGAGAGAGAGAGAGAGAGAGAGAGAGAGAGAGAGAGAGAGAGAGAGAGAGAGAGAGAGAGAGAGAGAGAGAGAGAGAGAGAGAGAATGAATTCCAAGGAGAGACGAAGAAATAAGGTTTGGAGACATGTATGTATGAGTGTTATGGTGTGGTGTGTGCTTGATGGATTGTGATGATGGCGGTTGTGATGATACTGGTGGTGGTGAGCGGTAATGGTGGTGATGGTGGTGGTTGTGATGATTCTAGTGGTGGTGATAGTGATGGGTGTGGTGTCGAGATTATAGCGATAATTATGGTGAAAGTGACGATTGATAGTGGTGATGACGGTAATTATGATAATTAATAATGATGACGGAGAAACACACGAATTAGATAGACAGACACATGAGGTGAAGGAATATAAGAAAACAAAAATCGAAAAAAAGAAGAAGGAAAAGACACTTATAAACACAGCGACATCACGAAATACGCGAAACAAAGAGAGGCCTTGTAAATAGCAATTATAAAAGGAGTTTAAGAAGTAAAAAAAAAAAAAAAAAAAAAAAAAAAAAAAAAAAAAAAAAAAAAAAAAAAAAAAAAAAAAAGCTCTGAGCGAGTGCGAGTAGGGACCGGGTGAGAGAAGCTTCCCATAGCAAAGAGATGAGAGGTCTTATAGTCATAGCAGAGTTATAAATTATTTTGCCTTTCCCGTATTTTAGACGTTTACGCGCTTTGCTTAAATTTTTATGGATGCGCTGGGTTGAGGGGGTTTGCTGTTCTTAGACTGCGCTGAAGGGGGGGGGAGGGGGAGGGGAAAGGGGATAGGAGGAGAGGGGTATGTCTTTTGAGTGTTGTCTTATAAGTGTGTTTGTTATACCCTACGCTTGTTCTCTTTTTTTTTCTATCTTCTGCTCTCTCTCTCTCTCTCTCTCTCTCTCTCTCTCTCTCTCTCTCTCTCTCTCTCTCTCTCTCTCTCTCTCTCTCTCTCTCGCGTGTCATATTTCCACGTTCATGAACAAGCATCTTTCACCTGGCTCGAAGTAGGCCTATGGGGAAGCCATACAGGATATACCATGCTTATTTAGTCTATCTCTCATTAAATTGTCTTTTTTTTCTTTTTCTTTTTTGGAAACGGTTACATACATTAATGATATTGGTGATCTTTGAACTGTGGTTAATTCTTTTCACGACTGCCACAGAGGTTTCGGGATTTAGTTAGGCCTAGTGTAATAACGGGGCATATTTGACCCCCGCCTACATGTATGCAGTTAGGCTTA
>BOPN01000154.1:347500-352500 GCA_017312705.2 Penaeus japonicus
GGGCCCAATGTAAATGGGGTTCCCTGTTTATTCTATAATATAAAAGAAGGGGAGGGAAAGGGAGGAGAAGGAGGAGGAGGAGGAGGAGGAGAAGATGGAGGAGGGAAGGGGGTAGGGAGGGGAGAAGGGAAGGGGGAGAATTGAAGGACGGAGAGTGAGGGAGGGTGAGAAGGGTGGTCGGAGCATTAAGAGCTAGGATGGAGGGGGGGGGGAGGAAGGGGAGTAGGCGGAGGCGGAGGAGGAGGAGGAAGGGGGAGAGGGGGCGGAGGGAGAGGAAGGGGGGGGGGGTAGAGGGGATAGGGTAAGTTGAGGTTTTGATTGTCGACATTAAAGGGCTGAACGTTTCATTAGTATGTTTCATAGGGTGAAGGGTGTTTGATGAGGGTTTGGGGTTGCCTGAGTGCGGTGGTGGGGGTTGGGGGGGGAGGGGGGGAGGGAGGGAGAGGTTACGGTTGAGGTAGAATTCGGGTTGGCGAAAGGGTTAGAAAACGTTCGGGGGTGAAGATGCGACAGGAGAAATCAGACGAGGTAAACAGAGAAGGATTAGGGGGTGGTAAATAAACACGGGGAGGAAGGGAGAGAGAGAGAGAGAGAGAGAGAGAGAGAGAGAGAGAGAGAGAGAGAGAGAGAGAGAGAGAGAGAGAGCAAGCGAGAGCGAAGGGGTCAGTGTGTATGTGTGTGCATTAGGAGAAGGGGCCAGTGCAGAGGCAGGGGAGGATTTGCACTGGAGGGAAGGGCAGACGGCGGGCGACAGGGGAGCCGTAGAAAGGGAACAATAAGGGAGGGGTCGTTATGGATAAGTTGGCAAAAATGTCCGCTTGATAGGGAAACGATTTAACGAAGGGTTCGGTTAATGGCGGTAGATTACGCTGGGGATCAGCTAGAAGGCCTGGAAGGTTTACAAGAGATTTGGAGAATTGAGAAGTAGACTGAGTTGAGGATAAGGGGAACAGAGTAGATTAATGGACGCGAGTTGGTTGTGTCTCGGGCTGCGGGGCCTACACGTGGATAGAGGGAATGGAACGCACGTGTTCGCGCGCACGCACACGCGCACACACACACACACACACACACACACACATATATATATATACATATAATATATATATTGTTGTGTGTGTGTCTGTGTACGTGTTTGTTGAGTTGTACGTGTACGGCTGTACGTGTACGTGTACGGCTGTACGTGTACGTGTACGTGTACGTGTACGTGTACGTCTACATTACACCTTCGCGATGGTATGTATGCTCGAGCTGATCGGTCAAAATCCAATGTTTCATTAGATTGACAAGTGCTGATCGTCCACGTGTATGTGTTTGACTCCTCAAGGACAGAAGAGACGAGAGGAGCTCGATGGAATTAAAATGGAAATGTATGTCCCGAGTAAAAAACAGAAGGAACGAGAAAGTAGGCGCGGGGGTGGCCTGGAGGATAGGGGAAGGTGGAGGGGGGGGGTTGACCCGTCTTTCTCTAAGGAATGAATGTTTTAAGGATGTTATATATGCTACATAAAAATCTTAACGTTTTCTCCCCACCCGATGGTCTCTCTCTCTCTCCTTTCCTCCCTTTCTCCTTCCCCCTCTCCCTCCTCTTATCCTCCTCCCTTTCCTCTTCCTTTCCCCCTCTCCCTCCCTCTCTCCTTCCCTTTCTTCCCTCTCTTCCTTTCCCTCCTCTCCACTCCCTCCTCCTCTCTCCTTCCTCATCTCCCTCCCCCTCTCCGACAATCTATATAAATAAAGAAGCAGGCTTACTTTGTACTTAAAGCTTTCGGAAACGTATAATAATATCAGTCATAAAAGTATCCCATCAGTTGGGCTTGTAGGACTCGCGCTGACGAAATATAATAAAGTTTAACGACCAATTTGGAAATAAATGTTAGAATCAAAAATTACGTTTATGAGTCTCGTCCGTGTTTGTTTACAATATTACGTTATATATATATATATGTATATGTATATGTATATATATATATATATATATATATATATATATATATATATATATATATATATATATATGATTGTATTGCTCCGTGTGGTGAAATGTTGATCGGTCTATTTTTTTTTCATTTGTCTTCTCAATAACTTTGCATTGTTGCTCTTGTGAAACCTTAATGGATGGCACCGAACCAGAGGCTAACACGGAAAAGAGTGTTTTCATATTTTTACTGCCTTTGCGCTTTCAACGGCCGAGGAGGAGAAAAAAAAATTGAATAAATAACCAAATATCTAATGGAAATAGACAACGAACTGGCACCCTGCGTTTATGACCATATCCGCTGTGAAGAATTTTTTCATTATGCATAAATGTACGTCATTATTCATCCGTAGCTGATGTGTAATGTAATGTGTGTTGGGAGGGGGGAGGTAGGGGAAGGGACAAGGGGAGGCGAGGAGGAGGAGGAGGAGGAGGAGGAGGAGGACGAGGAGGAGGAGGAGGAGGAGGAGGAGGAGGAGGAGGAGGAGGAGGAGGAGGAGGAGGAGGAGGAGGAGGAGGAGGAGGAGGAGGAGGAGGAGGAGGAGGAGGGGGGGGGAGATGGGTAGAGAGGAGGAGGAGGAGGAAGGGGAGGGGGAGGGGGGAGATGGGTAGAGAGGAGGAGGACGAGGGAGATGGGGAAGGGGGAAAGGAAGATGGGGAGAGGGGAGAGGAGGAAGTGAAGAGGGATGTGGAGGGGGGGAGGAAGAAAGAAAGAGTGTTGGAGAAGGGAAAGGATGAATAGGAGAATAGGGAGACGGAAAGATAGAAAAGGAAGGGGGGGGGGGAGAAGGGAGCTAGAGAGAGGGAGAGGGAGAGGAGGGTGGGGGGGGGGCGAGAAAATATTGTTCAAACCTCGTTACAACGGCAATTTGGCCTCGTTCGCTTAAACGACTAGCTATCAAACGAGCAGACAGGCCGTGTTACCATATATCCATTCCGCGAGACCCGCCGATGATTATGGATCGTAGGCCTACAGTGATGTGTATGCGTACCTGCGATAGGCCTGGGGGGGGTGGGGGGTAGGGGAGTGATAACAACTCCCTCCCCACCCCCCCACCTCCCCACCCACACCTTCCTCCCTCATCCCTACCTTGTGCGGTCGGAGTAACGAGGGTTATGCCGACGTTGTATGGGCGTGTGTGTGGGGGGGGGGGAATCCTGTAATGGGGGGTGAGGGAGGGTGAGGGGGGGGATGTTCCGCCTGGGATTGTAATTAGATAATATTTTTAATGGTATTTTTGCGTGGCAGATGGTTAGGGATTATGGTTGATTTAGCTCGGTTGATATATTTTTCAAGTGGACATGAAAATGGTTTAATGGCATGAGCCCAGCAGTAGAGATGATCTCGATTGTTGCATCTTTTTATTTTCATCCTCTCTCTCTCTCTCTCTCTCTCTCTCTCTCTCTCTCTCTCTCTCTCTCTCTCTCTCTCTCTCTCTCCTCTCCCTCTCCCTCTCCCTCTCCCTCTCCCTCTCCCTCCCTCTCCCTCTCCCACTCCCTCTCCCACTCCCTCTCTCCATCCCTCTCCCTCTCTCCATCCCTCTCTCTTTCCCTCTCCCTCCCTCCCTCCTTCTCTCCCTCCCTCTCTCTATCCCTCTCCCTCTCCCTCTTTTTCCCACTTTGGGTCTATTGGGTGTTCCGAATTTGGCCATACAGGCAGACGTTATTTATGACAGAATGAAACACATCTGTCTATTTTGGGTGATGTTGAATTTTGGCCTGATATTAATTCATTAAATTTATTAACTCTTTTATTTTTTATTTTTCCTTTCGCTGGTATGGCATGGTGCAAGTGATGGTGCTCTAACACGGCCCGTTGCTGTATGGTGCCGTTGGCGGGTGGCACATCCTGCCCCGGTTTGTTTGTGCGTACGTGCGATCCACCTGTGCCATATATATATATACTTTATTTTCATTTCTCAAAGTCATTTATCGTGTATATGTATTTAGGGTAGATACACAAACAGTAATTACTGTCTCCATCTATAATGCAGGCAATCATTACCGTGCCGTATAAAGAGAATTATGACAACTCCCTCTCCCCTCACCCTTCCCCCCCCCCCCTATCTCTTCCCCTCCCGTCATTAATGCCGACTCACTACCACTTCCCACTTCCTCTTTTCGCACCCCCGCCTACCTCTGTGTTTCTCTCTCTCACTCTCTCTCCCTCTCCCTCTCTCTCTTTCTCTCTCTCTCTCTCTCTCTCTCTCTCTCTCTCTCTCTCTCTCTCTCTCTCTCTCTCTCTCTCTCTGTTTATTTTCCTTCCTATTTTCTCTCCTTCTCTTCCTCCTCCTCCTACACCTCTCGCCTGTCCCTTTCCTCTTCCTCTTCCTCTTTCCTTCCTCTCTTCTCTCCCTCCCTCCTCCTTTACCCCGTGCCCCTAGTCCTTCCCACTACCCCTTCCCCTTCCCTATCCCCTTTCCCTTTCCCTTCCCCTTCCCTTCCCTATCCCCCTCCCCTTTCCCTTCCCCTTCCCCTTCCCCTTCCCCTTCCCCTTCCCCTTCCCCTTCCCCTTCCCCTTCCCCTTCCCCTTCCCCTTCCCCTCGCCGCACAATAGAGTATTGCACCTAAACAGATGATGATGGATGATTAGATGGATGTGATGAATCGCTCACATCATCCGCTCATCAATTCGGCCGCACTCGGGCTTTTGTTGTAATTCCAATTTATTGTTTGATACTTTCGTTTCTCCCGCTGACTGATGGCTTTCGTGGGGGAAAGCGGGAGAGAGGGAGAGAGGGAGAGAAGGAGAGGGAGAGGGAGAGGGAGAGTGTGCGAGTGTTTGTGCCTGTGTGTGTGTGTGTGTGTGTGTGTGTGTGTGTGTGTGTGTGTGTGTGTGTGTGTAGAAAGACACTATAGGTAGGTAGGTAGATGGATTGTGTATATGCGTATATAGAGGGAGTGGTATAGGTGGAGAGACATGGGCATAGTAATGTGTAAGGATATTGGAGAGGGGGAGGAAGGGAAGAAGGGAGGAGGAGGAGGAGGAGGAGGAGGAGGAGGAGGAGGAGGAATGGGAATGGGA
>BOPN01000154.1:355000-367500 GCA_017312705.2 Penaeus japonicus
AGATAGATAAATAGATAGATATATAAATGTATATATATATATACATATATATATATAATATAATATAATATAATATAATATGATATATGTAGATAAATATATAAAGATTTATTTAGATAAATATATATATATATATAATTATATATATAGATATAAATTTAGATAGATAGATAGATAAATAATGTAGTATGATTACGCGAATCAAAAGCAACATATGAATCATAACAACATTTATGCTGAGACACACGAGAAAATACCTAGGTGGCACCGCCGAGTATTTTCTCTGCGTCTCCGGCTTTGCCTTTTGACGGTAAACGTGGTTTTCGTTCTTGCCTCCGCGAGTGTCGAGTTCGCGAGCCTCATTTCATGCACTCTCATTTTCACTCTCCCGCATCATTTTCAGGGAATTATGTATGCATAAATTGTTTTGTGATAATTCACATGCAAATATTTGCAGGTGTTGCAGGCATTATATGTATATATATACATATTCCAGCTCGCGCGTTCTGCAGGTGGTTTACAGAACATTATAGAAGTTTCGACAGCATAGTTGATAAGGAATTGAATTGTTATTCACATTTCAGACAGGAATAGACCATCATAGATTTTATTTTCACTTTTATTTCAATATATCCTGTATCTTTTGATGTCAATCTTCAAGGGATCTAGATGCAGCCTTAGATACTAATTTTTCTTTCTTGAACACATACAGATTTATGAATTGCTGTAGTGACATACACAAATACACGCAACAAACACACACACACAAAAACAATAATAATTAATGAAAATAAAATAAAATGAATACATCATCGCGCGTATTGACAAACACAGACATTCTATATACATGTACACACATACATACACGCACACACCAATTGCTTTATGGCAGACAACGAGTTCCAGATGACAGGCGCGTCTCAGCTGAGGTTGCAGGTTGCAGGTTGACCGTGTCTCCCAAACCTCAGAGTTAGTCGCTTGTTAGATATCGCTAACCATGTGTCTAAAACGACTTTCTTTTTGCAGAGACGCCGAGATGCACCCGACATGGTACTTGAGTATTTTTTTCATTTGTTTGATCATTCCTGTGCGGTGATGGGCTGGCTGGCTGTCTTGGCATATACTAACTTAAAGCATAGACTTAGATCCCGAGGGGAGAGGCGCCGCTTGCTCTCTCGTCCCTCGCTTGTGGCCGTTGTCTTTGCATCCACGAGGCGGAAGTGACGAGCTAAATACATTTTTTTTTTTTTTTTTTTTTTTTTTTTTTCGCTTCCTTAGTTTGCTGCATTTTCGAAACACCCTCGATGACCATTTCCTCCCCCCTCTCTCTCTCTCTGACCCCCTCCCCCGCTCCCCTCTCTTCCCCTCTTCCCTCTTACGTTCCACTTTCCCTTCCCCTATCCCCCTCCCCTCTCCCCTCTCCCCTCTCCTGCCGCCCCCCTCCCCTCTCCCCTACTCTCTCGTCCTTAAGACAATGCTGTCTTTCCTTCGGGCTAACGTGGTGTAGCAAGTAGAATGAACGAAATCTGTATGTTAAAGTATGTGGGTCTGGTTAACGGTGTTTTGAGAGTGACCGGACACTGGCACTTGTTGAACCCGGTAGCGGAGGAGGAGGAGGAGGGAGGGGAGGGAGGGGAAGGAGGGAGGGATGGGTAGGAGGTGGTAGGGTCGAGAGAGAGAGGAAAGGGGCCATGTGGCACTCCCTCCCCCCATCCCCATCCCGTCCCCTCTCTCTCTCTCTCCTTCTAATCTTGATATTCCTTTTACCTCCATCTTGTTTGTTTCTTTACTTTCGTCTTCTATCCGGCCCCTTGTTGGTGAATCTGGCCTTTCCTCGCCTTTGCCTCTTGCTTTTCCCGGTTTTATTTTCTTTCATTTTTTGGTTTCTTCCATCCCCACTTTTCCTTCCTCGTTCCTGTGCCCTTGACCCCTTTTTTTTCTTTTATCCTTCCCTGTGCCGCTCTTATGTCCAGCCCCATCCTCTATCCCGTGCCATTCCTAACCTCCCAACCCTAGCGGGGGGGGGGGGGGGGCATATTCAGGATACTGCACATTCAGTATCCTGAAGCACGCATAAGCATATTTCTCGCGCATTGGCCGTCTCCTTGTGCCCCCCAACCCCCTCCACCTCCCTCCCTCCCTCCCTCCCCCACCGAGAGTGCCAATCCTTCGGTCAGTCTCAAACCGTAAAAAATCCGGCGGTAGGGAATCTATTGCAAACGTCCGTCTGCAAGCAAGGAACATCTCGTTGCAGACGGTCTAGAGATCGTGAATCGTAGCCTTGTAGTCCGTCCCCCCCCCCCCCCCCCCCCCCCCCCCCCCCCCCCCCCCCCCCCCCCCCCCCCCCCCCCCCCCCCCCCCCCCCCCCCCCCCCCCCCCCCCCCCTGTGCAATTAGCCTGTCTCTTATGCCTGCGATTCGTAACGAAGTCCTTGCAGACGCGACAACGCTTCTTTCCGGAGATGCAAGTTGGCGGCCGCATCCTGCGTTTATTTTGTCTCGCGATTGTCTTGCATGTATGTGGATGTGTGGTTGTTGTTTGTTTAGATCTTATTGCTTGACGCTCCTGAGATTGATATTGTATGATGTATTGACATAATTATTAGTACTCTGAAGGTGGAAGGTGAAATGTCATATATGCATATACATAAATACATACATAAATATATATATATATGTATATGAATATATATATGTATATGAATATATATATATATATGTGTATATGAATATATATATATATATATATATATATATATATACACACACACACACACACACACACACACACACACACACACACACACACACACACACACACACACACACACACACACACACACACACACACACACATACATACGGTGTGTGTGTGTGTTGTTATTTTTTACAATAATTTATCATAAGAATACAGTGAGCATGTTTCATATCAGATGATAGAGGAGAAGAATAAATCTTTATTGAATTTGGAGTGCCCTTCATTAAAGTTTTGTAAACCCTATAGAATCTCGAGCTGGTCTCGGACTTGTTAAAATGAGAAATTCCATTGAGTCGGGAACAATTTTATTATTATTATCTTGTTCCGGTTGCAAGCAGGATCTATTGTTCCGTTGGACTCTAGTACCGTCTCGGGGCTGTACCCTTCCAAACGTTATTATATCGAATATACTCGAATTCTTTTCTCCCTCCCCTACTCTTTCTTTATTTCTTTCACTCTTTCTCGCTCTTTTTATTCTCTCCTTTATCCCCTCTTGTATACCTCCCCTCTTTCTTTCTCTCTTCATCACTGTCTGTCTATGTGTCGGTCTTTATCTTTATTTCGCATCTCTCCCTCTTCGCTCCCTGTATCCTTTCGCTGTATCCGTCCTCTGGTCTCTTATCTCCCTTCTTATTTCTCCGCTATCTTTTATTTTATTGTTCTGTTTCCTCTTCCTTCCACCCTTTCTTCTATTTTCTCTCTCCTCTCACTCTCTCCCTTCCCGTCTTCCTCTTCCACATCCTCCCAACCTCCTCTCATCTGTTCTCTCTCCTCTCAACTTCTCCCTTTCCTTCTTCCTCTTCGTCTCCCCCTGCCTGCCCCTCTCCTCTCTCCCTGTTCCTCTTCCTTTCCCTCCCCGTCTCTCGCTTTTATTCTGTATCCGCTATTGCCGAGGTGAAGTAGGTCTCTCGAGAAAACAAAAGTGCCTCTTCGATTAGTTCACATTTATCAATTTTCGAAATTATCAATGAGTCACTTGTAGCTATTATGTGCATTGTATTGTTGGGCGAGGCTGAAGGCCCTCCAAGTGTGATCGTGCCAGAGTGCGCTTCGCAATTGTCTCAAGGACTGCGTTTTAATTTCGCAACTCCAGAGGCATGAGGGTTTTTAGCCAGAGGTGCGGGGAGGGACTTAGCTTCTTTGTCCAGGCTTGTTCTGCTGGAACCAAAACCTGGGACTGGTTCTATTCTCCAAAATCCTCCTCGACGCTTCTATGTTTTTTTCCCCCCCGCTCTCTCGCTCTTTCCCTCTTTCTCTCTCTCTCTCATTGTATTAATCGTTTAAATCCGTCCGTTCATTTGCTCCAGTCCAAGTTGCTGTGAGCGATTCCTTCGGGTCACGCTCTTCTTCCCTTCTAGAGAACGAACCCTGTTGAAGTTTATTATGTATAAGTCGCCTTTGTTCATTCAAAAAAAAAAGAGACTTGCAAAATATGATCTCGCCCTCTGAGGATACTCTTACTGGAAGTTGAAAACCCTGAAGTAATTTTCAAAAGTGATAAAAATGTTTAATTTCGTCCATGAAAAAAAGTAAATCTTCACTCGAGTCATATCAGCGAAGAGCCATATATAAAACGGAGACATGAGACCCTGTATCCAGCCAACGTTAGAGCCCCCCCCCCCCCCCCCCTCCTCCTCCTCCTCCTCGAGTGCACAAAATAATGAGGCACACGAATTTCATATTGCTGAAATAAATGAGCTGCGAAAATTGCTTGTCTTGTGTTTAAGGATCATTAGGCAGCCCGTCCCTACCCTTGACTTTTGTACCCTAATTAGAATGTCCTTTTCTTTACAAGTAGAGGGTAGGAGGAAAGGCACCGGCCCAGGGCCAAGAGGAGACATTTCCTATGGTCGGAAATTGTAACAAACAGATTTGTAGCCATTAATGGACGGTCCGAGGCGTCTGTGGCAGCGGTGGACGGTGACAGTCGTCCGATGACATATATATCACATTCAGGGATTGAAAGGTCGCTCGTAACTTGGAGAAAAAGTCTTTTGATGTTTAATTCGAGTCTCAACCACGATGAGGTTAATCGAAGACGGGCGGACGGGGACCCTAGATTTAATCATAAGAGAAGAGCGTCAAAGATTTTTTTTTTTTTTTTTTTTTAACAAATGTGAGTTCAGGATGTTTTCGTTGGATTTCCAAGTTCTTGTGAATGGAAGCGGTGGAGATGACTTACAATTACACGATACCATAACAAAATTTAAAGGCGCTTACCTTTCTGACGCCGTTACATCAGAGTCAGAAAATAGCGACCTCTTCTGCTCTTCGTAAGAGCTTTGTCTCTATGTCGACTCAAAGGCTATACAGGTGTGACGTCACAGACACTCGAAAACAACAGTCTTTCGTCTTGAGCTTTATACATGGCGTGATTTTTGTGTAGATATGATTTTCTTGTTGTATTGATCGTTATTAGATATTGTTCAAGAACAGTCGTCTTGGAGGTAGCTTTTGCGCGGCACAAAGGTTTGTCGGTGCGCCCCGGTACCTGTTTTGATGTGTTTGCATTACCAATCGATAATTAGTGCATTTTCTGGTAGGCACTAATAGCCGCGCGATCACGCAAGCATTGATTTACCCGTTGGCCAAGTTCGTGGATTTTATTTATCGCTCTAATCTTTATAACAGCCATGAGCGACCGCGCTAAGAGTTGCTAAAGTAAGAGTAATGACTGGGGTGTGTCACGCACTTGCTGCGACGAAGGCCATTTCCCTGCAGTTCCCACGGCGTCCGAGGAGGAGCGCGACGCCCGACGCCTCATGCGCGCCTATGCTAACGAAGGTAAATGCGTACTTGTCCGCCATCCGCCGCGCACGTGCTTCTCGGGTCCCTCTGCACGGAACAAAGCACGGCGTCACCTTTGTACACGTACTCTACACGCAACGCCTTTGAGTTTGACTTCCACACCCTTAAAGGGCGTGCATAGAGCCTTCTGTACTTTCTGTACTTAGCACTCATTCCGTTTGAGTGTTGACTGCACTAATCAGAATATACTAGCACAGTGACACACAAAGTGGCTTTCGAGGAAGGAGCTCTCATATTTATAGGGCCAGGGTGTGAATGTATGCAAGTATCTGTGTGCGTCCGGGTTTTCCTTCCCCTTTCGCCTTTTATCACACCGCTCTACAGCAACGGACGCGAGGCACACGCTTCTTTAGAGACGGCTCGCAAGCACAGACACAGACAGAAACCACACGCACGCACACACACACGCATCTCGGACCTGCAAGACAGACGCACGCACACGCACACGTACGCACACGCGAACGCAGGCGCTCCCACATGTACGCGCGCCCACTTCGAAAAGCCTCTCATCCCAAGCCAGGTCGCGTTGAAAATCCGTCGCATTGTCTGTCGGTGAAGGACACTTGAAATTAAATCGTGCCTGCCACTCAGTGCTTTTTATTAACTCTGCTCTCGGGACCTGGAGATCACTCGCACAAATTTTAGCAGATCTCAACTTGGCGATAATGATACTCGGCTTCTCCTGCCACTCCTCTCCTCTCTCTCTCTCTCTCTCTCTCTCTCTCTCTCTCTCTCTCTCTCTCTCTCTCTCTCTCTCTCTCTCTCTCTCTCTCTCTCTCTCTCTCTCTCTTCTCTCTCTCTTCTCTCTCTCTCTCTCTCTTTCTCTCTTTCTCTCTTTCTCTCTCTCTTTTTTTCTCTCTCTCTCTATCCCTCTCTCCCTCCCCCTCCCCCTCTCTTCCTTCCTCTTCCTTTCCTTGCCCCCCTCCTTGTTCTCTTATCTTCCCTCGCCTCTCCTCTCCCGTCATTCTATCTCCTTTCATTCTTCATGTCTCCATCTTTCGCCGTCTCCCTCTCTCTCTCTCTCTCTCTAAACGCTTATTTGTCTTCTGTATCATTCACATTTGTTGTCTCTGTTTATCCTCTGTTTATTATTATTATTAGTATGATGAAGATGATCATTATTAATATTCCGTGCTTTACCGAAAACAAATATATTCCTTTGCCATCCCATTAGTCACTGAACTTCCTTATACGGAATTTATCAAACTTTTGCCAGCCTGTCTTCTCTGCTCCTCCTCCCTTGTTATTTCCCCAAACTTTGTTTTTTGTTTCTTGTGAAGCACCCATTTTCTTTTGCTTCTCTTCTCTTGTATCACCCGTATCGATACGTCTCTTGCTTTTCCCTTGACGCGATCTCCTCTTGCTCCTCTGGTTTTACTTATATTTTCCCCGTCCTTCCTCCCCTCTTCTTCTCCCCTCGCGTCCCCTTACCTGCGCCTTGTTTAAACAAATTTATTTCGGCTTCGACAACCGCTTCTCTGTCCCGGCCTTCCTCACTTACATATTATTCTGCCAGCCAACCTCAGCTGTAACTCAACCTCCTCCCTCCTTTCTCCTCTTCCTTCTCCTCCTCCTCCTCCTCCTCCACCGTCTCCTGCTCTTCCTCCTCCTCCTGCTGCTCCTCCACCACCACCACTTTCTCCTGCTTCTCCACCTTCTCCTTGTCTCTCTCATCTTTCTCTATCTCTTCCCTCCCTTCCTTTTCTTCTCCTCTGAATCCTTCTCTTCTGTTTTCCTCCACCTCGTTCGACCCTTGCCGCCTTTCCTTCCAATATCCTGTAGTCCCCATCTGTTGAACTTTGACCTTGGCTGCACCAGCTACCTCGCTGCGCTTTGCTGAAGGAGCCGAGTGGAAGGGCGCGACATGAACTCACCTTGAGGGCGTGTGTCCCTGCCTCGGGGGTTGGGTGGGGTTGAGGAGGAGGAGGAGGAACGAGGAGGAACGAGGAGGAAGGGAGGAATGCGAGGGTGAGAGGGAGGGAGGAAGAGGATGGGAGATTGGAGAGAGAGAGGGAGGAAGAGGATGGGAGATTAGAGAGAGAGAGAGAGAGAGACGGAGGGAAGAAGGGCGGGAGGTAAGGATGTACTTGCATTACTCGTACTTCCGGAAGCAGAAGGGCGGCGTTTAGGGTTGTCGCAAGGAAGCCGTCTGGAACTTGCACTGAAGATCCTGTGTGGATTGATTTCAGGCTTATTTCAGGTCCATTCCTTCGTTTGAATCTTAATCCTTCCTTTCTCATTTTCCCTCCCCCCAATTGGATATTTTTCTCTACCTTCTTCCCTCCTCGTGTCGTTCTTGCTGTCTTGTATTATTGCTTTGTTACCGTTGATGATATAGTCTCAGCTGATGCCGGCTAATAATAACATTATATTGAGAGTGTTTGTCGAATACCTCGCTCTCTCCTCTCCTCCCCTTCCTTTCCCTTCCGTCCCGTCAAGTCCCGTCTCTTCTCCTTTCCTCTTCGCCTCTCATTCTATCCTTCTCTGACTTCATTTCTCTTCTCTCCTTGCTTTTCGTCCTTTCTTCTTCTCTTCTATTCTATTTCTCCCATTTTTTCCTTTTACTTTTGTTTGGTTTCGCGTCTCGTCTCGTCACCGAGCCTTTTATGTCTTGCGTCTCGGTAATTTTTATTAGTACATTCCCCTCCTTCCTGCCGGCCTTCCCTCCTTCCCTCCATATTTCTGTTTATACAAGTGGCTTAGGCTCAGTTCTTCTCTCGCTCCTCTTCCTCCTCTTACGTCTTTCTCCACCTTTCCCACTTCCTCTTTTCCTCTTTTCCTCTTTTTTTTCTCTGATGCGTCTCCATTTTATTTACTCCCATCAGCTTTTACGTTGTTTGAGTAAAAGTAAAAACAAATAATGATAAATAAGATAATAGAAAATAAAAAAAAGGGATATGTCTGTAAGTATTTTTTTTTCCTGTTTCTCTGTGCAATGATGATTAGTAAGAATTTTCCCGTTTTATGATTACGAAATGGAAACAACAATGGAAGATTTAATTAAGGTCGGGAGACGATTTTTCTTTCCTTGTTTTTTTCTTTCTCATCCCGTGGAAACTGATAAGATATAGCCATAAGACGAACGATAACAGATATCAAGCTGTAGTCATAACCGGTGGGGAGGCCATAACCGTAATGATATTGATGTTATTTGGATATCTTTAAGAAAGATAAGGAGAGGGAGACTGACGATAATGGTTGGCCCGCATCAATGAAGTTTTATTTATTTATTTATTTATTTTTATGAAGAGTGTGTGAACCGGGAAAGGGGAAAGGGGGGTAGGGGGTGTATGATGGGTATAAGGGGGAGACACAAACCACAGAAAAGGGGGGGGGGAAATATTGGATATACGATGTGGGTAAAGATGTGATACAATCTAATACAAGGTAATGGGGGGGGGGGGTATAGGAAACACAACGAATTCTATGATGTAATACAATATGATGCAATAGGAAGAGTGCAAGCATTTTCATTTCCCTGTAGTTGGCACACGGCGGAGGGACAAGGATGTGGTTAGGCATCTATGAATACGGGAGAGAGAGAGACGGGTCTGGTAGATTGATAAGACGTCCTGTCATTGTCTATTGTAACATTTCGCAAGTAGATCACCCGCGGCAGACTTGATGTACTTAGGGTGCGAATGATACATGATAGGTAAAATTGAGTTGTGTCCCGCCATCGTGTGCACCTTCCCCCCCTCCCCTCACACACACACACACACACACGCACACCATCCCCCGGTAAATTATGTCATATGGAGCCTTTTTTTTTCCCTCATGCAACATTTGAAACATTTTTGTATCTTTTTTCTTTTAATAAGGATTGGGAAAAAATATGGAATGCGATGTCTTTTTTGCCTGTTTTCATGGAGAGAAGAGGGGGTCAGTGTAACGTTTCGCAACCATTTATATTCACCCCGTTAACAAATTAAATATTTCTGAAACGTTTAGATTTTTCTTCGTTCTCATTTACTACTCTTGTGTCGACAAACAAACACACACAAACACACACAGAGAGAGAGAGAGAGAGAGAGAGAGAGAGAGAGAGAGAGAGAGAGAGAGAGAGAGAGAGAGAGAGAGAGAGAGAGAGAAAGAGCGAGAGAAAGTCGAAAAAAAAGTTATGATTAGATTCGCATCGAAATTATTTATATAAATTGATCATAAAATAACGTCTCTCTCTCTCTCTCTTTTATGGAAGGCTGTCAGAAACGCTGTTCAGAACGCTATCTAGACGCTGTCAGCCCAGAGCAAATGGCAAACGCGTCAGAGATCGTCTAAGTGATCTCGTATATATATGTCGCAGCTTATCAGAGAGATGATATTGGATATTGATTGCCGTCAAGGAGGGGGGCAAGGACGAGATGGGGAGGTGGATGTAGTGGAGGTGGAGTGGAGGTGGAGGTGGAGGGGGAGGGGGAGGGGGAGGGGGAGGTGGGGAGGAGGAGGAGGAGGAGGAGGAAGTAAGTAAGGAGGGCAGAGGGAATATCCTAAAAAAAAGATAAGAATAATAAGAATAAGAATAAGAAAAGTCTTTTGTCTCTACGACGCCGCGTGGTCTGTCCTAGTCGACCTCAAGTTCCACTCGACCGGCCGACGACTCGACACACGCCGCCGGAGATTTGAGCCTCAGAGCCTTCTTCCTCCCTCTCTCCCTTGGACCTTCCAGACGCCCGAATAATCCCAATCAGCGGTAAGGATTAAGTGCCGCGCTATGGCTTTGTGCCGCGAACCACCAGGGGGGGCGGGGGGGAGGGGGGGGGGGGGGAGGTTGATTAATGCCGAACTCGCCCAGAGAAGAAGTAGTAGTAGCAATAGCGGGACTTCAATTAATCATCTTTCAAGTAGCGATGCATGGCGGTGAAATATGAGGGCGCCCTTGCCGATCGCCCCTCGCTCTCCAGAAATCCCCTTTTCGCGAGTATGTGATCTACGGCTGAGGGGATAGTGAGCTCTCTCTCTCTCTCTCTCTCTCTCTCTCTCTCTCTCTCTCTTTCTCTCTCTCTTTCTCTTTCTCTTTCTCTCTCTCTCTCTCTCTCTCTCTCTCTCTCTCTCTCTCTCTCTCTCTCTCTCTCTCTCTCTCTCTCTCTCTCTCTCTCTCTCTCTCTCTCTCTCTCTCTCTCTCTCTCTCTCTCTCTCTCTCTCTCTCTCTCTCTCTCGAGATTTCTGTTGAGGGATTTTTTTTTTTTTGAGGGGGGCGTGTATTTTTTTTTTTTTTTCCGTCGTGTTTCGGGATTTGGGGAAGGGGGAGAATAACGTCGGGGGGTGGGGGGTAGGGGGGTGGGGGGGAAAGTGTAGAGGTTGTGGTGGTATTTGACAAGGTGCACGTGCAACATTCAGTACTCTCTGTTCATTTCTTTTCATTCTTTCTTTAATGACACTCACCTGTACCGGACATCAATATCGAATTGAGTGAGACGCGGAAAGACGCCCAGTAAAGAATTGCCGTTGAACTTTGGTTTATTGTGAGTGCCAGGTGTGTTGCAGGTGCTGTAGGTAAGATTGTTTTTTTTTATGTATGTTTCATTAACGTCGTGGGATTACTGGCTACCTTGAACAGACATTATTTCACTATTTCAGTGTCTGTCTACGTCTCGAATTTTATGTACGATACTTATATAATCTGTTGAATGTGATGATGATGATAGTTATGGAAATGATAATGACGAAATAATGGTAATGCCGAGAATAATGATTATAACGAAAATGGTAATGATGATTATAATAAATACGTGAATACATGTACATACATACATGTGCATACATACATGTACACACATACACACACACACTGTATCTACAAGCATATATATATATACATATAATATTGAGCCGCATTCGTAATATCCTCGTGCCATGTAACTGCGATTGAAATGCAAATTCACGAAAATTATGAGACGTAAGCGAAGTTCAAAAGACGTTTCCGATCTTATTGCATTATAACAGCGCATCTATACATGTAAATTTAGTAATGTATTCCTTTTAGCGGTGTCGCGGTGTCGCATAAAGCGGAGTGCGTCACCGGTTCGAAAATTGGTTCTTATTCAATAAAGTTTCGAGTGATATGTGTAATTGCATTGTTTAAGAGAACAGGTCGTTAGCATTTTAGCCCACTTACAGCGCCGGGTTGCCAATCAGATAAATTTGTGCCGCCCCCCCCCCCCCCCCCCCCCTACCTCCCCCTCCCCCCACACACCTATCACGTACACGCAGGCTCGCTGAACATCCCCTCCCCCTTCCCCCCACTCCCATCTCCCCTCTCCCCACTCCCCCTTTTTCTTTTCCTCGTATCTAGCTGCAACTCGCCCCCCCCCCCCCCACCCCCCGCACCCGTCCACAAAGGGGATTTATGTACGAAGTAATGCATCTGTTGCGCTTTTAACGTAGTATTTTTCCCCCCTCATGTATCACTTAACGGTTGCGAATTCTGCCTGTGTTCCATCCCGCATCCCCTCCCCCCTCCCCCCTCCCCCCATCCCCCCATCCCCATTTTTTTTATTTTTTTGCATGTCGGGAATGGGGTATTTCAGGCACCTCCTTTCTCTTCCTCCTCCTCCTCCTTACCTCATTTCTCCTCCCCCTCCCTTCTCCTCCTCCTCCTCCTCCTTTCTCTTCCTCCTCCTCCTCCTTACCTCCCTTCTCCTCCTCCTCCTCCTTTCTCTTCCACCTCCCCTCCCCTCCCCTCCCCTCCCCTCCCTCCCCGCCCGCCTCTAACTATGACATTCGATAGCCTCGACTTTCTGCTATTCGGTATCGCCTTTTTATGCATTCACACCGGTAACGGCATCGGCCTTAATCGTGGCTTGAACAGCGACACCCATATCCGGTTGGGTTAATGGGGAGGAGGGCGCGGAGGTGGAAGAGGTGGAGGAGGAAGAGGTGGAGGTGGTGGATGTAAAGGTGGTGGAGAAAGAGAGGAGCAGGAGGAGGAGGAGGTG
>BOPN01000154.1:372500-405000 GCA_017312705.2 Penaeus japonicus
GGGTTGCGCCTCGGTGTATGTGATATTTTGAAATATGTTGGGAACATACTTATTTAAAAAAAAAAAGATCACCGTATTCATATTGCAATGTATTTTGCCTTTGCTAATGATAACAGTTCTAAAGCGATTTGATGACGATGATGATGATATTAAGTATCACAGTTTTACCGACGTCTCTTAACATTGCGACTAATTGTCAACACTATTAGCACCAATCCCACCGATACTTTTCACTGAGCATTCTGTGAGTCGCTTCTAAAAAAAAAAAACAGCGCTAAGGGGAAAAGACTCAAGGTGGCGATCTCAAGCATGTTCGCCAGCGGAATAGATCTCGCGGGTTCTCGGGACGCGCAGGAGCTTTCAGGATATCGAGGCTCTCCCGACGCCAGCAGCAGCTCCTGGGGGTTGACGTCACGCGCGCTCGACGGTCGTGGAAACGTTTATTTCGAAGACGCCGGAGGTGAAGGGAAGAGAGTAAGGGGGAGGAGGGGGAGTGGAATTAGTAGATGGAGCGGGAGGGAGAAGGAAGAAGGACGGGAGAATAGATGAGGTAGGAGAAAGAGGAGGAGGAGGAGGAGGAGGAGCTAGAGGAAGGAAGATTGGGGAGTAGGAGAAGTAGGAGGTGGGAGGGGAAGAGAGGAGAGGGGGGAGAAGGAGGAGGAGGAGAGGTGGACGACACACTCGGGTGTATTGTCAGGCGTCCAGAGCGCGCCTGAGCTTGCCGCGACGTGCATAATGAACGCAGACATTTAGCAGAGGTCGCCGAGTAAAGCAAAGGTCCAGGGCGCTGAAGGACAAGTGGCTGTAATATTTAATGCGTCGTTCCTTACCTGCTGTCGGGGGAGGAGCCGCCAGGTCACCAGGGACGGGAGGGCCTAGGGGAGGGGGGGGAAGGGAGGGGGGCCTGCGGGAATAGGTGAGGAGAGTAGTAAATGGTGATAGTTTCGGTGTCAGAGGGTGGTGAGGGCAGAACTTTGTCGTCTCTTCATATTAGGGTCGTAGTTTGGATGAGATACAGACAGAGACGGAGGATAGGGTGGGGGAAAGAGGGTTATACTTCGTAACCCGTTTTTGGTTGACACTTTTACATATCCTTTCTCTCTCTCTCTCTCTCTCTCTCTCTCTCTCTCTCTCTCTCTCTCTCTCCCCCTCCCCCCCTCCCCTCCCCCCTCCTTTCTCTACCTTTCTCTACCTTTCTCTACCTTTCTTGCATTTTCTCTTTCCCCGGCGGCTGCGGCTGCGCCCTGCTGTGTCTCCTCGACTGTAAGATTGATAGCAGAGAATATTAAGCAGGGCCACCGGAGTCCTTCCCTCGCGCTGTCTCGCCAGGAGCAGCTCCGGCCCGTGAAACATTGAACACCGAGGACTCGACCCGACCCGTAGCTTGGAGTAGGTCCTGCGTTTAAATGCCGCTTCATTATTTAGTTGAGGGCGGCCCGAGGGGACACGGCGCTTTGAACCCGCGTGCGGGCGTCTTCCGCGATTCCCCTCGGCTCTGTCAGCGGAGAGGAAGGGGTGCGGAAGGAGGAGGAGGAGGAGGCGGAGGAGGCGGAGGAGGCGGAGGAGGAGGCGGAGGAGGAGGAGGAGGAGGAGGAGGAGGAGGAGGAGGAGGAGGAGGCTGAGGCTGAGGCTGAGGTCGTCTAAGTTTGAATTTCTGAGGAAGGTCTCGTCGAGGTGGTTTCGAAGAAGCGCTCCGGTAGCTCGTGATGTCGAGTGAGAGGCGGTGATTATCATCGTTGGCTGTCGGGGAAGAAGCTTTTTGAGTTGTCGGCACGTGTAATGAATATGAGGGTGAATAAGGAAATCAGGAAATTATATATTTATGTGCATATATATGTATATATATATACATATATACATATACACATATACATATACATATACATATACATATACATATACATATGCATATACATATATGTACACATACAAATGCCTCTATCTATCTATCTATCTATATATCACAATATATAAGTGTGTGTGTGTGTGTGTGTAAACATATTCACATACATGCTATCTATACTAGTACAGCTGGAAATAGATACACACACAAAAACGGCATGCACATCCACACTCCACTTTTCTATGTGTGTTATATAAATAAATGGTGTGGCTATAATCGGAAAATCAGTGGCGCGGAGCGAGATCTCGACCCACATTCCTCCCTGAATGATTGACCATTCAGCGGGTCCCAAGGATGTTGTCGCCCAGACACCGGGGGTCGCCCAGACGCGCGTGTTGGGGGGGGGGGGGGGGGGGGGGGGGGGGGGTGTGTGTGTGTGTGTGTGTGTGTGTGTGTGTGTGTGTGTGTGTGTGTGTGTGTGTGTGTACATACGGTGTGACTCGACCCTCCTCCTCCTCCTCCTCCTCTTCCTCCTCCTCCTCCTCCTCCTCCTCCTCCTCCTCCTCCTCCTCCCTCCTCCTCTTCTTCTTCCTCCTCTTCATCTTACCCCCTCCGCCCGCACTCTTTTACTCCCCCAATTTCCTCTTCTACCCCCCCCCCCCCCCCTGCTGTTCCTCGAGTCGCCCTCCGTCGCGGCTGGCAAGAAGGACGAAGGTCAAGCCTCGTTTATTATTGATGGTTTGAATTGGTAGTTCCGTCTTTGGGATCACTTAACATTTAAAAACAAACCATTGAAACATGCTTCAGTGTGTGTATATATATATATTTTTTTTTTCTTCTTCTTCTTTCTTTCTTTCTTTCTTTCTTTCTTTCTTTCTTTGAGGGGTGGGGGCGGTATTTGAAAAAAAGTGTTTTATCTTGAGATATTTTTTTTCTGGTGTTGGTGTGATCGTCGGAGTCATAAGTGGCGGTAGGGTCTGTTCACAAGTTCATCAGGGTTGTCAGGGGTGACCAGGCGTTTCCAAAATTACATTTCCGTCGCAGAGAAAAAGAGATAGAGAGAGAAAAAAAAACAGTGTCTTCCTCGCAAGTGGCTTTAAGCGGCAATGCAGAGGTTGATGGAAAAGATGGATTATGTAGGTTCGAACGAAGACCCCCACGCCTTGAAGAAGTGACGCCGGATCAAATATGCATCCTTTCCATGTCAGACGGAGGAAGAGCAGGGAAGGGGAAGGGGAGGGGGAAGGAACGAACGAGCGCTCGACCCCCCCATACACACACCGGGGGTAGAGGTCCTGGATGGGGCAGGGGTAGGGGAAGGAGGAGGGGTGGGGGGGGGGGGGGAGGGCACGACACGTCACGTCACGGCGATAACGACCAAACCGTCTTCATCTCGCTCCTGAGGAAGCGAATGGGGGAGCAGGTCGTTTCTGTGCTTTGTTTGGACTGAGACTTCGACCTCAAAGGGGTAAACGAGAGAGAAAGACGGCGGTGGAGGGAAAGGCGTATTTATTTCGAGAAAGGGTTGAGCGGGCGAGATGCATTCAGAGTCAAATACACAGACAGGTAGACAGACAGCTGGATAGACAGATAGATCTACTTAGAGGAAGGAAGTAGACCCCGAGAGAGAGAGAGAGAGAGAGAGAGCGAGAGAGCGAGAGAGCGAGAGAGCGAGAGAGCGAGAGAGCGAGAGAGCGAGAGAGCGAGAGAGCGAGAGAGCGAGAGAGAGAGAGAGAGAGAGAGAGAGAGAGAGAGAGAAATAAGCACTAGAAAGAAAGGGGGATGGGAGGGTTTTGAGGAAAAGCGAGGAAAGGAGAGGAAGGAGAAGCCATGAATGCTGCATGGTAGTGGAGGCTGGACACAGAAGGCCGACACAGCAGTCCGCCCATAATTCAGTAGCCCAACCTGACCCCAGAGCACACATGCCGCTTCGTCGCCTCCTGTATTTACGTCGGGTCATTAAGCGTTCATGACCTTATTTTAAATCGTTTGAAAACCCGGACGAGGAAAGGTCGCGAGATATATCCGATTCGAGTTCGAGGTTTTGAGGGGTGGGGGGTGGGGGGGAATGGGATGTTGTAGGGGAGGATACAGTAGGGTAGGGTAGGGTGGGAGGGGTGGGGGGAGGTCTATTGTGTAAATCGTACGATTGCTTTAATGTAGGTGTGCGTATACATGTAAAATAGTTTAACCAACGCATACATGATTGCTTCTCTTTTTATTTATACATACTCCATTTATTTATATTATATTATATTCACTATTTGCGCGATTATATCCGAATGCCAATTTGGCTGAGTAGAAAAGTCGAGAAATTAAACGAGACACGAAAGTTTACATTGCTGTTTTTTTTTTTTTTTTTTTTTAGTTGCTATAGAATAGAAAAAGAAAAGCATGAAGAGAAATAGAAAGAGAGAAAGGGGGAGGGGGGTCAGAGCAGTTCCTTCCGCGCAAGGGGTCCAAAGGGGACCTCCCCCTGCTTTTATGAAGCCAATCGCAGATGAGCGAGTCTGTAATGATAAGTAATGTGCAACGCCCCTGCCAGTGCCATGAGGCCGAGCGAACACTTTAATGAGGGTGCCATAGAACCAGCCTGATTGACCCTCCCTCCAGCTTATGAGAGAACCTAATGATTGTCATTAAGAGAACGTTAGAGTCAGGAGTAGTTCTAGTTCATCGTCTCTCTTGCTGGAATTGTTGTTGTTAATGCTTATTGTTGCTGGTTTCGCTGTCGTTGTTTTTGTTGTTGCTGTTGTTGCTGTTGCTTTAGATACTCCTCTTGTACATTTTTTTAAATTATTATTTGTGTTTTAAAATTTGTTTTGCTGTATCTCTAACCGCTGAAGCGTATGTTACGTCATGGCGGACTACGGCCGGTGCGATGAGGATGATCCGATGAATAATTCAGGGCCTTCGGTGATTTCGGATGAAGATTGACGCGTCCGAATCGAGATCGACGTGCGAAGGACCGCGACGCCGGTTCACCGCTGGTTCAAGACGCGCGTCATCGCTGCGAACCCCTCGGAGAGGCCGACTGTTACGATGACGCGGCGTTTGACGGCGGTGGAGGCGAGACAGTAAATAAATAAAAAAAACATATATAAATAATAAAGGGGAAAAAGAGTGTATTGACTTGTTACTTGTTCCAAATGAGGCATCGCAGAATTATTCCTTTCGGATAAGCCTTGTTCAATAAAAATGTAATAGAAACGGGTAATAATCAAAAGAGGGAATGAAATTACGATGATTATATGAACGTGCCAAGACGGTGAAACTCCAACGATGGGAATGTGTCCGGTCGCCGACGAGGCTGTTGCTTGCAGTTGCGCCGTTGCAGAACAACAACGACTGGCCGAGGGAGGGGGAGAGCTGCAGGAATTGCTGATGACGGCGAATGCACTAATTATTGTGTTGATGACGAAGGGATGTCGGTGCATTAGAGAGAAGGCGACCCGTGATTGCATCCAACCCGTCGACCGCTCCCGCCCGTCTCTCCCGCCCGTCTCTCCCGCCGGGTTGTGGTTGGGATGGAAAGGAGATGATTGAGTGGAAAGGACAGAGAGAGAGAGAAAGAGAGAGAGAGAGAGAGAGAGAGAGAGAGAGAGAGAGAGAGAGAGAGAGAGAGAGAGGAGAGATAGAGGGATAAAAAGCGAGAAAAATAAACACAAGTCTCTAAAGAGAACGAAAAAGAAAGAGGACGAAATAGAAAGAAACAGGGGGATAGAGAGAAGAGATTAATAGATAGCCTGGTAGATAGCGGAGGGGGGGGGGGGGGGGGGGGAGGGGAAGGGCGATGCGGAATTAGCAGTTGTGAGCTCAGTAAATCGAGTTAGGATTTTACAGATTGAAGGATGGTGAGGAGTGAGTACAATAAAGGAGGGGGTAGGGGGGGGAGGGGGTGCGAGATGGATTGGCATGATGGTGACAGTGATGGTGACAACGGTGTGGCAGTGGCAGTAGTAGTACGAGAGGGTTTTGAAGAGAGGGGGAGGGGGGGGGGTGTTAAAGGCTGGGGGGAACGAGGTGAGGATAAGTATAATGTGGCGATATATGTAGTCAGCGTAAATGCGGGAGATGGTCAGGAAAATAGATTGATGGTGATGAGGCAGTATGGCAACCCCAAGCCACCTCAGCATGGGTTTGGGGAGGTGGGCGATATATATTGCGTTTGCCATCCCTCCTTCCCTCCCCCCCCCCTCCTTCTTTTTAGGTCTTCGTTTGGCTTTGAAATAAGTCTTTACAGAAATAAAAGTGTAGTGAGGGAGGCGAATTAATGCAAATTCAGAAAACTGACAGTGACAAACTAGCACGGAATTGACAGCCATTTGAATAGTTTTTTTAAAATTATTTCTTGAAGAGCATAGGATCCTACACGATTAATAAACATAAGAACGTAAGAAAACGCGAATGGCTCTCAGCTACCGTCACTTTTTTTTTCTTTTCTTTTTTGTTTTTTGAAAGCTAGCAATAAGATTCCCCTATGCAAATCTATCGCTCTTGATCTTCAAAGATTATATAAGAATGAAGTGTCTAAACGAGACTTAGGGGTCGACTGAGCGCAACGCGATAGCTTGTATGCTTCTTTTTTTTATCCTTCTTAGCGCGAAGCCTTGATTACCATTCCATAACTGAGCTCATATTCGAAATGGGTCACCACAGGCCTGCCAACCTTCACGCTCAGGGATACCAACAGAAATGACGTAACCTGTAGAGGGGGGAAATTCGTGCCAGACTCTTGGACATTGCCTTTTCCGTTTTCTATCGTTTGTATTTTCACCCATCATCGTTTGGGAGGATGCGATAGAAGAGGAAGGGGAGGGGGGAGAAAGAGGAAGAGAGGGGACACCAGGATGAAAAGGAAACCGGTAAGTACCGCCGGACACTTACTTTTTCTCCCGCCATGTTGTTTCGGCCTTAGAGTAAATAAGTTGAAAACACAAGAAATGTCCTCCTTTTTAATTAACTGCGAAGAAGCCATAAAAAAGAAATAAGATGGCGGGGGAATTGCTACTCCCAATATTTTGTGAGAAAACATTTTTGTTGCTCTAAAAACCCCCGACTGGATGTTATGGCCGATGCCGGAGCTCCGATGCCAAACTGATTTCTTTGTTGTTAGTGACCTATCCTTTTCATGTGATATGCCTTTCTCTTCTCTATTTACTGGCATCACTTGGGAGTTTGATTTATCCAAACTGCGATCGATAAGCGTTGATTCTTTTATTTTTTTTTCTCTCCGTCATTATTATTAGCAATGAATGAGTTTAATTCCCCTTCCGCCGATGACGCCAGCACGCCCAGCACGCCCAAAGCCTCTTGCACTCTTGCCAAAGAAAGTCCGTGACTAGGATATCAAAATATTCCCTTTATAAATACAGACTATCACTGTTTACATTTACCACCCAACTGCCCCCCCCCCCCCTTCCCCCTCCCCTTCAACACCCACTAACTTCTCCCCCCCCCTTCCCCCCTTCGTTAGGGAGTCTCGGTAAGGGGGAAGAGAGGGTTTTGGCGGTTCCTAATTTTCGCGCCTCGAGGCCTCGGTTCGAAGTGCTTACGCGGCGCCAAGAATTCAAACCCTTCTTGAAATCACCGAGGGGCGCCCCCGACAGGAAGATCTCGCGCCCTGCAATGCATACAAAAAAATCCCGCCTGATTCGGGATTTGGGAGAGGCCAGTTGAAAGGAACTGGTGGTAGAGAAATCCTTCAGGCAAATAGCTGTAGATGTTTACACAAGATATATATTTAAACTGCCCCGCCATATTCTCTCTCTCTCTCTCTCTCTCTCTCTCTCTCTCTCTCTCTCTCTATCTGTCTATCTATCTATCTATCTATCTATGTATCTATTTATCTCTCTCTCTCTTTCAATCGCCTTTGGCCCATCTTTCTGCCCATCCGTCACCTTCACACACGTATCCAAACACTTCTCTCTATTAGACAACCAATTCATCAAAGAAGAACCTCAGAGGCTCTTGATGCTCTTATAAACAAAACGTTTTCCGAGAAAATAGATAGAAAAATAAAAAGAATATAGACATTCGTCTGTGTGTGTGTGTGTGTGTGTGTGTGTGTCCCTCTCTCTCACTCCCTCCCCTCCCTCCATCCCTCCCTCCATCCCTCCCTCACGCTCTTCGAGAATATTTATTTTCCCGCAACATGTTCCGATGACTAAGTGACTTAACGTTCTGTCGGCCAGCCATAGCTTATCTCAACCATACATTTGCAGCTACCCAGACTTTTTTTGTGCCCCGCCTCCCCATTATTATTTTTTTTTTTTATATACCGTCTGTATATATCCTCGTCGTCCCACTCGCTGTTTATCCTTCTCCATCCATGAATCCTTATCCTTCAACACACGTCGCCGCAACGCAGACAACGCTCTTCGCGCCTCCTCCTTATCCTTTTTCTTTGGTTCCTCGTGTCTCCGAACCTCTCTTGTCGCGGGCCTCGGGTCTTGATGGCGCTCTGCTTTTCATTCATGCGGGCGCGTGTATGTGTGGAGGAGGAGGAGGAGGAGGAGGAGGAGGAGGAGGAGGAGGAGGAGGAGGAGGAGGAGGAGGAGGAGGGGGGGGGGGGAGTAACTGTGTAGGGGGGAGAGGAAGAGGAGGAGGGAACAGAGCCCCTCCCCCTCCCTGCAGGGTGTTCGTGTTTACATTATCACCACCTTTGTCCCCCCCCCCCCGTTCTTCTTTCTCCTTCCTCCTCCCCCCTTTCTTCCTTACCTTCACTCCTCCTCACGGCCGCACTTTCCTTGAATTCGTTTGATCTTTGCGCGAAACGGCCGTCAACATGAGGGCCACCTGTTCCGTGCTTTTCTTTTTGCATTTCGTTTTTCATTGTAGTTTTTTTTCTCGTTTATTATTTCTCTCTCTCTCTCTCTCTCTCTCTCTCTCTCTCTCTCTCTCTCTCTCTCTCTCTCTGATTTTTATCCCTCTCTCCCTCTCTTCCGCCCACCTCTTTCTCTCTCCCTCCCCACTTTCCCTCTCCCTATCTCTTCTCCCTTCCTCGCCTTCACACCCTTAGTGCCATATGTCTTGTCGACCTGGTCTTTCTTATGCCTTGTTGCGACCGTGTCACACAAGCTGGCTGCGACACTTGTCATTTAAGTGTTCAGTTGTCCCTCTTCCCCCACCCCCTTCCCCCCCTAGTTGTCCACCCTCTTCCCCCTTCCCCCTTCCCCCTCTCGCCGCTCCTCTGCCCTTCGCCCCTTCTCTCCGAGCCACTGCATCCCACCCTCCGTCCGCGCGCTTATTTTTGGACGATAGCGATATTTCTTTTTAGTTCCCTTTTATTCCTTTCAGTCCTTTTCCTTTTTAGTTTTTCTAGTTTTTTGGTGTTTTTTGTTTGTTTGGTATGTGTGTGCCTGTATGCACGTGTGTTGTTTTCGTTCTTTCACCGGTTTTGTGTTTGTGTGTGTGTGTGTTTTGTTTGTTTGTCTGTTTGTTCGCTTGGGATTTGATTATTGAGGGCAATGGGGCATGTTGATTAAGATGTTGACGGAGGTTCGAGGTTGGAAGGAGGTACCCTCACCTCATACCCTCCCCTCTCCTCCCCTTCCCCCTCCTATCCCTTCACTCCCCAACCCTCTGCCCTCTCCAAATAAACAAATTTTTCTCTCTCTCCCTTTTATGCCCCTCCCCCTCCCTACCTCTCCCCACCCCACACTCCCCCACCAGCTAGTTTTATAACCTTTAAACCATACATATCCCCTCCGGTCGCTCCCTCCCCCTCCCCTACACTATTCTCCTTTCCCTCTATTTTTTTTCTAACCCTCTCTTCCTTTCTCTCTTTCCTTTTACTGTTTCTGCTCCCCCCTCCCCCCCCCATCTCTCTCTCTCTCTCTCTCTCTCTCTCTCTCTCTCTCTCTCTCTCTCTCTCTCTCTCTCTCTCTCTCTCTCTCTCTCTCACTCTCTCTCTCTCTCTCTCCTCTCTCTCTCTCTCTCTCTCTGGCTCTCCTTCCACTTTCTATTTCTGCTTCCCTTCTCTCTCTCTCTCTCTCTTTCTCTTTCCTGCCGCCTCTCTCCGCCTCCCCTCCTCCCCAGCCCTCCTGCCCTCCTCGTTATCCCACCTCCCCGTTTCTCTCTCTCTCCCTCACCCTTGCATTGCTCTCATCAGTTCCCTTGTCCAGCATGTCTGTACAATAACTGCTTGTTCGGGTGCTTGTTCAATGGTCCCGCCGTCCTATTGCCTAGTTTGGCCCGTTCGTTTGGGTTTACTGCCGTTTTATATATGGACTAATTGCAGTTGGCTCGTTAAAGGACATGTCGCCCAGGATGGCTGCCGTGGGCCTATGTCCTGGCGGGGTCTTGGGTCTCCGGATGCATCTTGGCGTGTCCTTTCTGGCATGGCTCTATTTTAGTAGGGATTTTTAAGTTTTTTTTTTTTTAGTTTTTTTTTTTAGATTTTTAGTTTTTTCTGGGGAATTTAGATCGTTGTAAGGTATGTTTATCTGTGTCTAAAGGAATATTCTAGTTTTCTTTTCGGATTTTGATTTGGGTGGGGATACTTATATTATCATAGTTTTTTTTACTACATTCTCTCCTGCAAAAAAATGCAAGATTTATGCATAGCTTTAGACGATAGTGTGCATTCTCTTTTTATCCATGTAGGTATTTATTTGACATCGTTTTCAGACATTCTGCGTTTACTAAACGCATTTTTGTCCCTCCTAGCCCAGAAATGACGATATAGGTGTGTATGTACAGTATGTATATGTACATATATATATATATATATATATATATATATATATATATATATATATATATATATATATATATTTGTTTTTCGTGTTTAATTTACAAAATCGACAAAGTAAAATCGCGCAAATTGCTTGCTTGCCTGACCGTCGATGTCTGAGGTGTGATCCGCGGCCGGTATCTGGAATGGGCAGCGGTTATCTTTAATGTCCCTCGCCTCCGCCTCGCCTCCGCCTCGCCTCTGAGCTTTAGAGCCGCCCGTTCGTGGCTGAGATATCCTGCTGGCACAATCCGGGCGGCGGGCGGCGGGCGGCGGGCGCGGGAGGCGGCTTGACCCGGCGCTGAAAAGAGGGCGAGTTGGGACCTTTTTTTTTCTTTTTTTTTCATTGTGTGTGTGTGTGTGTGTGTGTGTGTGTGTGTGTGTGTGTGTGTGTGTGTGTGTGTGTGTGTGTGTGTGTGTGTGTGTGTATGTGTATGTGTGTGTGTATGTGTATGTGTGTGTGTGTGTATCTGCTATTTTTAAATAGGACTTTGAGTACTTCGTTAGGCGTACAAGCAAGTTCAGTTTCGATAGCAGGGTTAAAACGTTGGCATTAACGGAGATACGATTATGAAATAAATTTATTTTGGAAATCTGGCGAGAATTATGTAAATAGTTCTGGAGTGGATAAGCATTGTATGTGCGTTGTGTGTGCTTGTTTTTGTGTGCGAATTTAAGAGATACATTGCGCGTTTCTCAGCTTAATATCTCTCTCGGTGTCGGTTTTAAAAGATTTGATTCCAATTTAAAAGTTGCTCCAGAAAATTCTCTCTCTCTCTCTCTCTCTCTCTCTCTCTCTCTCTCTCTCTCTCTCTCTCTCTCTCTCTCTCTCCTCTCAGTCTCTCATTCTCTCTCATAGTCATTCTCTCATTCACTTCCCCCCTCCCCTCCCCTCCCTCTCTCCCACCCTCCTCTCTCTCCTCTCCCTCCTCTCCCTCCTCGTCCTCCCCTCCCTCCCCTCTCTCCTCTCCCACCCTCCTCTCCCTTCCCTCCTCTCCCTCCTCTCCCTCCGCCTTTCTTCCCAAGCCTGAGGGAGACGCGGTGAAGAAGTGAGGTTAGGTTGTTGTCACAGAGCGAGTGATGTCGGCAGACTCTCTCTGAGACCTTTTGCTCTCGGGAAGATCTTCAGACATACTCAAGGAATTTATTGTGCGCATTTCAGATTTGAAATACACTTCCGGCGCGGTCTGAACAACGTGATATATGTCGCTGGGATTTTTTTCTTTTTTTTTTTCCTTTTTTTTTTCTTTTGACTGCTCTCTCTCTCTCTTCCCTCTTCCCTCTTCCCCCACCCCTCCTCTACCTCTCGTTTTCTTGTGATCCGTTTTTTGTTTTGTTTTCTTTCTTTTTTTTTTGTGTGAAGGATTTTATTCGTCTTTATTGGACGATAAATCTTGCCGTGAAATGAAAGTTGGCTGCTTAGATATGAAAAGTTGATGCTCCATATGATGACCAGACGATAAAGCTTTGGAGGTGAGGTGGGTAGGTGGGTGGAGTGGGGAAGGGAGATAGGTAGGTGGGTGGGTGGGATGGGATGGGAGATAGGTAGGTGGGTGGGATGGGATGGGAGATAGGTAGGTGGGTGGGATGGGATGGGAGATAGGTTAGTGGGTGGGATGGGAAGGGAGATAGGTAGGTAGGTGGGTGGGATGGGATGGGAGATAGGTAGGTGGGTAGGATGGGAAGGATAGGAAGTGGGAAGGGGGAGGGGGTAAGGGAGTAAGGGAGAGACTTAAAGGGGGTGAAGAAGCTATGTTTACGTTAAATTCCTTTTCCGTGTCTTGTTTTCTAGGTAAATAGTCTTGGCAGGGGTTAAACGTGTCTCCTTCCTATCCTAGCCTTGATGTATGCTCCTCCGGCCTCGTTTGGAAATCTGCATGGAGGTTTTCAAAAGAAAAAAAAATGTTATGGTTTGGGATTAATTTACTTGTTTTCATTGTTTATGATTTTTTTGTTTTTGTTTTCCTAAGTGTCTAGCAGTTTAGGAACGTTTGGGTCTTCAAGTCGAATTTGACAATGATTTATCAATAGACTCGTTTGGTGGACTTTTTTTTCTCTATGTAGGCCTACTTTCTCTTTCCGGCTGTTCGGTAAAATGACAGATCGCATGAACGCGTCTCTTCGCTGTAGTGTAGATCTGTGATCGCGTTTCCTGCCGTCACCTTTCACCGGCCATTTAGACGCTGTCGCGACGGAGGTGGAGGTAGAAATAACGCCGGCTGTAATTCCACGCTTTGCATAAGTGCAAGTCATTCCTCCTACTACAGTGGTTATGATAATATCCGTAGCACCCCCACCCCCCCACCCCCTCCCCACCCAATCTACACCTCTTCCTTATTCGTTCTCACACTCTCTTCTTTCATTCACTCTTTCCTCTCTCCGTTCCTCCTGTCTTCTCTTTTTAGCTGCTCTCCTTCCTCCTCCTCCTCCTCCTCCTCCTCCTCCTCCTCCTCCTCCTCCTCCTCCTCCTCCTCCTCCTCCTCCCCCCTACCATACGCACACGACCCACAAAGACAAGGTCCTGAGGTAAAAAGTGTGGGAGCTGGCGGCGGGTCCCTCCTCCATTTAGTCTGCCACCTGCCACCCGCGGCCCCATCCACCCGCCAACTCCATCAACTTCCATCAACTGTTGTTGCTGGCGCCTCGATTAGTCCGTTCATGGCGACTATTTACCCGGACGTACGGAACATCTACGGCCAGTCCGGAGCGACAGCGTTCATCCCAAACCATCCAGAGTCTGTCCGTCACGAAACCCCGCCAACTGCATTCATTTACCTGTCGGGTGCCTACAGTGTCTGTTCCCCACCCACCAAGAACGCCCGTGAACCCACACGGCGTCTTCGGCAGCAAGAACAAGAAGGACAGCAGTAGCACATCGCGCTTGTAGCCAGCAGTGACGCCCTCCGCCCCCCCTCCGCCCCTCCGCCCCTCCGCCCCTCCGCCCCTCCGCCCCTCCTCTGCACTTCACCATCATCAAGCCACCCTACTGCTCGGAGTCCTACCCTTACCCACCCTTCCTGTTGCACCCTTCATATTTTCGATTATAAAAAAAGTTAAATAAAAGGGAGAGAGAGAGTGAGAGAGGGTGCGCGTCTCCCACTTGTGTTCCCTTGCCACCCTCCCTCTTCCTCTTCCCTTCCCTTCCCTTCCCTTCTCTTCTCTTCTCTTCCCTTCCCTTCCCTTCTCTCTTTTTTCTCTTTTCCTCTCTCCTTTTCACCTCTTTCCTCTCTGAGTTTATGCGTCTTTCCTTCTCCTCCTTACGCCTTCTTCACTTTCTTTTTCGCTCGGCATTCTGTTTTCCTTACCTCTCCTGATCACCCTATGCTCCCAATGCTCATTTCCTACAACTCTTCCTCTTCCTCTTCCTCTTCCGCTTTCACCTCCCTTTCCAGTTCGCATCCGCCCCCCCCCCCCCGCCTCCATTTCCACCTCCACCTCATAATCTTACTCCTCCTCCTCCTCCTCCTCCTCCTCCTCCTCCTCCTCCTCCTCCTCCTCCTCCTCCTCCTCCTCCTCCTCCTCCTCCTCCTTTTCCTTTTCCTCCTCCCTCCTCCTTTTCCTCCTCCTCCTCCTTTTCCTCCTCCTCCTCCTCCTCCTCCTCCTCCTCCTTCCATCCCCACCTCTCCTCGCTCTACCCTAGCCGGCCTGGAGATAACATTTAAAATTATTCATGCATAATCAAGTATTGTAATGAGGAAATGTGGCGGGGAGAGGGGAGGGGGAGGGGGAGGGGGAGTAGGGGAAGGAAGGAAGGGGAGGGAGGGAGGGAGGCATACACCCAGATTAATGTTAATTTATTTTGAATTTGACAATATTTGTAGGAATTCCAAAGATTTTTTTTTCTAATTATCACTTTTTTTTATAATCATCTTCCCTTTTTTTATTTTCTCTTTCTTTTTTTTGGTCATCTTGAGATTCTGTTGTCCAGTCGAACCTAGTTGTGAGAGAGAGAGAGAGGGAGGGAGGGAGGGAAGGAGGGAAGGAGGGGGGGGGGGGCGCCTATCGTATTGAAATTCACTTCAATGATATGACTTTTTTCAATACTACATTTGCAGCTCGTTTGGTTCATTCCTTGTTCTTAAACTACCCCCCCCCCCCCCCCCGTAGAATCTACTTCCTCCTCCCTGGTCCTTCTTCTTCTGTCTTCTTATTCCTCCTCTCTCCTCTCCTTTCTCCTCTTCCTTTCTCCTTCTTCCTCTCCTCTATTCTCCCTTCTCCTCCCTTCTTGCTCTTCTCCTTCCTCCTCCTCTTCCTCCTTCACATCATCTCCAGCTTTTCTTAACTGGTTCACCTTAACCCCCCAATCCTCCTTGCCTCCCCTCACCTCCACCTCCTTCTCTTCCCTCCCCTGGCTCCCCCCCCCCCCCCCTGGCCCCCTCCCTCTGCCACCCGCCCATAGAACAAATGCCATAAGATGCTCAAAGAATTTATTGCATTCTCGAATATTATTTGCTCTTCGATTTTATTTTTGTCTCGATATCGTAAGAGTTTATTGGGTTTCCTTAGAACTCGACCATTCCAAGAATTTCATTAAAGCCACGGTCCCTGCATCGATTTAATGTACATATAGAGAAACGGGTACTTGTCTGGATTAATATTTCCTTATTTCGCTTCCCCCCCCCCTCCCTCCAATCCTCTCTCCCTCCCTTCCTCCTCTTTCCTTCTTGTTTTCCTTCTCCTTCTGGTTCTCCTCCTTCCTCCCTCTTCCTCCTCCCTCCTCCTCCTCCTCCTCCTCCTCCTCTTTTCATCTCGCTCTCTTACTCGCATGCTTTCACTTTGCCGTTTATCAATGACCAGCTCTGTCTCTTGTCGAGTCTTGTTTTGATTTTGTTTTTCTATATGCTCCTTTTGGCCGTCTTCCTTTTGCGTCTTCCAATTCCAACTGGTTCTTCCTATCTTCTTCTGCTCTTACTCTTCGTCTTCCTCGCCTCTTCCTCCCCCTTCTCCTGCTCTTCCTCTTCTTCTTCCTCCTCCTCTTATGTCTCTTCCTCTTCGCGACCCTTCCGTCTCCCATACACACACCGTCAGGACCCTCATAAGACCCCTCCCCTCCCACTGCCTCCCCTCCCCCTCCTTTTCCACACCTACAATTCCTCACACTTCCCCCCCCACCCTCCGACCCCCCACGCCAACCAATCCTACCCTGGGACCCCCCACCCCCACCCACTTCCGTCCTCTCCGCTCACCCCTACACCCCCCCTCCCCTCACCCCTACACCCCCCCTCCCCTCCCCCGTCCCTCTCCATCCTCTGGCAGATTTTTGTATACATTAGAGAAAATACAACTAGGTATTGAATTTCCGATTTGAGAGAGCCTTCAATGGCGAGCGGCCCGTTCTTTACGCTGCACAAAATTGTTTTTATATTGATCACAATAAAGTGGTTCCTTTTTTATATTCAAATGATTGCTGCGAAATAATTTTCTTTTATTGTGATATTTACAGGTTGATATACGCAATTAATTATATGAAGTAGGTGCAATTAGAGATGAGTTTGGGGGGTGGGAAGGGGAAGGGGAGTGGGTGGTTGAGGTGGAGGTGGAGGGAAAGGAGGGGCAGGAAGACTGTAATGGTGATATTCTTTTTTTGTCTTCATCTTTTTTCCCCTTTTTGTGTGTGTGTGTGTGGCAAGAATCTAAAAATGGAGGACGGCAATTTTGAGGCCCGCCTCCGCTACACGCTCTTGAAGCGCTGTTTCTGAAATATAATTGTTGGGCGATGACTCATTCGCTGCGTTGATTGGCCAAGCGGTGTACGCGGCACGTCCTGATTGGCCGGCTTGGATATGATTTAAGCGCCGAACGTTGGAGTGATGCTGGAGGAGGAGGAGGAGGAGGAGGAGGAAGAGGGGGGGGGAAGAGGAAGAATAGGAATGGGAAGGAAGAGAAATGGCTAGTGCAAGAGTAGGAATGATATAAAAAGAGAAGGCGAGAATAAGGAAAAGGACGAGGAATATAGGGGGAGGAGTGGGGCGTTAATAAAGAAGAGGAGGAGGAAGGTGGGGAAAGGTAGAATTTGGATGAGGATGAAGAGGGGGTTGGGGAGAGAAAAAGAGAAAGAGAAAGAGGAGAGTTGTAGGAAGAGAACAGAGACTGTGGGAAGGGGGAGGGGGGAAGAGGAGGAGGAAATAGTACATTCGCTAATGATGGACTGTTCAATTAAGATGGGTGTTATCGTAGTTGTCTTCTGTAATTGCATTTCTATGGACGGCTTTACTCTATTAAGATGAGGGTTCACTGGTTGGAGGGAACCCTACAGTCTTATTTCTTTTTTTTAGACGACTTTTAATTGTAGGGGTTTGAGAGAGAGAGAGATATAGAGATTGTGTGTGTGTGTGTGTGTGTGTGTGTGTGTGTGTGTGTGTAAGTGTGTAAGTGTGTAAATATATGATCGTTTGTGTGTCATATTTGTATAGTGCTGTGTACAGACAAATGCATACAAATTTGCATGTATATACATGCATGTATACATACATACATAATTCCTCTCAATCCCTCCCCACAACCCTCTTTCTCCTCCTCCCTTCTCTTCCTCCTCGCTCACTCCTCCACCACCATCTCCTCCTCCTCCTCTTCCTTTTCCTCTTCCTCCCCCCTCCTCCTCCGTCTTATCCTCATTCCTCCTTTATCCCTCTTCCTCCTTATCCCTCCTCCTCCTCCCTTCCTTATCCCCTCCTCCCTGCCTCCCTCCAACCTCCCTCCAACCTTCCCCCCTCCCTATATCCACACTGAGCACCATAGGAAGTTGGATCTCGCACTTTAACCGCATATTTATTTGACCCTTTATGGTGCTGTGATTGGCTTGCTGTTACCAAGGAAGTCTTGTGTGTGTCTAATTGCGTTTAGAAAGTACCTCCCTCCCTCCCTCCCTCCCTCCACTTACACACACACACACACACACACACACACACACACACACACACACACACACACACACACACACACACACACACACACACACACACACACACACACACACACACACACACACACACACACACACACACACACACACACACCGTCTGACCTTCCGTCCGCATTAAACGCCACCGTCTCATTGGTCCGCCGTGGTTCGGAGATATCGGTTACCGTCATACGAACGGAATTAAATATACAGATTGGAGGTCCAGTTAGGTGTTTGTTTTGTCTACCTGGCGTGGAACCGGTTCGCTAATGATGTGTTATAGATGGTTGTGTGTATGCGTCGAGGGAGAGGGAGGGAGGGAGGGAGAGGGAGAGAGAGAGAGAGAGAGAGAGAGAGAGAGAGAGAGAGAGAGAGAGAGAGAGAGAGAGAGAGAGAGAGAGAGAGAGAGAGACAGAGAGAGAGAGACACTCAGTGAAGAAGAAACGTTGATTACTGTGCATACAATGTTCCGGTGCATTTAAGTCTGCAGCCTTGCATAATTCTCTCTTTCTCTCTCTCTCTCTCTCTCTCTCTCTCTCTCTCTCTCTCTCTCTCTCTCTCTCTCTCTCTCTCTCTCTCTCTCTCTCTCTCTCTCTCTCTCTCTCTCTCTCTCTCTCTCTCTCTCTCTCTCTCTCTCTCTCTCTCTCTCTCTCTCTCTCTCTCTCTCTCTCTCTCTCTCTCACCCACTCGCTCACACACACTCACTATCTGCTCGTCTGCCTGCCTGCCTGTCTCGTGTGTTTTTTTTACTATCATAATCTCGTATTCGATACGAAAACCGTACCCCAAGTCTATCTCGGATGTTCATGTGTGTATGTATACGTGAATTCGAAGTCGGGAGTGATAGAGCGGTTATGGTACAAAGATGGAGGCGTCGCGAGAGGGCGGGAAGATGAGATGGGTGAGAGCGGGAGAGAGGGGAAGGAAATGCAAGTTTATTTTCTTCTTTTCGTGGTGTTTTTTTGTTTTTTCTTCTTTGTTTTTTTGTGTTTGGTTTATTTTTAGTATGGCCTTGTCAGTTGGTCGTTTTATTGCGCTTCATTTTCGACGTCTTCTCTTTTCTCTCCTATGGCTTTTCATTTTGTATTCTTTCTCCTTTATTTTCTTCTTTATCTTCCTCACCTTCGTCCTCGTGCTCCTCCTTCCTTTCCCTCCTCCCTTCTTCCTCCGCTCTCCCCCTCACCTTTCCTTTCCCTCCCTCCCTTTTGCCTCCCTCCCTCCCCCTCCCTCTCTTCCTTCCCTCCCTTCCCCTCCCACCCTTCCTCTCATCCTTCCCCCGTCCCCCTTCCCCCATCCCCCACCCAGCACCCCTCCCCCCCTCCTTGGTTCACGGCTGTTTAGTGCCCTTCAGAGAGCAGGACTCGCATGTTTATATTATTTAGTTGAGGTTAGTTTTGTTTGTTTGTCAGATGAGTCGCGTTTTTTAATTAAGCATAAAATCCCGGCCGGCCCAGCACGGAGGCCAAGATCATGTCGCTCTCTACGTCTCGTCACGTCACGTCACCCGGAGAGATGAAGTTGCGTTCAACATAGACGTTTCCATGCACGTCGCCTTGCCGCTTGCTGGTGTTGCGTCACCGCGTGTTGTATCTTGCTTCTTCTTTCTTTCTTTTTTTTCTTTTTTCTTTTTTACATTCTCTCCGTGACCTTTCCCTTTTGCAACCGAACGAAATCTTCCTTCGCGAGAAAGGAGAGAGAGAGAGAGAGACAGAGAGAGACAGAGAGAGAGAGAGGGAGAGAGAGAGAGAGAGAGAGAGAGAGAGAGAGAGAGAGAGAGAGAGAGAGAGAGAGAGAGAGAGAGAGAGAGAGAGGAAAAAAAAACTAATAATAAAAAACACGCGATAACTGGCGGCTGTGGTGTTCCTCGACTTAATCTTCACAAATGCTTTTGATTTGGTTTATCCTCGCGCAGGTACCTTTGGGATTGTTACCGAATTAACTGCTTTAATCTCCTGTCTCTTCTCTCTTGTATCGTTCGCTCGCTTGTAAGGCCAGAACGCGGCGTTGCAGTTGGGTGGACGCAGGCGAGCATTAGACAAATACATATGTATATGTATATTTATATGTTTATATGTATTTATGTATTTGTGTGTTTATACATTTATATTTATATATTTATATTTATACATTTATATTTATACATTCATCTATTTATATTTATATATTTATGTACTTGGATATTTATATATATATATTTATATATTCATATTTATATATTTATGTATTTATATATTTATATATTTATGTATTTATATATTTATATATTTATATATTTATGTATTTATATATTTATATATTTATGTATTTATATATTTATGTATTTATATATTTATATATTTATATATTTATATATATATATATATATATATATATATATATATATATATATATATATATATATGAGACATATAGGCGCGCGTAACACACACACAAACACACACACACACACACACACAAACACACACACAAACACACACACACACACACACACACACACACACACACACAGAGCCACACAGTCATATATACATTCATACACACATACCTACCCTCGAGATGACGTTCTGCAACAAGCGCCTCCAGTTCCGACGAAAGGTGAAGTCCAAATGGGATGCTCCGTTTGCACAGTACACACTCGATTTTGAGATTTTCCATCTTGCAAAATAGTCCGAACGAAAAGTTATCAATGACCACAGTAGTCTGTCGGCTGCGCTCCGATACAAGCGAGAGGGTTTAGTAGAGCAGCTGCTACAGGGCTGGATTCTTTGCAAGTTAGTAATGTAAACAAATCCGCTGTTAACGCACCGACGGGGCCATAATGCGCCCTGTTGCCCGGCTTGCCATTTGTAACAAACTCTCGGGATATTAACTTATTGCTCTGATTGGATGGCTTTTTGCCCTTGGCTTATGGGGCTGCAACGCGGTGCCGGCACTTCGTTGTTGAAAGCAGAGTTGCGTTCTTGCGTGCGGAAGTTACCTACTAGCCTTGGACGATAAGGTTTAAATCAGGTGCAGATGTAATGCCGGAGCAGACAACAACAAAAATAAAAATGTGAGTGTGAGGGGGAAGGGGGGGGGGTGAGAAGGGTCTGAGGAGGGGAGTAGGGTCTTGCCTCCCCGCCCACACTCTGAAGCCCGCCATTATATAGCGCCGGGCTGAATGAAAGAAATAACAGAACAGATAAGCGAGTCTGTGTAGGAGTGCGTGCTTGCCTGCGTGTATGAATGAAGGAAGTGTGAGCCGAGCGAGTTTATGTACTCGCATGGAAGGGAGGAGAACAAGGGGAGAGGACGAAGACGAGTGAATAGGGGATGCGAGTTGGAGAGAGAGAGAAGGGGAAGAGGAAAAAAAAGAAGAGGAAAAGGAAAAGGAAGAGAGAACAAGCGAAGGTAAAGGGGAAAGGGGAGGAGGTGGGGGAGATGTGGAGGAGGTTACGGAGATCTGCCGGTGAAGTGATCTCTTGTTACCCCCTTACGAAGCTCTCAAGAAAGACGGCGTTGTGAAGGTCGCGGCGCTACTACTTGTACGTGACAAGGACGAGCGGGCGGAGGGCGGCGGAGGGCGGCCTTCGCGTCTACCTCTACGAGCTGGAGAGTGATGGGGTATTATGCCAGCGGAGACGGCGGAAAGGGCCCTTCTCTTCCTGTGAAAATAAGGCCAATCTTGATGATGATAACGATGTAGAAAGAGGGTCATGGGAGTGATTATGTAGATGAGTGATTGTGGCGCTCATGATAATGATGCTGATGAGGATAATCTTGAAGATGGTGAGGATATTTTGATAAGGATTCTGAAATGGCTATAACATTGAGGATTGGGGTAACTAATGTGACTACTGGTAAAGTAACTATAGATAGTTATAACTAAAATGATGATAATGTTACTGACGTTAATACCATTGATAAGAGGTTTCTTTAAGGTGCTAATACATTACACCAGATGGACCTTGTCTCCTTGCCGAACGTTAAGTAGTCTGATGACCTAGTGCGAGGAAATGAGTTATGACCCGACCTCTAACCCATGTCCCCCCCCTCTCCCCCTCCCCCTATCCCTCGCGGGCCCTTCAACCGTCTTGGGGGATAGGGAGGGGAGGGGGTGGAGATCGGAGAGGACTTGTCACTGTGTGGATTTGGCTGGCCGAAGTAATCCACTCCCCCCCTCCCCCTCCCACCGGCAGATTGGAAACCTCCATTTCCACACAACTGAGACGACCAACTTTGTTGATTAAATATTTGAGAGATTAGCAGTGGAAGCCGGATGAGTCAGCACATTGTTGCGATGAGGTTCTTGTTTAACGTGTCGAAAATACATTAGTGGGATCCGAGCCTCAACTGCCCGCCCTCCCGCCCGTCTATCCACTCACCTACCCACCCACCCTACCCACCCACCCGTCCACTTACCTACCCACTTACTCACCCACCAACCCACTCATCCAGCCACCCACCCCCTACCCACCAACCTACCTACTTATCTACCCGTCCATTCACCTACCCACCCATTCACATACCCACCCACTTACCTCCCTGCTTTCTGCCATTAGACCAATCTAGTCTTCTACCTGACATATTCCCGCTTAATCTCCGTTTTCGAATATATCTCTGTCCGACTTTCCATTCACTTTGATAAAAAAAAAGATAATAGGGATATTATTAATAATTGATTTCCTGTCGATGCCCCGATAGTTACTGTGTAACTCGGTAGTAGAGACATGTGTTTGTCTCACAGTGTTTGTTTTTTAGTGTTTTAGTCTATACACTTTTTTTTAGTGCTTTAGTCTATACACTTTTCCCATCGCCATCGTAGATATACAGATCTACCTAAACCCATACACGTAGACACCGCATTACACGTAAAGCGTTTGTTGATAAAGCTGACAACCAAGGAAGGGGTCGAAGAGGAAAGGTCTTAGATCGGGCGTAGAGAGAGAGAGAGAGGTGAAGGACCATTTCCAGGAAGCTATTGTAAGCGGCGGCGGTAATTTGATGGCTGTGATGATGGCATTTGTCATCTGCTGGTATTATCACTGTGCCACGTACATGCATTTCCTGCAGTTTTGCAAGGGAGAACGACTTGTTCGCAGTGTCTTTCGCTCTCTCATTCTCACCTTCGCTTTGTTGTGCGTCGGAATTCTTATGGCGGTTAGTGTTTTTAACGTTTGTTTGATTTGCATTTTCTTCTTTATCGTGAGTATCGCTGATGCCAGTATAATGTCTGATAAAAGTCCTTATTCAAGATTTTCCGAAAAAGGAAACTTGGTTTACAAATGTCTAACTCTTCTCCTTCCCCATGAATTATCGCCATTTGTCTCTCTCTCTCTCTCTCTCTCTCTCTCTCTCTCTCTCTCTCTCTCTCTCTCTCTCTCTCTCTCTCTCTCTCTCTCTCTCTCTCTCTCTCTCTCTCTCTCTCTCTCTCTCTCTCTCTCTCTCTCTCTCTCTCTCTCTCTCTCTCCCTCTCTCCCTCTCTCTCCCTCTCTCTCTCTCTCTCTCCCTTTCTCTCTCCCTCTTTCTCTCTCCCTTTCTCTCTCCCTCTTTCTCTCTCCCTCTTTCTCTCTCCCTCTTTCTCTCTTTCCGCCATCGCGTCCGCCTAATGTTTTAGCACCTGTCCCCATATCTTGAAGGAGCAGTAATGTATGGTTAAGACGCAAGACGTGTCTTAGAATAATGATCCTGGTTGTGTGTCTCCTCCAAGAGGGTGTGAAAGAGGGGAGGGATGGAGTGAGGATGGAAGGGAAGAGAAGGAGGGGAGGATAGGAGGGATAGGAGGGGGGGAATGAGGGGAGGATAGGAGGGAGGAGAATGAGGGGAGGATAGGAGAGATAGGAGAGGGAGAATGAAGGGTGGATAGGAGGGGGACAGAAGGGAGGACAAAGGGTGGATAAAAGGGGGAAGAATGAGGGAGGATAGGAGATGGAGGGATGAAGGGAAAGATAGGGGATAGATGGAGGCTACGGAGGGAAGGAAAGGAAAGGCCGTCAATATCACGTGATTTATATCATGGGTCATTTTCATAGATTTCAAGGTGTTTTTTGTGTCTTCGCGTTTTTTCTTGTCATCTTTGCACGCAGTTGCCGGCATTTATACAAGTGGATAATTATGCACATATATTTGCATTATATAATTTGTTTGCTGTTTAACACTGAACAAGATTGATAATACTTTTTTTACCTACTACTTCTCTTTGTGTTAGACCTTAGCAACAGCCTTAACACGCCCGCTTATAGCTTAGTCTGTTGCCAGGATGCACCCTTCCCCCTCTCCTCCCCCCTCCCCCCCTCCCCCCTCCCCCTATCATCACCAGTGCCTATATGTGCCAGAGTACGTTTCCCCTTACTTCCGCTGCCAACACTGCCACCCTCTTCCCTTATCTGCCCACTTCCACATACCCCCTGCTATATCCTTCCTCCTCTCCCCCTTCCCCCCCTCTTTTTCTTCTTCTTTCTCCTCCTGCTCCTTCCCTTGACTCCTCCTGCTCCTTCCCTTGACTACTCCTGCTCCTTCCCTTGACTCCTCCTCCTCCTTCCCATGCCTCCTCCTGCTCCTTCCCTTGCCTCCTCCTCCTCCTCCTTCCTTCCTCTGTTCCTTCCTTTGTGCCTCCCTCCCCCTCTTCTTCCTCCTCCTCCTTCCCTACTTCCCCTCTTCCTCCTCCTTCATTCCCGCTCCCTCCTCCTCCCCCTCCCACTTCCCCTCTTCCTCCACCCTCTTGTCTTCCTATCACCTTCCGCCCTCTCCCCTTCCCTCTTCCATCGCCTTTCTCTTCTGCTTCCCCTCCCGCGCTTCACCCTGGTTGCATTCCACCATTGCACAACCTAATCTCCTCTGCCTTGCCTCCCTTCAGCCATTTTTATTCCCACTCTACCTCACCTTCCACAGCTTCTGCTAAGGCTTGTGTGACACGGCCGCGCGCGAGCGCACTCACTCACATACATGCATACATACATACATACATACATACATACATACATACATACATACATACATACATACATACATACACATTTCACCAACAGAGAGACCTTTACACTCTGCATTAGAATGCATTTTGATAATATACATGCATATCCGGCAAGGCTTTCATTTTAATAGAGACACTCTCACCTCCGTTAATTTATGCAGGAGTCAAAATGGTCTTCAGATTGAGCAACATTAATTATAAAAAATGGACATATTTTTCATCATTGATAGTGACCAGACAACGCCGAGTTCAGCTCTCCATTGGTGAAATCCTAGACGAGCCCGGGCCCCAAACAATAGCCTCCAATATTCGATAAATTCACACACATCAACTAATTGCAGAATAAACAAAGCTCCGAAGTGTGAACTTGCCAAGTCGAACGCAATATTTCTCGCCGTTTCGCCCTCCAAGCGTTCGCTTTCGTCCGATTATTCCCCCCCGAGCGGTCGGGTCTCCTCCGCCAGCCGCCCGACGCTAGCAATCGGCCTAGTCCCCCGACGCGTTCTTTCTTTCCCGAGGCTTTGTCGGCCCGAGGATAGGCCTAGGTGCTCGCTGAGGACTCCGGTAGGCGGCGACCGAAAGTGGGTTCTCGTCAACGAATGATCTAAGAAGCGGAATCGAATCGCCGTGAACGAAAAAGCCGAGAGAGAGAGCGCGCGCGAGAGAGAGAGAGAGAATCGTGGGCCCCTCCCTAAAATAACATCCGCCCACCACTTGGCGTACAGATTAAATTTAAAACGCAACCATCTTTGTTTACCTTAGGCTTGGCGGACCCGTGATAAAATGGCCTCCATTTCCCTATTGAAATACCCCCTATCTCACCCAACACCCCTTAGTTAAGGCCCTCCCCTGTCCCTGGCCCCGGCCGACGTCCCTTGACCCTCGACCAGAGTTGGAAAATAACAAAATAGTCTTGATTGGGCTGGGGTTGTGCAGTGTTTATATGGGCGGCGGGGTGGGCAGGCAGACGCTGTCTCTCACTTGTATATGGCAGACAGTTCAGGCCTGGGTTTAGGGGGGGGGGGGTGGTCTGTGTGGTAAGGGGGTAGGAGGGTTCGCTGTGGCATGGAAGAGGGGGGGGGGGGGGGAAGGGGTTAGTGTATGGTGCATATGGATATGAGGGTTCGTTGGTATGTACGTGGTGAATGCGGGGATTGTTCAGTATGGGTGATGAGTATGGCAGAGGTAATGGGGTGGGCATATGCAGAAGGTTGAGAAGGTGCTCTGGGTATTGTGTGGCGGTTCTGTTGTTTACCTCTACAGGACCTTATATTGATGGTGCTATTTCTTAGGAGCATGAATACATTCATATCTGAGAGATTAATAAGTTTATTTGTATGATGTGAAATTCATGTATGGGTCGAGGGTCTGTTTTCTATCAATATGAGGGAATATCTATTGAGTTTTATGAATTCAGCCCAATAAAAGTTCGTGACTCAAGTTTCGAGATAGCTTCCCGTTAATTTTATTAGATTATTTAGAAGGCCATAGGCATAACGAAATATGAACGTGCATGGATATGTATGCATCCACTCGTATCCTAAAATTCCACTGGCCACCACCACAAAATCCCACCAAGTAAGCCAGCAAGATCAGCGCAAAATAACGCATTAACATACCGTAGCTGTACACGGCAGAATTAAAAAAAAAAAAAAAAAAAAAAAGCTTTCACGGTTGATTTCCTGAGAAACAGGATAGGAAGGTGATAGAGAATGCTTTCACAGGACAGGTATTTTCCGAGAACGGTGTATTTGTAGAATGGTAGATGTAGGTGCGGGTAGGAGGAGAGAGAGAGAAAAAAAGAAAGAGAGAGAGAGAGAGAGAGAGAGAGAGAGAGAGAGAGAGAGAGAGAGAGAGAGAGAGAGAGAGAGAGAGAGAGGGACTCGTTATCACTTGTGTTTAATTGAATGATGTACTCGATGGCGCATTAGAAGAAGAAGAAGAAGAAGAAGAAGAAGAAGAAGAAGAAGAAGAAGAAGAAGAAGAAGAAGAAGAAGAAGAAGAAGAAGAAGAAGAAGAAGAAGAAGAAGAAGAAGAAGAAGAAGAAGAAGAAGAAGAAGAAGAAGAAGAAGAAGAAGAAGAAGAAGAAGAAGAAGAAGAAGAAGAAGAAGAAGAAGAAGAAGAAGAAGAAGAAGAAGAAGAAGAAGAAGAAGAAGAAGAAGAAGAAGAAGAAGAAGAAGAAGAAGAAGAAGAAGAAGAAGAAGAAGAAGAAGAAGAAGAAGAAGAAGAAGAAGAAGAAGAAGAAGAAGAAGAAGAAGAAGAAGAAGAAGAAGAAGAAGAAGAAGAAGAAGAAGAAGAAGAAGAAGAAGAAGAAGAAGAAGAAGAAGAAGAAGAAGAAGAAGAAGAAGAAGAAGAAGAAGAAGAAGAAGAAGAAGAAGAAGAAGAAGAAGAAGAAGAAGAAGAAGAAGAAGAAGAAGAAGAAGAAGAAGAAGAAGAAGAAGAAGAAGAAGAAGAAGAAGAAGAAGAAGAAGAAGAAGAAGAAGAAGAAGAAGAAGAAGAAGAAGAAGAAGAAGAAGAAGAAGAAGAAGAAGAAGAAGAAGAAGAAGAAGAAGAAGAAGAAGAAGAAGAAGAAGAAGAAGAAGAAGAAGAAGAAGAAGAAGAAGAAGAAGAAGAAGAAGAAGAAGAAGAAGAAGAAGAAGAAGAAGAAGAAGAAGAAGAAGAAGAAGAAGAAGAAGAAGAAGAAGAAGAAGAAGAAGAAGAAGAAGAAGAAGAAGAAGAAGAAGAAGAAGAAGAAGAAGAAGAAGAAGAAGAAGAAGAAGAAGAAGAAGAAGAAGAAGAAGAAGAAGAAGAAGAAGAAGAAGAAGAAGAAGAAGAAGAAGAAGAAGAAGAAGAAGAAGAAGAAGAAGAAGAAGAAGAAGAAGAAGAAGAAGAAGAAGAAGAAGAAGAAGAAGAAGAAGAAGAAGAAGAAGAAGAAGAAGAAGAAGAAGAAGAAGAAGAAGAAGAAGAAGAAGAAGAAGAAGAGGATGCAACGGCAGCAGCAGCATCCTCGCGTGAGAATACACTCAGGGATAGTCTCCTCTAAACATCTGTAAGAGGATAACACAACGGAGAAGGTAAAAAGGGTGGCCAGAGAGCGTCGCTGCGCTCTCCTTGCCTCGCCGAGCTCAGGCGCGGGCTTTTTGCAGCTCCATGTGTCGCGCGTGAAACAAAAGAAGGCGAGGACGCGTGTTTTTATTGTCCCTGACTTTGTATGAGGAATTAAGTGCTTTGCTTCAGTCCTCATAGCTCATACGTTAGTGATCCTGCCCCGACTTGTTTATGCGTCTGGCTTGTTTTGTTTGAGTGGTTGGGACAGAGGGCCGCTTGCTCCCTCGCCATATTACGATGTGCTTAGGAGCTTAGCACGCCATGATGCGGCCTAAGTAATAGCGGCTCTCTCTCTCTCTCTCTCTCTCTCTCTCTCTCTCTCTCCTCCGCTCTATTTCTCTCCTTCTCTCTCTTTCTTTCTTTCTCTCCTTATCTCTCATGTGTATACACACACACACACACACACACATATATATATATATATATATATATATATATATATATATATATATATATATATATACACATATATATATATATGTAATATGTAATCGCATTTCCTTACATCATATATATTTGTAGTGACTTGCGTCTGACTTCTCTGTTGTTGTTGGCATGCGCGATCACTTTCAGCGCTGGCGCTCCACTGAACGTTAATGAATCTCTTCATTCACTAGAGTAAACAAACCTCCCCTCTTACCCCCCCCCCCCCCCATTTACCTGCCCTTCACCCCCGCACTGTCCCTTTACTTCCCCATCATCCCCCGTTCCCCATCCTTGGTGCTTTACCTTCTTACTTACGTTTTCTAGATATCCTTCTCCCTCCTTGTGGGAACTCCTCTTCCTCTTTTTCTTCCGTTTGTTGTTGTTGTTGTTTTTTTCTCTCTCTTTTCATCCGCTTGTCTTTCTTCCTTTTGGTTGATTTCTTCCTCCTCACTTAACCAGCATCTCCTCCTTCAGTCTATCACTGCCTTCCTCTTTCTACTCCTCTTCCTACTCCTCCCTCCTTCCTCCTTCCTCCTTCCTCCTTCCTCCTTCCTCCTTCCTCCTCCCTCCTTCCCTCTTTCTTTTCCATTCCCTTCCTTCCATCATTACCCCCCCTCTTTCCTCCCTTTCCCTCCCCCCTCTCCCCCTCTCCCATCGCCCTCTGCCTCCCGGTCGAACATGCATAGAGTAATCGCCCATGACTACTTACCTGCAAAAGTCATACATAAATCCATAAATGATAAGTACGTTCATACATATAAACATATAGAGACGTGGCGGCGTGCATACCTCCCGAGCTATCAGCGCCACCTGACGACTGTGAGGACGTTCCTAGCTTGCCGGCTGCGGATATTGGCGATTCGCTGTGCCAAACGTGATTACTGCTCTGTGTGATTGAATTATATTTGTAATTTATTGTCGGCGCGGCCTGTGTTTGAGCCTGTTAGGAGCTGCAGAGGTTTAACAAAAGGAAGTCTGAATCCCCTCTAATAACTGGCTGGCGGATGGGCCTGCTGGCTGGGTGTGTGTGAATTAACTGAGCTGGGAGAGAGCGGGAGGGGTAGGGTGGATGCAGGGAGGTAGGGGGGGAGGTCCACTGAGTGAGGGAGGAAGGGAATGGAGTGGAGGGAGAGAGGGGGGAGGAAGGAGGGGCAGGGGCAGGGGCAGAGGGCCAGCCATGTTAGTGGGGGATGCATGAGAGGAGGAGGAGGAGGAGGAGGAGGAGGAGGGGGATGGGGAGGGAGCATGGTAGTGTTTACTTGACTGTCACCATCAGTTATCATTTTCTGGCTCTCCTTCCTTGTTTATATTCTATCAAGTTAATCCTCTACATCTTTCATTTCTTTCAAATTTTCCTTTTATTTTCCTTCCCTCAGCCTATACTTCTGCCGTCCTCGTCCTTTCTTCCTTTTCACAGTTTTATATCCTCCGTTTGTATCCAATATTTTGCTTCTCTTGACAGTAGGGGGTTATTTCTATTTCTCCGCCGACTCTGCCTTTCCCCTCTGCCTCTGCCACCACCACTCCACAACCCTTCCAACACCACTCCCCTGCCACCACCACCAATAACATTGCCACCCACCGTTCTGTCCCAAGCTGACCACGAGATCGAATTAGCGAGGCGCCTCTAAAACGAACGCGACTAGTAATTGAATTTAGAGCCTTTGAGAATGGCAATAGGGCTCTCCGTAGTCCGGTGAAGGCCGGATGTAGTGGTCCTGTAGTGGTGGCAGCGGTAGCGGTAGAGGTAGAGGTAGAGGTAGCAGCGAATTCGCTTTGGCGAGGATGCGATCATGTACCGATCGCAGCCCCGGTGGCAGAGGTGGTGGCAGCTGTGGTGTCGGAGAGGCTGGGGTAGTGACCGCTGCAGTTGGTGGAAGGAGTGGTAATGGCTGTGTGTGTGTATGTGTGTGCGTGCGTGTGTGTGTGTATGTATGTGTATCGTAGCGGTCAGAGTTGTTTATATGAATGAATGTGTGAGTGTGACATGGCGCTGGTACTGGACCCTGTGCGAAAGGATTAAGGCTAGTGGATTAGTGTTCGTCCTTGTATTTACTTGGTGCCGTCGTGCTGCCTGCGTTGCCGGTGGTCGGGGGGGGGGGGGGGGACCCAGAGCCTACTCCCGAACAGTGCACAGTGAGTGTACAAGGAGTGAACATCATCGTCGCGTGAATAAATATGCGACTAAGTTGATCTTTACAACACTGCAGCTGGAGGCGAAATCGCGGTGTTGTTGTTGAACGACCATCTTCAGCAGCTGTTTGTTTTATTGGCCCTACAGTTTAGTGTTGACGTCGGTGCATTATTCAGCAGCGCCATCATGTATAGGAACCTGTTACACCACCCGCATGCCATGAAGGGTCGCCACCTTATATAATGGTCAATGACATTCGACCTTTATGGCGATAAGTTCGTGTCTTCTGACTCAAACCCTTCGTGTCTGTGATAGGAATCACGCCACCATAATGTAGTTTTGGTCCACCAGAATGTCTCGCAGGATGTCATTATGCTTCGTGGAACGGAATCTTTTTAGCCGTCCTTTTCGTGATTGATGGCATAGGATTACGGCGAGGAGGAATAACGTACATTCCTCTCCTCTTGGCCATTTCTAGCCATCCTGTTCTAACTGGCCAAGAGTCCTACTTGCTAGACTAACAAGCGAGGACGGAGGTGACCTGGGTGACGGCTATGAGGTGCCGTTCCCCTGAGCAAGGAGCTAAGGGCACTCGTCTTCGCCTACGCGCAGGTGGTCACTGTTAGATGGAGGTGTAAACGTAATGGCCACTGTTATGTGCAGGTGGCATCACGCTAATAACTCGCATGTTGTTGATAGTAATAACCCGGACAGTAAAGCCGATAATGTTAACTAAATGGGAATGTTGGAGATTTCGAGACTCCATATTCCAGTGAGTAATTCCCTCGTCCCTACTCCTTCTCTCTCTCCTTCCTTCCCTCGCTTCTTCCCCGATTTTGCATTCTTACCATTAATATGTCGACTGTAGGGGAATGAGCTCGAGGGGTCGCCAACGCTCATGTTGCTTACTGCTTGTGCTTTTATTTATTTTGATTCCCCTTCGCCCTTCTTCCGTCGCTGCCATTTACATTCTCTTTCTCTTTCTCGCCCCCATCTTCCCTCCTTACTTCCCCCTTCACGCACATACGCACTGTATGCTATATATACATCTATGCATGCATGCATACATATATTCATACTTTTATACATTCATACACATACATTGAGTGATTGATTCATTCATCCATCCTTTCATTCATCCATCCATCCATTCACTCACACTCTCACACACTCACTCACACACACACACATGCACAGGCACAGGCACAGATGTCCATACTAGGTGACTAGCGAAAAGTAAAATATGCACATGTAGTAAACTATTTCATCCCCTTTTTTCCCCCAACCCCTGTGCATGCAAGTTTGCTTTTTGCGGATGTCCCCGATTTTGCAAAAGCGCTGACACAGATTTCATTAAAATTAGCGGTGTCAAAACAGCGTCCCGTCAACTGTAGTAGAGGCAGAAGGCGAGGCGGGAGGAGGAGATGGAGATAGAGATGGAGAGGGAGATGGGGAGAGGGAGATGGGGAGAGGGGGAGGACAGAGAGATGGAGATTGGGGATGAGAATGAGTAGGAGGAGGAGGAGAAAGAGGAGGAAGAAGAGGAAAGTCGCCGCCACGGGTTATGGCTCGCCCAGACCGAAGCTACAATGAGGTGAACCTGTTCAAACAGCGAGCCCAATGGAGCTTGCGCCGAGCTGAATGAGGTCTTTAGTAGTGGTATCGAATATATTACAGACAGATTATTATTATAACTGGACGGGCTCGAGTTAGATTTGATGTAATAATTTATGCGCTGTTGGGGAGATGTTCGTAATGACGATTTATTAGTTATTATAGTGCAGGATTTGCAGTAATTCACGGAAGGGCTTAACTTTGAAGAATTAATTTAGATTTTTTGTCTGCCGTATAATTGCGAGTTGGCATTTAATTTCAGTAATTATGACGTAAAGTTTTTTTTTTTATTCTGATTTCGTTTTAATTGGTGTTTAATAAAATTATACTTGAAACGGTTTTTATTTCTTGGGCGGAACTTGATTAGCTTCGTCCGGAAATGGCGTTCTAAAGCGTGTAAATAATTAGGTAAATTGTGACTGATATTTTTTGGCGGCGTTTATTACTCTGTGCGCGTTTTGGTGTACGGATTGCATGTGCGTTGTGTGTACGTCGAGGAGCCGTAGGTGTGTATGTGCGTAGATAAGCATGTGTGTGTGTGTGTGCTGTGTCCGTGTACGTATACGTGCTGGGGTGTGAGCGTGTGTAAAAAATGATTCACGCTCAAAAATGATAATGATTCCGTGGTACTTGTATGGAAAATTGTAAAATGGAAATGAACGCTGAGATACAGCATTAATCACATCCCAAAGAGTACGAAAACAGACGAAAAAAAAAGATCTACAAAATAAAAAAAGACGACAACAACAAAAACGCAATCGGTCCAAAAATGTAGGAGCGGTCCTTGGTCTGCTGGGGAAAAAATC
>BOPN01000154.1:410000-427733 GCA_017312705.2 Penaeus japonicus
AACTTTGAAATTATAAATATAGGAAAATTGCATTAGAGGGACCGAAAGGGCGAGCCGTTCAGAAAATAGGATTAGGTTTTCGGATTTGAGGACTGGGGCGATTTTGAGAGAGGGGGGGGGTTGGGGGTGGGGGTGAGGATGGGGATGGGGATGGGTGGAGGGTGAGAGATAGAAGGATGGATGTTGAGGGGAGAGGGTTTGGCTTGGCTTGGCTTGGCTTGGGTTGTGGGAGAAAGAGGGATGGAGGGAGGGAGAGAGAGACAGAGAAACAGAGACAGAAACAGAGACAGAGAGAAAGTAAGGGGGGGGGGGGATTTAAGAGGGATTCAAAGTAAAATGTGATTCATGTGATATGATTCCTTATAAAGATTACGTTATGCAGATGATGCCGATTTTAGCAATTTGCTGATGGGTAATATTTCAGTGTTGCATCCTCTGAGGCCAGCGTGTTGGTGCAGATTTTCACTCGGTTCCTCTCGGAAAGCTTTGTCTCCGAGTCTTAGAAATGTTTTGAAGTGTGTACAGACCTACTTAAGGCTCTTACGGATGTGTTTATACTCTTAATTAAACAATTATAGAGACAGATTAGCTTGTGCAAGTGGAAATATAGGTTGCATGTATTGTCTCTGTATAATTAGCACTGAAATGCATGTGTATACATATTTCTGATATCACTATATATGTACATATACGGTATATAAGCGGTGTATATATTGTATATAATTTTATGTAATATATATATATATATATATATATATATATATATATATATATAATTTATTTATTTACTTATTTATTTATGATATATATATATATATATATATATATATATATATATATATATATATATATATATATATTATGTATGTATGTATATGGCATCATGTAACACAGACATGCTTTGGGTCAGCACTATAATTATCGTATTCTTTTCTTATTAATCTCTTTATCGATACTTGGTCCGTCTTGCGTGTCGACATGATTTTTTGGTTCTTTACTTATGTCATTGTTGGCATGAGTCATAACGCAGTATATGAGTATAGCACCGACAGCTTGTCCTGATCAATACGCTCTCTGGAAGTGGCTGTCGGCTCGAGCACATGTCGTGTACGCCATATACGCACAGGGGACTTGCATACATGGGATATACGTACATGGGTGGGAGCGAGGAAGGGCTGGGAAGGTGGAAAGGGCTGGGAGGGAGGGAGGGAGGTGGAGGGAGGGACGGGGTTGGAGGGAGGGAGAGGAAGGGAGAGGAGGAGGAGGAGGAGGAGGAAGAGGAGGAGGAGGACGAGGACGCGCACAGCTGCCGGAAGGGTATATACTTGGCTGTGTTTGCTTGTTTCATTTTGACTGTCGTTACGATTGTTGCGATGTTTTGATATCAACCGTCTTGTATTTATCTTTTCTTCCTCGAGAGAGACATTTCGTCGAGCAGAATTGTGGACTAAATATATAATTTGCTTATATTTTCTTTCTTAGCCTTTGCTATTTGGATAAGAGGAGTCGTTTTAATCTGCCGGATACGGTATTGTGAGCCGCTCATAGATCCGTATTGTCGTTAACAAGAGACAATGAATGCGGAGGAGTTTATCGTTTGCAGTTAATGCATGATGTCGAATGAGATGTGGAGTTTGATGTCACAGGAGAGCTCTAATGACTCTGGACCCGGTTCGGCTCGGGACGAGGGGCGTGTGGCGGGTAACGGGTCACGTGTGGGTAACTCACCTATATTGACCATCGGTTTGGGCGACGTGACGTAGAGGGTTGTGTCTTTCTGCCTGTTTGTCTGTGTCTGACTGACTGCCTGCTTGTTTGGCTGTGACTGCTGGGGGTTGGGGGTCGATTTGAAAGCCTTGGATTTCATTTGTTATATTGCCAATAAGGCGCGGATGGCGTGTTCTCCTAATTAAGAGGGAAATGGGGAGTAGGGGGGTGTCATTGAGGCGAGGGAAGGGGGGTGGGGTTACTCCGTCCGTAGTAAGGCTGAGGAATAGGCCTACATTAAATATTACTGAATATATTCAAGTATTTATTGACCTGTCGTGAGGCTTCGAGCAGATGGTGCCAGATCTCAGAAGGAGGTGCGAGGAGTTTCTTGCAACTTTGTCAAGACTTTGTGCAACAGTGAAAGGCAAGAATGGAGTATGGGATGAATGGAGGGGGAAAGAGAGAGAGAGAGAGAGAGAAGAGAAGAGAAGAAGAAGAAGAAGAAGAAGAGAGAAAGAAGAAAGGAGAGAAGGAAAAGAAGGATGAAAGAAGGGAAATAAAAGAGAGAGAAGAGCTGAAAAAGGCAGTTGTTGATAACCACCGTCGGTGCGGCTGGTCAGAGAACAAGAACTACAAGTGCGAATGATTATAATCGTCTTAGACTGTTTGAGATGGGAAGTGGGGGGAGGGGAGGGCTCGGATACAACGTAGAGAGAGAGAGGACTTGGGGTCAGATTTATAGCAGAGCAGCTGTGATGGTATGAGTGTCGCGTTGACTGGAGGGCGAAGAGGGGGGGAGGGGTAGGAGGGGAGCGCAAGGGGGAGATTGGGGGGGAAAGGGCTAGGGGTGGGAGTTGACAGGGTTGGGGTGGGATGGGAGTGGGGGTGGGGGGGAAGGGGTTGAACACATGCAACAACGGCCTCTCGAATATTTACTCGACCTTGTTGTGGTAGCTTCGTCCCCATGCTCTCCTGGGGGATGCTCTTCCTGACGCCCTGCTCTACCTGCTGCACCCTTGGGCTGCCCGCGCCGCGCCCGTCGCCGCCGCCTCCGCTGCCACCTCCGCCGCCGCCGCGCTGTCCGTCGCAAAGATGCTTCTCTCAAGTCGCGTCGCTTCACCTGTAATGCATCGCCATGAGACAGGCCAGTTTCCCTCTCATGGACGCCACCGTTTGCTTCGTCGTCGTTGTTGTCATCAACACCACCACCGTCAGTCACCATCACCACCGCCCAATCCCCATCATCATCAATAATCAATAATCACCTCCGTCACCATCACCACCATCACCAGTCCCCATCATCATCAATAATCAATAATCACCACCGTCACCATCATCACCATCACCACCATCACCAATTATCACCAGATTTCTTCCTGTCCTTCGCTTGTTGGCCTTCCTCCTGTACCCAACTTGATCCTCCTCCTCCTCCTCCTCCTCCTCCTCCTCCTCCTCCTCTCCCCCTTCTCCCCCCCCCCTTCGGGTTCCCTTTGGCGTGGTCAAGAGGATCCGTGTCTGTAGGAGTGTCTTCGCTTCCGCCTCCTCCCACTCCTCCAAGTTCCTCCTTCATCTTAGAAGGGATGGAAGCATGGGGGTGGGGGGGGGGGGGGTAGGATAAGAGAGAGGGGGGGGGGTGAGAAAGGGGTGGTGGGGGCACCGGGCATCAGGAGCCACGACGTTACAGGCCTGGTCGTATTAAATTATTGAGACGCACTTAATAATTCATACGCAATTTGGGAGCGAGGATATATGGTGTGAATAATTGATGGTATTATGTACAGCCACCGTGCGACACCCTCGTACGCTTGCCTTCTCCTCGTGTCTCCCTTTCCCCTTTTCCACTTTCCCCTTTTCCCCCTCTTTACCCTCCTCTACCCTCCTCTTTTCCCATCTCTACCCTCCTCTTTTCTCTCTCCTGCTTCTTTCCCCTCCCCCTTTCCCCCCTTCTCTTCCTCTTCAGTGTCCTCTTCTCCTTTTTTTTATTTTTTTTTTCTCTCCAACTTCATCTTTCCGTCTCTCGCTTGGATCTGTAGGGAAGGGATAGGGGTGAAAGGGGCGTGGTCTGCACGAGATTGTGGCCGTGGATAGGGGTCTAGTGGGAGGGGCTTATGTCGGAAGTGTGGAGTTTTATCATTTGTTTTGATGATGATGATTTATTTTCTAATCATTATTTGCGTTCGCCCATTTTGATTATGAATACTGACTCTGATAAAATGCAAATTATGATAATTTGTATATTTTTTGTCTATTATTCTACTGTGGCTGGACTTGATCACGATCGTCTTATTTCCCGATGACAACTATTTTCCACCGCGATTTTATTTTTCTTTCCCTCGAAATGTGTCTAGATCCCCGTCCGTCCATCTGTCGCGCCGGAACAATCATCCCCAAAGGAACAGATAGAGAAGAGGGAGAGGGAGAGGGAGAGGGAGAGGGAGAGGGAGAGATGAGAGACGAGAGACGGGGCGCAGGTAGGTACGTACCCGTCGTGGTTTTGGAAGGGAGGGGAGGGGGGGGGACGGGGGGGTGGTGGGAAAGGACCTCTGGCGTCAGGCACAGAGGCACATACGGTTGATATTTGTGCAGTAGTCAGCCGCTGAATATTAAACAAAGCCAAACAACATATTTTCAAGGTAAATTGCACTACAAAATTTGAACGTATTGAATAGTTATCGCGTATTAGGTTAGTTTATTGCCTTTGGTCAATGGATTGTGTTGCGGGTTATTGGAATGTTGTAACATTGGTTTTGAGGGAAATAACAGCGAATTTGCACACGAGACCTTTTATTGGCCAGTCGGAGGCACGGGGTGGCGATCGGTTGGGGGTAGGGGGGGGGGGGGGGGAGATAAAGCCTCACGAGTTCTGTGATGTTTAGTGTCGGGTGGTGACGTAGCTGCCTGCCCCTTGTCAGCCAGAGGTGAGGTTCTCTATAGACTGGCTTGGGAGAGGGTGAGGGAAGAGGAGGAAAAGGGAGGGAGAGGGGGAGGGGGGGGAGGGAGAGGAAGGGAGAGGGAGAAGGACAAGGACAAGGACATCGAGTGGGGGAGATGAAGGGGGGAGATGAAGGGGGAAGGACATCGAGGGGGGAGATGAAGGGGGGAGACATCGAGGGGGGAGGGGGGGGGAGGGGGAAGGACATCGATATTCGATTTTTTTAAGATGAGGAATAAAGCAGGAGTCCTAAGACCTGAATATTTCATGTACTTCTTTTTTATCTGTTTCAAGAAGGGTATCTTTCATGGCATCCATATTTTATCCGTCCGCATTTCTCTCCTACCCTTTGACTCATTTTCTCTTTCTCTCTCTCTCTCTCTCTCTCTCTCTCTCTCTCTCTCTCTCTCTCTCTCTCTCTCTCTCTCTCTCTCTCTCTCTCTCTCTCTCTCCATATATCCATCCATCTACCTACCTATCTATCTATTTTCTTATCTCTCCATCTATCAATCTCCCATCTCCCTCTCCCCTCTGTTTTGTTTTATCTTTATTTTCGCCAATTAACTTCTCACCCTCTTCATATCTTCATATTTCATCTTCATATTTTTTCCTCACCCTCTTCATATCTTCATATTTCATCTTCATATTTTTTCCATCTGTTTATCTTCGGCTTATTGCCTGGTTTATCTCGGCGTCTTCCTCTCCCCTCTTACACTTTTTATAAGGTCCAATTTTGCCCTTACCTCAAAACGTTATTAGTTTTATGTAGCAATGTGAAACCAAACTCTCTCTCTCCTTGGCCCTCTCCCCCTCTCCCGCTCCCACTCTCCTTCTCTATCTCCCTTTCCCCCTCTCCCCTCCCCCTCTGGTGTCACCCCCCCTCCCCCCTCTGGTGTCACTCCCCCTCCCCCCTCCTCCCCCCCCCCTTTGAAGTCCAGATACCCCCTGTCCCTCTACACCTTTTCAGCTCCTGGTCCATCTTTTATTGAGTCGCCCTGATGGAATGTTAAACTGCCTCCGCGTCGTGTACGTAGCCCCTTAGCGCCGCCTCATGAAAGTTATCGCTCGCGGCGTCATCGGCTATGCGCTCACCGAGAGGAAAGTTAAATCTAAGCGCAATTTATTCACAGGTGGCGAGACATGTTTCATCTTGTCTCTCCCTCCGTCCCTCCGTCCCTTCCTCCCTCCCTCCCTGGCTTCTTTCATTCGCTTTCTTTCTTTCGCTCTCTCTCTCTCTCTCTCTCTCTCTCTCTCTCTCTCTCTCTCTCTCTCTCTCTCTCTCTCTCTCTCTCTCTCTCTCTCTCTCTCTCTCTCTCTCTCTCTCCCCCCCGCCCCCTCAGCAAACCCCTCTAATCCATCCCTTCCTTGCTACTCCCTCCCTTTCCCTCCCCCTCCCCCCGCCTTACCCTTTGGTATCACGCAGACATTTTCGTCTGTCACAGTCCGTCAGGCACTTTGCTTTGCCAGCATCTCACACTCCTTAATTATTGACTCGCCGAACTGTTTGATCGCTGCAAGAAAAACTCCGGACGACGGCTAAATGTTTTATGTTACTGCGTCAATTAACAAAGAGCCATTTTAGGGACATTTGTACGTGCGTGTATGTAGCGAGCGCCATCTTGGTGTCTCTTGACGAATCAGAGAGTACTCTTGTGACGTCGCGTCGCAGGATGCTCGAATGGGGGCCTAATTGAGGTTTCCAATAATTATTACATTCTCACGTAAATAATTTAGTAGTGTGGCCCCATACGCGCACGCGTACCCCAAGCCTCGACAGCCCGGCCGGTATATCTGATAATCTATTCCGAATCCTCAGCCAATGAGATGATGTTCTTACAGAGCAGGTTAGCAGGCGGATTTGACTCCCGAACGGAGCGACTGTAGCTCGCCCTCGAAAAGGTGTAATTTGTCGTGTTGTAATAATTAGCGACAAGGAGCGACGAAACGAGAGCCGGCATTGATCTTCCCTGCCGTTGATTGGAGGTGAAGCGAGTGGTTAAAGGCTAGAGCGGGTTAGTCACTTAATTACCATATAATTTTGTACATTAACACACCAGCCGGAAATGGCAATCAAGAGTGCGGTCGCTTTTCTCTCTCTCTCTCTCTCTTACTCTCTCTCTCTCTCTCTCTCTCTCTCTCTCTCTCTCTCTCTCTCTCTCTCTCTCTCTCTCTCTCCTCTCTCTCCTCTCTCTCCTCTCTCCTCTCTCTCTCTCTCTCTCTCGGCCTCCTTGCCAAGCACTCTCTCCCGAAAACCAAGGAGGGCGAAAGCGGGCGTCCGCGTGACATTTGTTTGAGAAAGTGCGACGTCGTTTTATCCATTAATCTAAGAGCAGCGACACCAGGTAATTGTATGAGGGTTGTTGGTCCATTTAGGCAGGTGTGGGTATACACACGTACGCACGCGCCATAATTGAACGGAAATGGAAGAGGTAATGACGCAAGGCCGGGATCGATATTAGGAAAACCGGTTCTCTGCGCCGGGTTGAGGGGAACGTTCATCAATTTTCCTAAGTTTGTAATTATCAGCTGTTTTCTTGTTGCTGCTCCCGGTCTCATGGGCAATGATGAGGTGGAGAGGGGGAGGGGATGTATAGGGTGAGGGAGAGGGGTAGAGGGAGGGAGGAAGGAAAGGGGAAGGAGGAGGGGAAAGGTTAGCGTTGCAATGTTATGTGGTGATGGTGATGGTGGTGGTGTGGTGTGGCGAGTGGTGATGCAGCTTGGGAATGGCGCGGCTTGGCGTGGCTAACTTGATTTTATGGTATATCGTGGTCTCTTGTGGGTAGCCTGGCGCGGTTAGGTAGGGCAGTGCGTGTAGGTTACCGCCAACTTAATCATGTGAAAAGGGGGCGTTCATTTAAATACTTCCCCAGAATACGCCATACTTACTGTGACTGGTTCACGGGTTAAATTAAGCAGCAATTGGGCCATTCAACCCCCTCCCCCCTCCCCCCTCCCCCCTGGTGTCGAGCGCAAGGCAAACGCGAGAGACACCGCAAGGAAACCGCCGCAGGCACAATGGCCACGCGCTGCTGATCAGTCAATCGAGGAGTTCAACCGATTTTTTTTTTTTTTTTTTACCGTGGGGCTGATCCAGGGCCAGCACCCTCTAGCATCACCCCCCCCCCCCCCATTCCGCCCCCCCCCCCCCCCTCAAGCAGTGACTGTGGATGCCAGACTGTAACTAGATTGGGAAAAGTTAAGGTCTCATGCTAACCAGATTATAGTAATTACAAGTTACATATATAGCGCGGTTTGGATTGTGCGTCGTTCACGTGCTCGGAGCTCCGGGAGTTCGAATCTTGCCGAGCTTCAAAGAGTCGCCTGTTCGAGAATTCGGACGTTCAGGTTTTCCACGTACTATGGGAAGAAGCGTTCACTTGTTCGGATTTCAGAGAACTGCCGTTGCCCCCTCCCCCTCCCCTCCCCCGTCTTCTCCCTCTCTCCCTCCCTTCCTCCTCTTCCCTTCCTTTCCCTTCCCTTCCCTTCCCTCCTCTCCTCATTCCTCCCCTCAACTTCACCCCTCCCTCTTTCCCTTACGTCTCCTTCCCTATTTTCCTTCCCCTCTCTCTCTTTCCTTCTCTAACTCCTCTTCCACTCCACCCTCCCTCTCCCTCTCCCTCTCCCTCCCCCTCCCAACCCCTCCCAACTCCCCCCTCCTCCCTCCTCCTCCTTCACATACAGATAATGATTCTGACTCTTGTACATGTCCGAGACTCGTGCACGGAAACAATCTACAGCGTTGGAGCATCTCTTCACCCTCATCCCATTCTCTCTCACGGTCCATCTTTTACGGCGATCCACCTCCAGCTTCATTAACACGCCCCTCCTCTCTACCTCCCCCCCCCCCCCCTGCCTCCTCCTCTTAGGCCTAGGGTGGGTCCAAGCGCCCTTCCAAGACCCCCTCCCCCCTTCCGCCTATCTCCACCCCTGCCTCCCCTGCCCCCTCCAACCCTGCCCCTCGCATCGGCCGCTCATCACACGGGAGAGACCATCAGCGACGATGGCACTCGCCAGATATTCGCGTGTTTGATTACTAGTTTGAGCTCATTATTCCGGCACTCGGGGCCTTACCGAGTGGCACCCGTTCATTTGCTATCAAACACTCGCCGTCGGAAATAATACACGCCACTTGTCGACCGATGAAGTGCCAACAAGTAATTAACTCTCGAATGCTTGGCACTGTCGATAAATACGTAACGAGGGGTTGGGTGGTCCCGCAGCCGGGCTTGGGTGGTGGCCGTGGCTTTACCTGCTTAGGGCTGCCTGCCTGCCTGCTTTGCCTGCCTGCCTGCCTGCCTTGCCTGCCTGCCTGCCTGCCTGCCTGCTTATCTGACTGCTGGAAGTGATTGCGTCCGCTTTGCGAAGTTTGGTTTGTGTCTAGAGTGCGACAAGTGAAGGTGACGGTTGTGATGCTCATTTTGGAAAGTTATCTTTGGATATCAGGTTAAAGATATATTTTTATTTTACCTGACTCTTTTGCGATGAATTAGAAGAGAGAGAGCGAGAGAGATAGAGAGAGCGTGAGAGAGATAGAGAGAGCGTGAGAGAGAGAGAGCGAGCGAGAGACGAGCGAGAGAGAGAGAGAGAGAGAGAGAGAGAGAGAGAGAGAGAGAGAGAGAGAGAGAGAGAGAGAGAGAGAGAGAGAGAGAGAGAGAGAGAGAGAGAGCGAGCGAGCCAGTCAGCCTTTGAGCAAGGACGAGAGCGAGAGCAAGAACCTTTCAGAGCGAAGGGAAGCTGCTTCTCACCTGTTCTTCATATTTGCACCTTGTTAGGCCTAGACGAAGCACGCTGGCTGCCTGAGCTCGTCACGTCAACTCGAGTGACATTCCTTAAAGAGGAGGGAGTGGTGGGCGGGGCTTATTTCCAATTGTTTTACACGACCAAAGTAAATAAGTTTTAATGAACTGGCGGACTCGCTTTGCGACGGAAGAACCTAAGAATATATATATTTCATACAGAAGTTTACTTATTTTTTATTCCAATTCCCTGAGGTGGCGAAGTTTAAAAAACTTTTTTATAGATATTTTTATTAGCCTCTGACCTTGTTTTTCTTCTTCATTCACCTCCATTTTTTTCCATTCACAAACGTCAACTCTCTAAGACATAAAAGGCGAATATTTGTGCCCGTATTCTCTCGGGTAAATAAATCGAGCGGCCGTGGAGCGTTTCCGTGATAATCTGGACTTGATGTTAACAAGATGCGATCAGCTTTTAGAATTAAGCGTCGCCAAAGTCTGTATTAACCACTTTAGCCCTTCAGAGTACATAATTTTCCCCCGGCCAGGAATCGGGCTGGAGTTTCATTTCAGTCGTTTCCGGTCTGGAATTACCCAAAGGCTCGTGTTGCAGTTTCTTGTCATTAAGGTTGCGAATAAGTCGTCATTTGCGTTGCACAGACGGTAATAAATATATAATTACGAGTCTTAATTAGCTCAGCATGCATTATGACCAAGTTCTTGATTGCTGGAGAATTTTTCCTTCTCTGATTTGTGGCGAGGAGACGTTTATGATGGGGGGGGAGGGGAGGGGAGGGGGAGGGGGAGGAGGGTTGAAGCGGGGGAAGTGTGGGGGGATGGGGGAGGGTGGAGGGGGGGGAGAGGTAGTGGCAATTGTCGAAATTAGTCCTTCTGGCCACTCGAGTTTCGGTTGATTAATAATGGTGGGGCTGATGTAAAAGGGGGGTGGAGGGGGGGGGTTTGGACGGAAGTATGTAGGTTGGTAGGTATGTGGGTATAGGTGAGGGTGAGTGTAGGGGGAGGGGAGGGGGAGGTACGTGGCTGTGCGTGTGAATGAATGTTCCTGTGTGTACGCAAGTGTGTGCGTGCATATGTGGGTGTTATCTTTCTCTTTCTCTTTCTCTTTCTCTTTCTCTTTCTGTGTGTGTGTGTGTGCGTGCGTGCGTGCGTGTGGCTGTGCGTCTGTCACGGATACATATGGGTGCGCCATTTACGGTCGTGGCGTCTGCGGTTAGTGGTTTGCTAGTGAATGGTCAAATCACTTTCTAGGAAGCGTGTTATTTCCATATTAGTTTCAGGTTGCCCAGCGTTACAACAAAAACTTATCTCGGGAGGAAAGATTCACTCCTAACTTCATTTATATACTTCATATGCACGGTAATTTGCCGATGGGAGGAGCACCACACACCTTGTACCCCAGGTGGGCGTGGTTTATCTCCCCTCCCCTCCAACCCCCCACCCCCCTTTCCCGCCCACGCACCAGCCTAGAGTGACGGGGGCGTGTCTCTTTGGCACAGGATCCACCTCCGTATTTTCCCTTCCGTCGTTCGAGCGGTCGCGTTTGTCGCTCCACGGCGCTCGTTTTTTCGCCCATTTCTTTTATTCCTCGTGGACGGGGCTGATGGCGGGCGCGGGGCCGAGATTGTCGAATGGGCATTGTTCCTAAAAGGATTCGCAATTACGGAGTCCTGAAGGGCCAATTTGGTGCTTCTCCATCGTGTAACTGGGCCGGGGGAAAACGCCTGCGCGCGCTAAATAAATGATTGGATTTTCATTAAAAATTGATGACTCATTGTGCGTTCATCTGTCCGACTCGCGCGCATATAAAATATTAAAATTAATCTCGGCGTAAGACAAGTGGTGCACCAAGAGGAAAGGGAAGGGGATATGGGGGAGGGGGGAAAGAGGAGGAGAGGAGGAGGAGGAGGGCTAGGGGAGGTAGAAATAAAGGGTTTCTGCCAAAGGGTCAGATGCAGAATTGGGGTTAAGGCTAGGAGGCGGATCAGGTCAAAAGGGGTTAGTTGAAATGTGCAATGTTAAATGGGAGAGGTTGAAAGGGAGGAAGGCGAGAGAAGGGCAGCGAAAGAGAAGAGGAGGAGGAGGATATGAATGTCGGGCTGTAGAGGAGGAAAAGAGAGAGAAGGGGGGGATATGAAAAAAGTCGATAATTGCGAAACGAAAAGCTAATAGGAAGATAAATTGGCTTAGCCTCGTTCCTATCGCCATGTTTATCATTACGTCTATTTCGTTATTGCCTCTTCTTTTGAAATCCTCTGCTTTGAATAGGGAATCTGGACGACAAAACAAAAATAAAAACAAAGACGGAAGTGAGAAGTTGAAAAAGAAGTTGAAACACCAAAAATGGGGGGGGGGCGAGAGAAGTCTAGGCCGAACACGAGTCCAACTTAATTAAAGGATAAAGTCAGCGCATGATAAGGGCTTTGGTGACACTGATAGCTGCTTCGTGTCATTATGTTTTCATCATATAACAATTTCACTCAAGAGAGGAGGGGGGTAGGGGTAAGGGTGTAGGACTTTTTTTTTTCCTCTTCTTTTTTTTAACAAGTATTGTGAATGTCAAATCTAATGAAGGTTTGTTTATCGCTCTGCCATTGGCTTGTGTGCGCATTGTGTGTCCGCCGGCCAGGCTGTTAGCAGGCCTTTTGACTCGTGTGTTTGCCTATGTGTATGTTTCAATAACAACACCCTCCATGGTGCGGGGGAGGGGGGGTGAGGGGGGGAGGGGGGAAACCCGGCATACACGTTCTTGGAACATTGTCCCCGTTCCCCCAGTAACGAATGGTATAATGTAAAATGTATTACAACAACAAATTAACCATTTCGATTTTCATTTCAAACCAGAATAGCTCTTTGACTGTGTTGACAATGGCCCCCATGTTAACCTTCCACGTAAAAGATATCAATATGCATGAACGCAATTCAACCTTCCCTTAGAACGGTCTTTGCAGCATTGCACAGGAATTCTTTGAAGAACGCACAATAACTTGGTACTTTGTGAAGTGAATGTGTCGCTGTATGGCAGTGAAGTTGAGCTGCTCTTGCATTGAGAAAAGGGGAGGGGGGGGGAGTGGGGAGGGGGAGGGGTTATGAGGAGCACCTGTGGGAGGGGAGGAAGGGAGGAAGGGAGGGAGGGATTTTAGAGGCAAGACTTCGTTTTAGGGTGAAGGGTCACTATGCAAGAGCGGTCGAAAGGGTGAGTGTAGGTGTCTCAGAGAGAGAGTGAGAGTGAGAGTGAGTGTGAGTGTGAGTGTGAGAGTGAGAGTGAGAGTGAGAGAGAGACACAGAGAGACACAGAGACAGAGACACAGACAGACAGAGACAGAGAGACAGAGTATATATATGAGAAAATGAGAACATATGAGAGAGAGCAGTAATCGCCGACAAACTCCCAAGTATCGCTAATAACACGGGACAGGTCCGACGAGGCGAGAGTGCCGACAGCTCACCCCCAAATGGCGACAGGTTAAAAAAAAAAAATCATCTGGGGAATGGCTGGTCGAGAAAAAGAGAACGAGAGAGAGAGAGAGAGAGAGAGAGAGATAGAAAAAAATAATTATAAACAAGTGCGAATTTGGTGACGGGATTAATGTGATATTTTTTTTTCAGTGCTAGGATGGCGGTCTTTTGTGGGGCCGCATTAGGCGTTCCCGAGGGGTCTGCCGGCGAGTGTGGGGTACAGATTTGTTCTTGATTAATTAAATGAATTAGTTGCTTATGACGGTTAGCTTCAGAATTAAATCTCCCGGAAATTACGAGTTTTTTTTTTTTTTTTTAGCGCCGCATGAGGATGTGCAACGTTCATTTTCTAATTAGATTAGATTAATGGGTTATGAAGTAATTCGGAGAAAATCGTAGTTATGTAATTAAATGGCCACATGGCTCCGCCGCTGTGAAATTCCATTCCGGGTCCTGAGATCATCACACGGCCGGTCATCACATCACCCGTTTACTCATCACCGCATGCCTGTATGTCACACTCGCTCATCACCGCACACATACTCTTCGCCACATACTTGTGCATATCCATACATTCGTTCACCACCACACGTTAACATAGTGCCAAATACCCATACATCACCATACATTCCGCTCATCACCTGTTCACCACCAAGCACATCTCCACCGATACATCACTCACTCACTCCCCTCACTCCCTCTCTTCCCTCCCTCTCCCTCTCCCTCTCCCTCTCCCTCTCCCTCTCTTCCTCCCTCTCCCTCTCTTCCCTCCCTCTCTTCTCTTCCTCCCTTTCCCTCTCTTCTCTTCCTCTCCCTCTCTTCCCTCTCTTCCCTCCCTCTCTTCCCTCCCTCTCCCTCTCTTCCCTCCCTCTCCCTCTCTTCCCTCCCTCTCCCTCTCTTCCCTCCCTCTCCCTCTCTTCCCTCCTTCTCCCTCTCTTCCCTCCCTTCCCTCCCTCTCTTCCCTCCCTCTCTCCCTCCCTCTTTCCCTCCCTTTATTCCCTCCCTCTCTTCCCTCCCTCTCTTCCCTCCCCTTCCCTCCCACTTCCATCCCTCAAACTCAAACACACGACGCACTGTGACATATCACAACACCATTAGCCGAAGCAATGTCCATTACCGAAGCAACATTTCCATTACATGTTACTTTCATTCGGCTTTTAGAATAATACACAGAGTCCTTATTATCCCTCGCACACGATCTCGGCGCGAAATTAATGAGCCGCGAAAAGCGATGTAGACTACAGGCTTGCCGTGTGGCCCTCCCTGTCTTGATTACATATAAATATATTCATAGTAAAGGTGTGCTAATTATTGCAATTGAATTTGTCTCAGGTGAAATGGATTTATGCCCGACTTTTAATTATAAACGTCACCGGAGCGTTTAAGAGCTTTTGCAATTTGTTGCATGGTTAGGATATGTCGCTGGAAGATGAGGAGGTGGTGATGGCGGTCGAGCGATGTTTTTTTTTTTTGTTTTTTTTCGCTTTTCGTATTTTTGTTGGTTTGTTTTTGGTGTAATTATTATTTTCAACTTTTTTTTCTTTCTTCGTGCTTTGAGTTTCGATTTGTTGCTCGCTCTTTCTTTTTCTTTCTTTCTTTCTTTCTATCTCTCACTTGTTCTCTCCTGTTTTCTCTTATTTTCTCTTGTTCTCTCTCTCTTTATCTCCCTCCCTCCCTCCCTCTTTCTAATTATTTTACTTTCCCGCTCTTTCTCCTTCTTCCTCCTCCCCTGCTCCTCTCATTTTCCCCATTTCTCCCTCTTCCCTCTCCTCCCTCCCTCCCTCCCTCCCTACCCCCCAACCCCCTCCCTCCCCCCCACCCCCTCCCTGCTTCCATCTCATGCGACGTGCACCAGAATCATTGCAGTTGCTCATCAAATATGATCAGATGGCATAAAGGTGCAGTAAGTATTGAAGGGTAGGAGGAGGAGGGGGAGGAGGGTGGAGAGGGGTAGGGGTAAGGGGGTAGGAGGAGGAGGAGGAGGGTGGAGAGGGGTAGGGGTAAGGGAGTAGGGGGTAGGGGGTAGGAGGAGGAGGAGGAGGAGGGTGGAGAGGGGTAGGGGTTAGGGGGTAGGAGGAGGAGGAGGGTGGAGAGGGGTAGGGGTAAGGGGGTAGGTAGGAGAGGTATGGGAAAGAGTGAAGGCAAGTTTTTTTTCATTTATTTAAGCTCCTGTACGTAGCTTGGTCAATGCGCCGCGGGGCCAATGCGCTGCATGTTTGATAATGATCTTCCTTCCATTGTAAGGTTATTATTTGCGATTTGATATTTTTTTTTCTTTCTCTCTCTTTCTCTCTTTCTCTCTCTCTTTCTCTCTTTCTCTCTTTCGCTCTTTCTATCTCTTTCTCTCTCTCTCTCTCTCTCTCTCTCTCTCTCTCTCTTTCTCTTTCTCTTTCTCTTTCTCTTTCTCTTTCTCTTTCTCTTTCTCTTTCTCTTTCTCTTTCTCTTTCTCTTTCTCTTTCTCTTTCTCTTTCTCTTTCTCTTTCTCTTTCTCTTTCTCTTTCTCTTTCTCTTTCTCTTTCTCTTTCTCTTTCTCTTTCTCTTTCTCTTTCTCTTTCTCTTTCTCTTTCTCTTTCTCTTTCTCTTTCTCTTTCTCTTTCTCTTTCTCTTTCTCTTTCTCTTTCTCTTTCTCTTTCTCTTTCTCTTTCTCTTTCTCTTTCTCTTTCTCTTTCTCTTTCTCTTTCTCTTTCTCTTTCTCTTTCTCTTTCTCTTTCTCTTTCTCTTTCTCTTTCTCTTTCTCTTTCTCTTTCTCTTTCTCTTTCTCTTTCTCTTTCTCTTTCTCTTTCTCTTTCTCTTTCTCTTTCTCTTTCTCTTTCTCTTTCTCTTTCTCTTTCTCTTTCTCTTTCTCTTTCTCTTTCTCTGTCCTTATCCCTATCTTTATATCTGTAACGTGCTGGTCTCTTCGCGTAGTTTCTCTGCCTCGTCTGTAGCCTCCTCCCCCCTCCGCCTTCAACCGACCCCCCTTCCCCCGCCTCATTATACTTCATTCTTGGTGGGCATTTCTGCGTGTTCGGCTATCTGCCTTATCAATCTCTTTATGTTCTGTCATTTCATTCTGTGTATGCTGCCCCCCCCCTCTCTCTCTCTCTCTCTCTCTCTCTCTCTCTCTCTCTCTCTCTCTCTCTCTCTCTCTCTCTCTCTCTCTCTCTCTCTCTCTCTCTTTCCATCTCTCCTTTCCATCTCTCCATCTTTCCATCCCTCCATCCCTCCATCTCTCCATCTCTCCATCTTTCTATCCATCCCTCCTTCCATCTCTCCACCCATCCCTCCTTCCATCTCTCCATCTCTCCATCCATCCATCCATCCATCCATCCTTCCATCTCCTTCCATCTCTCCATCTCTCCATCCATCCCTCCTTCCATCTCTCTATCTCTCCCTTCCTGGACTTCGAACTAAACTATTATTGGTTTGCGACAGATATTATTTATATCGCCGATGACAGTGGTCGGGTCTGGCTGAGGTTCGTATTGGGATCGAATTGCATGTGGGGGGGGGATAGAGCTGGGGGGGTGGGGTGGGGGGGGGGGGGGGGCAGGAGGTGGTCATCATCATGTATTGCGTCGTCTCATGTACCAAAGGGAGAGGGAGAGGAGATCGGGGGGGAGGGGAGGGGGGGAATGGGGGATAAGTGCAAGAGGAAGAAATGGAGTGGGGGTTGTAGGGGTATGGTATAGGGAGGGGGGAGGATGGAAAAAGTGGGGTGGGGGGAGGATGGAAAAAGGGGGTGGAGGGTGGGGGGGAGGGGGGGAGGAAGGGGAATGGCAGCCAGTTAGCCATGGTCACGTTAATGATTGATCGTTTGTTGCCATCTCACGTTGCTGCAACATTTACCTCGGATGTATAAATGTCAGCATGAAAGTTCTATGGCGTAATCCGAGGCGCTCATAAAATTGTCAGACTCGCAATACATACACCCTCCCCAAACACCCTCTATGCCCCTCCCCCCTCTCTCCCCTCTCTCCCCTCTCCCCCCTCTCCCAAACCCCCTACTCCTTGCCCCCCCCACCCCACACCCCCTCCCCTCCGTTGCCGCCGAAGACCATTGATCGAGAATCCCGTTTGTGCGTCGGTGGTGGTGATGGGGGGGAGGGAAGGGGGGGAGGGGGGAGGTGATCCGTTGCGGGTTGGTGATGACAATATGGTGATGACGATAAGAATGATGCAAGTACTCCCTCGCTTATCTGGATTGTATGTGAATATTCCCCTGAAGAAGGAAGTGAATCGATTTTGTGTGTGTTTGTGTGTTTTGTTTTCAAACAGACGACGCCAGCTTGGAAATCCACAATGTTTAATGATACTTTCAACATTTTCCCGTTGACTATGCGAAGGATGTTTACTTAGCCTCTGTACTTCCGCCCGCAATCACATGTCACGCCCACGTCCGCCCACAGCAGCAGCCCAAGTCCCCGTCCCGCCCCAGTGTCAACACACACGCGTTTTATCACAAGCCCTGTGACAGACTGAACCTTGAGATAAGGTTTAACGCAACTTATTGTATTATTGTAATTAGGCCCATTGTACCTCACCCCCCCCCTCCCAGCACCCACCCTCCTCTCTCTTTAGCTTTCATCTCGCTTATCTGTTTATTATAGTGTTGTCGCGGCCTTAGCTTTATCAAACATTTTAATGACGTTTTGTCACTCGAGTCTGATATGTCATGGGCGCCGCTTACCTCCCCTCCTCTCCTACCGTCATCCCAGCCCCCCCCCCCCCCCCCTCCGGCTGATTAACAGTGTCAGTAAGCTCGTCCCATTCTGTTCTTCTCCATCATCTTTCTATTTTTTTCCCCTTTTTTCCTTTTTTTCTTCTTTTATCCTGATTAGGTCACACCCACATCTGAGGTAAGCATTTGACCTCTCCGACTTGCTTCCTCCTGCTCGT
>BOPN01000154.1:427833-437833 GCA_017312705.2 Penaeus japonicus
TATATATATATATATATGTAAATTCAGATAGGTAAATGAAATGAATGTATCTTTACCATGGATTATTTCCCGTCAGAGACATCTTTATTTATTTTCCTGTTTTTCCATTAGCTCATTTGTTTTGGCTCATTCTGTGTTTCAGTTAAAGTCACAAAATAATCAATTTACATATGAGAAAAAATCTTGTGAATCAGTTGTCAGGGCTATATAGAATATAATTTACTTGATGGAAAGCGTCAATCATTAGCTAAGCAGCTTTCTCCATAGGGAGTCCAGGATTTTTTGCCCCTGTAAATATCAATTAAAATGCTCTTGTCATCATTAATCAGGATTTCATGGATTGCAGATCATTAAGGCATAAACAAATCATTAGAAAGGCCGTGACATTGATCTATACCGAATAACTGCGCTATGAAATATGAGATACAGTTGTTCATACCTATATTGTACCGAACAGAGGGAGATAGAACAGAACAGGCCACTTCAATGTTATTATTGTTTGACAGAGAATGACAAGATGAATATATATATATCATAAATATACATTATGATGAAAGGAACAAACACACACTCATCTCTCTCTCTCTCTCTCTCTCTCTCTCTCTTTCTCTTTCACTCATAATCTTTTGTTCCTCTCTTCCGCGTGAACGTCCGGCCAGGCCACCGCGACACCTGGTTTCCGGCGCCGTGACAGGTGTTAGTTTATGTTTCAGGCGACATCACGAGGGGGAGAGAGAAGGCGGAGGAGGAGGAGGGGGAGGGGGAGGGGGAGGGAACGGAAGAAGATGGCAGAGGAGAGAGACAGGAGGCAGGGGGAGGGGGGGAGGGGGGAAGGGGGGAGGGAGGGGAGTTGGTCTGATCTAGAGGCTGCACTTATCCCGTGAGATGCCCTCTGCCTCTGCCTCCCCTCACCCTCTCTGTCTCTTGTCTATTGTTTCTCTGTCTCCCTCTGCCCCTCTCTCCTCCCCTTCTCCTCTCCTCCCTCCCCCCCTCTCCACCCCCCTCTGTGACACAAGGTGAGCAGCGGGTACAGCCAGTACGTGGAAAACACATGTCTTTGCATATATTACCCACCGTGACGTCACGACTCGCGTTTTGTGGCACGGTTCATGTAGACACGGGAAGTGCCTGTCACACATCGAGGTTTAAAAGAGAGGGGGAAGGGGTAAGGGGGTGGGGTTGGGGGGGGTGTGATCGGGCATGTCTGTAAGGTGGCGCGAGACAAGGAGGCTTGGCACGCATCGAAGGAGAAGGGGCACGGCGTTGTCCAAGATGATGGAGGGGGGCAAGGAAGGAGGAGGAGGGGCGAAGGGAGGGAGAAAAGACCCACAGAAACAAGGGATTAAGGATGAATACTTCCACGTCGGACACGCGCGCGCCCCCGCACCAGGGCATCTCCCCCCCCCCTCTCTCTCTCTCTCTCTCGAGGTAATCCTTTCCTGCTGCCGTCGTGGTCGCCCTGTGTGAGAGACGTGGGGATTATTATCGTTTTTATTCCTCAACGACCGGAAGCAATGCTGACGGTATTATTACTTGCCTCTCTCTCTCTCTCTCTCTCTTCTGGAGCAGCTCTCTGTATGTATGGGCAGGGTATTTGGAGGGGGGGGGGGTGGGGTGGGGAGGGGGGAGCACCGTGAGTGAGGGTAAGGAAGGATAGAGGAGCAGGAGGAGCAGGAGGACAAGAAGAAAAAAAAGGGGGGGAGGAAGGGGGGTCATGGCGGTACGAGTAGGTGAATATTTATGGCGTACCCTTATCTTCTACAGAGTAGATACGACGGACTGATAACGTCTATTTCTTCATTAATGTTATCGCGAGTAACCAATTGTAATTAAAGTGGCTTATATGAAAGTAAAGATAACGGTTGTAATCTATTTTAAGCTGCGGGGGCTTAGAACTTCTCTCTTTGATCAGAGTGAATATTGATCTTCTGTAGAAACCTTAACGATCTAGAAATCGTACAAGTGAATCCAAACTATTATTTCACAGCATTGGGTGGACTTTTTTTCCCCCCCTCTCTCTCCCTCCTTGTATTGCCTCCAATGGGGAAATGAATTAATTTCCTAGTGTAGATGTTCTTAATTAAATTAATATCAAGTTTCTGTTGAAGATACAGGTTCTGATTTTTATTTCTCTCTCTCCTTCCTACAGGCCAAGCTTCTGGAATCTTCTCACCACTGGATGGGAACCTCAATGGCGGGTGAGTACACGTCGGTGCTTGTGTGACGTCATCATTCTAGTTCGCCGTCGGTGCAGGTTAAAGTAGTAACGTAACGTGTGTGTGTATATATATAAACATTGGCACATCGAGCACGTCCCGTTTTCTCTGTATTCATTCCAGGCCTCATCTGATTGGTGGTAGTTTCCGATAGAATTGTATTTCCTAATACGATATTCCTTCGAAACGAGGCCATTAGAGTTGAGTTGTGTGTATGGGCGGAGCTTAGTGTGCTCGTTTTCATTTTCTTGAGACAATTAAATCAACTTGGAATTTAGTGCATATTAATGATTTCCAATAATGAAGTTTAATGGATTAAATGCCTCTGGAGGTATAGAATTCTGACGTCACGGAGTTACGGAATATAGGATTTGTGCTCAACAAAAATGCTCGAGGAATTTCTTAGCTATCCATTTTTTTTTCTTTCTTTCTTTCAAAGTTACATTCGTTTCTTTTTTTCATCCTTTGTTTGTTTGTTTTTTTATCGTAGAAAGTTTAATCGAGCGGTTTTTGATGAGCACGTGTATTCCAAATCTTTTTTTTTATTGCATTGTTTTCTTATCCTATTTACCTCTCTGACATGTCTTTGTTCAGATTTCTTGATTTGTTTTTGTTTAGACTGATTATCAATTTGGTTTGAATCCTTTTTTCCCCCTTTTTGTTTATTTTTACACTTACCATCCCCCTAATACTTACTGTAGCTCTTAGTTGGTTGAATACACACTTCGGAAAAGTATCTTGATTGTGGTTCTTAGTTTGGGCGTAGTAGAAGGCACATTGCGTATTACAAAAGGCATATGACATAGTACAAACACTTCGTCAGATATTTTGGTTGAGTCACACCGAAGGACTTAAGGAAATTGTTAAGGAAGGAAATTGAAAAAAAAGTGATTTAAGAATATCGGTTTTGTAAATAGACAGGATTATAAATAAACGAAAATACTACCTTTTGTTGTTGATTGTGGCGTTTAAAAAGTTTAAAAAGAAAATGCATTTGGAATTCCCGTCTTCATCACTTGAGACCCGGCGCGGGTTAGTCGCCTCGAGAAAGGGTCCTTGGTGTGGGTTGTTAAGCAAGCCAACACGAGTTTCATTTGTCGATTAAGTATTGAATGGCTTAATGTTGGTCATAATTCTTGTCGACGAGGCTTTATCTCTCATTTTATTATTTTTTTTTATTATTATTTTTTTTTATTTTTAGCATTCGCCTCTCGATTTTGGAGCTGCTGCGTTGTGCTCCCTAATGACTAATCCATCTTGAGCACTTGACCTCTTCAAGTGGTGTCTGTGAATTCCAACCCGTATATTGTAAACAAAGATGTTCATTATGACCTAAATTGTTTATGCGTCCACTTCACGCTTCTATATAAGTAAAAAAAAAAAAAAAAAAAAAAAACTTTTCTTCCCTCCTATACGACCTTTTTCACGGAGGGTTTTTCACTGCCTATTAACACATAAATATGTAACCGAACAAAAAAGAAATGTTTGTAGATGAATGAGAAGCCTTTTGATTTGCCGTACGCCATAGTCCTGCGAGACCTAACTTATAAAGTATGTAAGTAGTTGATAGTGCCAATAGAATATGCAAAAGACAACAGCAAAAGATGAATTAAAGTTTCGTCCCTTATATCGATGGCGATAGAATATGTATCAAAGTTGTTGTTTCTTGTGCGTAGAAAGTCGTACGCAACTTAGGGTTTTGCTTAATGTATACAATAGCTAAAACAAGAAGGTGTTGAGTACGCTGTGTTGGAAGTATACAAAAGTGGGTGGTAGGGTGGTGTGTGGGCGTATTCCATTGTTTTTAGCATAGTTGAATATAACTGTCAGTTGTGTAGGGTGTAGTCTGCACACGCTCTCTGGGTTTGAATGGAGGGAAGAGAGAGGCGCATATATCGATATCTGTAATACGCTTTATTGTATTAATGATGCTGGATTTAATGATGCACAGTCTTCGATCCAATAGTACATGCTTTATTTAGCCCGTGTGCTAAGTTTTTCATCTGTACCATTTTCTATCATGGACAAGCCTTGCATATTGTATTTTTTTTTTTTTTATCTCATATCCAGGAATTATTATTGTTGTTGCTTTTTTTCCCCCTTTTCGGACAGGAGAGATGACTTCCGTTTCTGTTGTGTGTGTTTATTCGTGTGTGCGTGCGTGTGTGTGTGTGTGTGTTTGAGTGCCTGTGTGTGCGCCGGTGAACTGATAATATCCGAACATTAGGATATTGTGGCTTATGTCGCCCATGCGTAAGGGTGATTATCGGGTGCGCGGTTTCCCTGATATATATTTATGGATTAAATTGATAAGTTTTCCAGGCAATTGTTGTAGGTTATAGCATGATGCGATGAGAGGAGTTGTTGAAATGACGGGGAAATTTCCCATTTATTTCTTTGATTTAAGCAGGCTGAGCGAAACAATGCATAACAGGTTTAGGGCGGATTTCGTCTCGATAAATTCGGCCGAGTCGATTTCATCGTTCCGATTTATTAGTTGATCGATTATTTCGAAGCCGAAGCCGATGCCGCCGCAACGGCCTTGATAATCCGGCCGCTCCATGCAGACGCAGGGCGACGTCCGAAGCCCCCGGTATCCGGCGCGTCCGGTTAAAGTGATCCCTTAAGCACAGCCTCTTACAATAACCGGCCGTGTTCATGATCGCATGAGCACAGGATGCCTCGGGTTGCGCAAATGCTGCCGTAACGATGGGTCGTTCCCTACCGGAGGATGTAATAACCAATGTTCTAATTGATGTAGATTAGGGGGGAGGGGGGAGGGGGTTGGGGGAGCGAGAGAGAGAGCGAGAGCAAGGGAAGGGGATACTAAGCAAAGTGGAATTATCTGAAGGTCATCTCTGCGTTTGCTCTCTCTCTTTCTCTCTCTCTTTCTCTCTCTCTCTCTCTCTCTCTCTCTCTCTCTCTCTCTCTCTCTCTCTCTCTCTCTCTCTCTCTCTCTCTCTCTCTCTCTCTCACACACACACACACACACACACACACACACACACACACACACACACACACACACACACACACACACACACACACACACACACGCACGCGCACACATACACACACGCACATAAACACACACACACACACACGCACACACACACACGCAGAAAGACAGACAGAGACAGACAGACAGACAGACAGACAGACAGACAGACAGACGGACGGAAAGAAATAGAGAACAGGAGAGAGCGAATACACAGGACGGATAACTCGGCTCCCAAGGGAAAAGGGAAGGGCTAAGGGGGGGGGGATGGTCAGGGGGAAGGGAGGGAGGAAAGGGAGATCCTCGGAAGGGGCCGGGGGTCGGGGGTAGGGGGTAGGGGGAGGGGTGAGAGAGTAGGGCCCACGCCCCATGATTAGTCATTGTTATTGTTTAATAGATTTTACATTTTTAATATTTATTAGGGGTTTGTGGATCCTGATTAATGAGGGTTTTTTTCTTTCAAGGTAACTGATGAATCTTGATTAGGGAGGAGTCATTAATAATTGTCGATGAAAAATTGTCTTCATAACCAATGACAGTGACAGAGGGCAGAGTTTGAATATTACAGATGGCACGTATCATGGCCGGTCTTTGAGGAATGCCGGGGTTCCTTCGGTGCTCGTGCGATGTCTGGGGTTCATCCTGGTTCTAGGGGTAGGGGTAAGGGTAGGGGTAGGGGGAGATGGATTAGGGGTAGGGGGTAAGGGGGGCTGGATTGGGGGTAGGGGGTAAGGGGGGCTGGATTGGGGGTAGGGGGGCTGGATTGAGGGTAGGGGGTAGGGGGAGATGGATTGGGGGTAGAGGGTAAGGGGGTCTGGATTGGGGGTAGGGGTAGAGGGTGGGGATGGGAATGGAGAAGGGTTCGCTTGTGTAAATTTTATTTGACTGTCTTTGATTAATAAAAAGAACCGCGCATTTTTTTTTATTTCGCCGTTTCCTCCTTTTGTGGTATCACTCCATCTATATAATTCATTAATTTGGGTGTCTCTTGGTTGAATTTAGTTTGGATAGCTTTGGGTAGATTTTAATTAGATATTTTACCTTTTTCTTCTCTTTTTTTTTGTCTCCGTCTTTTCTTCCTACTCCAGTCATCTTCCATCCATGTATTCTTCGATATTCCTCCTCCTGTCACCATTTTCCAAGGCGCCCCTGTCCTTGTCTTGTACCTTGGCCTCGTTCACCTTCCGCTATATTGTCCCATCTTCATCGAGGAACCATCTGTCTCTGGCGTTATTTCACCTCCCCGAAACCCTTGAGGCGCCCCCCTCCCCCCCACTCCCCGTGCGCGTCCCCGCCCCCGCCCCCAACATTTTACAGCTTTATTACTCGTCATCTATCTGTTTCTCACTCCGTCCTACTGATACACTGCTGCCATTCATCTTTTGTGTCATTGGCTGATTTTCCGTACAAGGAGTAGTAGGTACGCTGCTTTTCTTTTCTTTTTTTTGTTTCCACTTCCTATCCTTTTGAAGTTTCGAAATAAATTTGAATCGACCATCTGTCTCTTTCACCCCCCCCCCCTCCCTCCCTCCTCCCTTGTCATTCTGCGTGCTCTCCGCCTGTTTTCGCTTCCATTCTCCTGAACTGCAGCGAGCCATTCTCCCTGCTGATCGGCCCATGCTCCCCACCCCATCACTTGCCTAAGGTGTGCACACTCAGCATATGTGGGTACAAGCACGGGCTGGATGTACGCTAGCTCTGCAGTCTAATTATTGTTATTGCCTTGGTTGAACCAGGGAACACGGCCGGCTGGATTACATTAAGTTGTTATATCAAGTGTAACTCTGTTCGCTAACTTGAGATGGTTTAACTTGTCCAAGACAATTATCAGACGCATAATAATGTAATAAGCATTATGGAATACGTCCGGTTATTGTTTTACGGGCGGCGCGGTGCGGTTCGGCGCAGATCATGCGCGGGGAAAACCGGTCGTGTGTCGTGTCGTCAGATGAGCCAGAGGGAGTTCGGACACGGTCGTGAATCATGTTAAACTAGGTCGTTATACCTCGGTCGTTGCAGACGTAAATAAGTTTGTCGTTAATAAGATCATCACGGGTTCGTTAGCGCAAACGTTGGCGGGTGGAGAGGGGGGGAGGGGGGAGGGGTTGGAAATGGAAAGGGGGGAGGCGGTTGCAGTGGTCGAAGCTGCGAACGAGACAGTGAATCGGCGCGGTTCGAGCACCCGCTAACACTATTATATTGCTAATGATTCCTTTGTCGCGAACAATGAGCCAGGAAGAATGAAAGATGATAGCGGTGCGATGAAACCTTAATAAATTACCTCTTATTGTCTATGTTTGAAGGAGATTAAAATGGTCGGATTTAGATAAAGTGATGGAAACGAGGCCCGAGGAAAGCGAGAGACGGAGAAAGGAAATCAAGAAGGCAGACAGACAGACAGACGGACGGACGGCGTTTGATGACGTCAGTAGCATCGCCTTCGTGACTCGACGTGAGAAAAGGTGGCGACTTTCCTGCACGAAGGACGCGCATCTCCCTGAGAAGAAACAAACGTTAAAATGTCAGTCCGATGAAGAAGATGTATCACACTGAAGCGAGCGAGATTATATAGGCCGAGCCGTTTCTGCAAGTTGCAGCGGAGTGCAGTTTCCATTTTGAAGCTTGGCTAAGGACTGAATTGAAATAGCAGTTAATGACGACGTCCAGCAGAGCACTTGGCGATGCAGCGTGCGGTGTAGTGCAGTAAAGATTTAATTAACAGCCTTACCGAAACCCCGGCTTAAACGCCCTACTAACGTTGGCCAGAGTAGCTTGGGGGAATACAGATGTGGCACTTGTTCTAGGGAAACTCCTTTTTGGGGGCGGACAATTAGCTAAAGGTTTTTGCATTACGATGGTGGCCGGAGGCATTGGGGAGCGGGGAGAGAGAGAGAGGGAGAGAGAGAGAGAGAGAGAGAGAGAGAGAGAGAGAGAGAGAGAGAGAGAGAGAGAGAGAGAGAGAGAGAGAGAGAGAGATTGAATGAAGCTGTTATATGGACCCGTGGTAGAGAAGAAGACGGAAGTTCCTCACACCCCCCTCCCTCTCTCTCTCTCTCTCGCTCTCCGCTTCCCCCCCACCCCCACCCCCTCTCCCCACCATACCTTAGCTACCGGCCTCGCCTTCTTCCCCCCGTCCCAAAAAGCATACGCTTAACACGTTTTTAAAACTCGTAATAGTTAGAATAAGGGGGAAATTACCGAGAATTTTGCCTTTCCGGCGCGGGCGGGCATGATTAGGGCGCACGAATATTTAATATCTTCATACGGGCAGGTGGCTCCGTCAGGAAGGCCGGAATACATTAAGGCGAGGCATTGTTACGGAGGAATATTGGTCAGCCTTATCGGATACGATGGGAGGAAGGGTGTGTACTGAGGGTCAGGGAGGAGGAAGAGGAGGAAGAGGAGGAGGAGGAAGAAGAGGAAGAAGAAGAGGAGGAGGAAGAAGAGGAGGAGGAAGAAGAGGAGGAGGAGGAAGAAGAGGAAGAAGAGGAAGAAGAGGAGGAGGAGGAGGAGGGAGGGTGAACGCTAGATGAGGGAGGGGAGGGAAAAAAAGGTATTTAGGTGTATTATCAGTCACGACCATGACATCAGGGAAAGGGGAAGACACCGCTGTAAGAGGGAGGAAAATTAAGAGCGAGAGAAATGCAAATCAGTCGAAGGAGGGAAGGAAGGAAAGAAGGAAGGAATGTTGGGGGAGGTGAGGTGGGGAGGGGGAGGGAGGGAGGGATTGAGGGGGGGGCAAAAGGGTGCTACTTTATCGCGGAATGTTATTGTCTGGTGGAATGTTATTGTTTTGTGTCATAACTGCAATAAAAAGCGGTTGATTCAGCAGTGTGAGAACAGTCCCTCACTCTCACCCCGAGTCGACGGTGTGTACGAAGTCGTAAGTCGCTCAAGTCTTGTTGTGGGATTGGAGTCTTTGTTCTCATAATCAAGGATAGTCGTAAAAGTCTTATCGCATTGTGCTTAAGAGCGTTATATTATAATGGAAAATGATAACCTATCGTGGCATATCAACATGGCAGAGTTACACAATGGCTGCCAGTCACGTGACAAGGTGTCTAAGCATCAGGTAACGGAGCAAGCCAAGAGCGACCTTAAGTCTAAGTGCTCGTAAGGGTTACTTCGCCGTGCAATCGCGCCGGCAAGTGCAGCGTGTTATGCCCATAGGAAATTTCGGGAGCCAGAGACGGAGGGTCGGCCGTGGTAGTGGTAGTTGCTGTTGAGAACGTGAAATATTCATAATTTATATATTGCTTAACTTGAACTGCACACGTAGATACACGCTTATGAATACCAGCGGATGCGACTGTAGGAATTACAACACTAACTTTCCTCAGAATTGTGAACAGATAACATGTGGAGGACGGCAGCGGCTGCACTGGTGTTAAATGCCCCCCTCCCCCCCACCCCATCTCTTCCACCCCCCACCCCACCCCACCCCTTTTCCCTCCTGACTGGTAAGCCGCACTCTAGGCATGCTAGACGGGACTCAACATAGATACATAGAGCGGCATTAAATGCTCATTCGCATTGCTTGTATCCAGCGATGAAGGTGAACATATATGGAGTTCCCTTCCATCCGTCAGTACTTGTTCTTTTCGGTGTGTGTGCTCCGAAGACTCATTTTTATAGATACTATTGTCCATACTACAGATACGCTTTTTTTTATTAGCTGCGTGACGGGAACATGACGGGTAGCAGCAACAACAGAAACGAATTAGACGAGCCATTAAGCTGTGAATAGAATGAAGAAAAGGAATAAGAAAACCTCACTGAGTGGCCG
>BOPN01000154.1:440333-452833 GCA_017312705.2 Penaeus japonicus
TTCCGCCATGCTTCACACAGGCTCTTGTTCTTCAAGAACAAGAAGAGTATATTGTGAAGCTACATACAGAGAAGACACAGGAAAGACGGAGAGGAGATTCGAGAAGTATTTACAGCATCTACCGTTTCGACCTTTCGTCTTGATAAGGGTGTATGATTACGTGTGCATACCTGCGTGTGTGTTCAAGGGAGGCCCCGAACCTGACGGCCGTTCAGTTAAGGAATATAATTTACCGCGAGGAAAATGGATTGCTCAAATTATTACTCTTCGGCTCCAGGCCCAAATGAGTCGGCCTAAAAAATAACCAACTATTTATTATGGCCGAGTTATCAAAACAGCCATCTGTGAGGGGTGGGGTGGGGTGGGATGGAGGTAGGTAAGGGGGGGGGGGGGGCGGATGCGCCGCTCATGCTCGCCAGAGCCCGCCTACCTCACCTCCTCTTTCGTCTCGTCTCTTCTATTATCTGTTTTCTTCTCCTTCTCCTCCTCCTCCGCTTCTCCCTTCTTCGTTCTCTTTGTCGTCTTCGTTTTTCTGTCGTTTCCCTACCGTTTTCTTTCCTTTATCTCTCGTCTTCTCTCTTATCTCCTCTTCTCTCTTGTCTTCGTTTGTGTCAGTGATCCATCCTCGTTTCATTTTTATTCCTCTGGTACTTCGTCATCGCGAACTGTTTTAAAATTTCACTTTGCTTTGCCCTTCGTACCCCCTTTCCACGCCTCCCAATCCCCCCCCCCCCCCCACGCAGGTCCCCTTCACGCCCGTTTTTCATCATTTATATTTTTATTTTTATTTTTTCTCTCTCTCTTCCTCATCCCTCATTTCTAATCTTTCCCTCATTCGTCACAGTGGCTTTCTCGCGCACTCTTCTTTCCATTCCTGTTCCGTTTCCCCTCACCCTTCGCCCCTCCTGTCTCTCTCGATCTGTCTGTCTATCCGTCGATCGATCCGTCTCTCCCTCTCTTTCCATTCACTTTCCTCTCTTTCTCTCTCTCTCTCTCTCTCTCTCTCTCTCTCTCTCTCTCTCTCTCTCTTCTCATCTCTCCCTCCTCCTCCCATCCTCTCCTCTCTCCTTCCCTCGCTTCTCTTTCTCCCTCTCCTCTCCTCTCTCCCTCTCCTCTCCCCTCTCCCCTCTCCCCTCTCCCCTCTCCTCTCTCCTCTCTCCTCTCCCCTCTCCCCTCCTACCCTTTCTCCTCGGCCGTCACGCATTTATCACAGCATTATTCTTCATTTATCATAGCATTATTCGCCATTTATCTTCCTTTATCCCCGTTGGCCGTGTCCGGGGCGGAGGCTGAATGGGGGGAGGGGAAAAGGGGGGGAGGGGAGGAGGTGAAAGAGAAGGTGGGGGGGATGAGATCGGTCCGATTTGTAAGACTTAAGGTTGTGGTTCTTGATTCCCCCCTCTGAGGTTTTAGAGGGGGGGAGGTGATAGACAGGGGGGTGGGGGGTGGAACGAGGTACGATGATACAGATGGGAGGAAGAGGGAAGGATAGAGAGAGAGGTAGAGGGAGAAAAAGATAATGAGCGAATGAATAAGTCCTTGAGTGAGTGAGTGAGTGAGTGAATGAGTGTATAAGTAAGGACGTGGGAAAAGAGAAGAGAAGGAAATAAGGGATAGAATAAAAAAGAAGAGGTGAGAAGAAAGTGTATGAGAGGAAGGAGGAGGAGAAAGAGAGAGAAAGAGGTGGGAGGATGTTCGAATGAGAGTTAAAGCAAGACATGACAAGGAGTAAAAGGGCCGGGGGTCGAGGGGGGGGGGGGGGGGGGGGGATGTCGAATGGTGGTTGAGGCGAGGGTCGAGCGGGGCAGTAAATGATTTAGATGATCATTGAAGAGATAAATGAAATAAGATTAATGTAATGAGTCGATGTTTTTTTTTTCTCTCTCTCATTCATAGTGAGGTTATTCATCTACAACGTAATATATCGACCCACAACACACTCAAAAAAAAAAACTAAAGATTGAAAAAAAAACCCTTATGGATCCATTCGGTGGAAGTTAGTGCCTCGTCATCTAATTTGTTGAAATTTATAGATTAATTACCTTCCGGACCTTTCTGGCTCATTAAATCCGATAATTAGTTAAAAATCATCAATAAAATTATTCACAACCCCGGAAATGCGCTCCCAAATTTGCCTTCCGTTTTGACCCCAGGGACGGAGGTTTTATTTGCAGTCGTCGCTCCAGTTTGGGGGAAGAGAGAGAGAGAGAGAGAGAGAGAGAGAGAGAGAGAGAGAGAGAGAGAGAGAGAGAGAGAGAGAGAGAGAGAGAGAGAGAGAGAGAGAGAGAGAGAGAGAGAGAGAGAACGAGAGAGAGAACGAGAGAGAGAACGAGAGAGAGAACGAGAGAGAGAACGAGTGTACAAGTGCGAGTGCGAGACAGGAGAGACAAGAGAGTTAAGTGAGAGAAAGTATGACAGAGACAGAGAATGCAGGTGGCGACTTTGTCTGTCTGTCTGTCTGTCTGCGTCTGTGTCTGTGTCTGCTTCTGTCTTGGTGGGTGACATGTGACCAGCAAAGTAGAGAATTAATACAGCGGAGTGATTAGTTGCTAGAGCGTGAATTATGACCCTCGCTAGGACAATGTGTCGGCCGCCTTAATGTGGCCTGGTGGTGTCAGCACTCGGTCGCACGTGCTTCCAGTTTTCGTCCGTGATCACTGCATAATCTCTCAACCTTGACACGCACACGCACACGCACACATCACCACGACGCGCTACACCACAGCTCCCCACACTTAACCATACAACTCACTCCACTAGACACCATACCACACCACAACTCCCCACATTCAACCATACAACTCATCACACTACCACTCACTCACTCCACTAAACACCATATCCTACCACAACACACAATACAATACATCACACCATATCACCCCCCCTCTCCCCCCACCCACCCTCCTTCCCTCCCTCCCTCCCTCTCGAGACCCCCGTGTCCTGTATTAGAAGGTCCATTTATTATCGGGGGATGATCGCATCGCCTTGGTTCCGTGTGCCCCGACAGACAATTAAGTTTTATATATGATAAGAGTAATCTCGCGTAGCCCTGCGTAGCCGCATGTAGCCCATGTTATGAATGATCCGATCTGTGATAAGGGGCGTGACGTCACCCTAAGGGCTCCTAATCCAGGTAATGAAATATTCGGCGAGATATTAGGGGCTTTATTTATTTATTTATTTATTTATTTTTCTAAATTCTGGTTAGAAATTTGAATTGATATCTGCATGTTGTCGTTGGAGAAAGGAGGAGGAGATGATGGAGAGACGGAGAGATGGAGAGATGGAGGGATGAAGAGGGATGAAGAGAGGGAGAGAGGGAGGGAGGGAGGGGCACCGAGATATAGTCATGCGTTCTCGCGTGATGGATCGAGTCTTGCGTTCGGATTCCTTTGAAATCTCGTATCAAGTTTTTTTTGTTGTTGTTGTTGTTGTTTTTCTTCAGGTTTCGATTCTAAAAGGAAACTCTTGATACCCATGGTGTTCCCGCTGCCGCCGCCGCCGCCGCCGCCGCCGCCGCCATCTTTCCCCGTCGCGATCCGTGATCAAGCCGCCCTTTTCGACGACTCTCATCGCTCTTAAGAAATGAGGGGGAGGGGGGGGGGAGGAGGAGGAGGAGGAGGCTGAAAGACAAAAAGAAAAAAGAAAAAAAAGGATAAGAATCTCCCACCCACCTCTGCTTCCCCACCCCCACCCCCACCCCCATCGCCAGTGTATGGGACGAGCCTTGGGACCATTTGTTTCAGCGTTAAAAGCATCGACCTTTTTATCATATTGAAAAGTTTGGAGCAGAAAAAGGCGCTATTCATTTCCACGCTGCGCTATCGACGGCTCGCATTTTTCTTTGTCAGGCGTGACGTGCACAAATAACTCGCCATTATTTACACTGCGAGCTGTATATGACTAGAAAGCGGGAGACTGAGGTGCGGGGCGGGAATGGGGGGGGGAGGGGAGGTGTGGGGTTGATAGATTGGGGGTGCAGGAGGGCGAGGGGTTGGGGAGGGATTTTGGGCGGGGAGGGGATATGGCGTTCGGAGAGTAGGAGAGAGAGAGAGAGAGAGAGAGAGAAAGGGAGAAGGAGAGGGAGATAGGGTCGCATCTTTTAGCGGCGGTATTTTCCCCTCCTCTTCTTTCTCTTTCTCTTTCTTTCTGTTCTTCATTTTAACATTCATTGGGTTTCATTTCGATTTGTTGCTCTCTTTTCTTTTTTCTTTTTCTTTCCCTCTTTTCCGCGCCATCTGAAACTCCTCTCATTTTCCACCACTCTTGCTTGCATTAGCGAAGACCATTTTAAAAGTGTCCGATTCTACAATTTTTTTTTTTTTTTCGTCGTAGGGGAACTTTGTAATGAATCCCCAGGAATAGGTAAGCAAGTTTGCCACACTTGTCAGTTAGTGTCACCCACGCCCTGATTAAAATCTAGGTAATCCTTTCGCCCGGTTTCAACATTGGGACATGGCGCTTTTTATAGGTTCAGTATTTTATTGCCTCGTGTATTTTTGAGAAGACATTTAAGCCGTTTGATTGATTGGATATAAGGTTAATAAACTGCACCAGGGGGAAAGGTCACGCCAGTAAAATTTCATGGGTCCTTATGAATCTCTTCCCTAATCCAGTTGTTTAAAGTGTAAAGACGCTTCTTTCTGACAACGGTTCGTATGAACACGAAAAACGACCCCATTTTTACTCGGTTGGCGAAGGTTAAGTTGTAGCTTTTTTCTCGCAATGACATTAGTAGGAAGATTGAGATGAACTTTTAATGTCCTTGTTACTGATTTTTTATAGTAATGAAGGTTTTTTAGAGGCGACATTTGATAATTCGGGTGGGCAGACCGCATCCATAGTAAATGGGAAAAATATGCCGATGGAACCTAGATGGTCTCGTTGGCCGCACGCCATGGAGCCTGCCTGCCCAAGCCTTCATGTATATGAACTTGTATACTGTATAGCCTTACAAATATACATCGGTATGTGTATGAATACATGTATTTATAGAATAGTGAAGAGAGCTGCTGTTGGTGTATTCTAAGAGCAAGTGCTTGAATATCACACATAAATAAATCGGACCTGCGTTGTCCTTTGTCCGTTGGTGCTATATGCGAGTGTGCTTCTGCATGGCACCGCATCACTCTTCGCCAAAAAGCGATCACGTTACACCAATAGGGAACGATATCCCCGGTTCACGTGGGACGCAAAACCGGACGAAATGGAGCTACGGGAAATGGCGACGGTGACGTAAATGGCGGGGAGACGGATGGACGCGCCGATAATTACTCCCGCCCGAGATTGTCTTCGTGGCGACGGACGACCCTTTGGAAGGCGGGTGCTGGCTGGACAGAAGCTCTCATATTGATAGTGGTGTAAGGTTAATGGAGATTTTTTTTTATCTACTCCGCCTCTCTCTCTTTTCATATTTAACATCAACTTTTTTTTTGAGCAAGGGGCGTGGACTGTGACGCAGTCGTAGCTCGTTTAGCCACGCACTTGTCCGTGATTGTACAAACAGACAGGCATGTTGCCACGTTTTTTTTTAAGCTATGCGAGTCCCACAAGTCCGTCTAGTATGAACATAAATTTTAGGATTTGATCAGCGTTGTAATTTAGTGAGAATAGTAGTAGCAGTAGTAGTTTTAGTTTACTATAATAGTAGACTAAAAAGCTGCCAATCCCCTCCCCCCCCACCACCCCCTACCCCATCCCCTCCGCCCCCTCCCCAACCCCTCCGCCTTAGAGTGCACCCACCCGCCCTACATAAGTATTTAGAGGGACGCCCCTCTTACTGAATCCGCCGGCCCACGCCACTGACTCCGAGCAAGGTTCAAATGGAGGGGTCACGGGTAGAGAAAGAGGTCATGTTGAAGTCAGCTGTAGCCTTTGCAGTCAGAGCGTCGCATATCAAGTATATTAGTAAGCACGTGAAGTGTGATGATGTCCGGAGGTGCGTGACCTTTCTTGGCTGGTTGAGTGACATCTCAAGAGCAGCAAACAGGCATCATTAGGATTGCCGAGGGCTGATCGAGTGTCACCGGGGCGGGACTTGAACTACTTAATGGGAAAAAGCACCGCCAGCTCCCCCTTCCGCCTGCGTTGAGATTTTCGGCATGGCGTTGTTTGTTTCTCATGCCACTCCCACGCACCTCTGACAGGCAGTCGCGAGGGTAGAGGGACCTCCGGCTAGAATCGTGAGCAGTATATTTTGTGAGCACATGAGTACGTCTTCCACCCCCCCCCCCCCTTCCTCCTATCCCGTCCCTCCCCGCTCACTCAGTCCTGGTGCGTCAGACTCCACTGCCCTTATTTCTGCCCTTCTTATTTTCCTTCTCTCCTCCTCCTCCTCCTCCTCGACCACTGCCACTACCACCAACCCCTGCCTCCCTCCTTTTCCCTTCTTATTCTTATCCTATTCCATCCTCGCCTTTCTCCTCATGCGCCTCATCTTCCTTATCCTGCTCCCCCCTTCTTTTTCTCTTTATCCACCACCTCCTCTGCCTCTTTCTCCTCTCCCAGTTCTTCCTCCTGTCCCAGTTCTTCCTCCTCCTCCTCCTCCTCCTCCTCTTCCCGTCCCAGCCTCCCTCCCTCTTCCTCCTCTTCCACTTACCTCCTCGACCAAGATCTGCTCGGCATTAAGAGATTGTGGGATAAAGGGATCATGCCCAAGACACAATTTTACGTACGGCTGCAGAGAATATCGCATCTTGTCGCGTAGCAGTGGTGGCCGTAGGACCTCGTTCCCGCGTTTAACCCTTTTCGTTCTGTTGCCTTTTCTTCCGGTTCGCTCTCCTGCTCGGTCGGTCGGTCGGTCGGTCGTCTTCCTTTCATTTCCTTTCTTCCTCTGTCCGTTCTTGTGGTCAGCTCGCCCTTTTTCTGTCTCTTCCATTCCTTCTCCCTCTCCTTCTCTTCCTTCCTTCCCTTCCTCCCTCCCTCCCTCCTTCCTTCTCCCCCACCAAGAACTGTAAATTTTTTTTTTATAAAAGCTCCTTTTAGTCTTCACAAGATCATCCTCATTTCATCCTCATGTTCCTCCCCCCCTCCCTGACACGAGAACCCCCACACCCCCCGCCCACCGACACCCCGCCATTTAGCTGAGCACCAGCGACAAGTCTGAGGTCTGACCGCAGGTTTCAAGAAGGCGGAGTCGAGGCTTCATCATTCATTGACTAACAATATGCGAGCACGGTCGCGGTGCCATCCCTCACTGCACAACAAAGCTCGTGCAGCGTGTTCGTCAGGGAGTGTGAGCCGGCGGGATGTGCAATGGCCGATGTTGAGCGTGTTGCCGATGGTATTGCACATGATCCATTGCCACGCGCTGGATTTCGGGGGGGGGGGGGGGGAGCATTGGCGGAGAGTCGAAGAGGGTCGGGCACCATCTCGCCGATATTATGGCCTCCTTTGTTGCAGGGAGGTTTATGCGCTTTGTTTAATTTTGGTTCGCGGGGCATTTCGGTGTGGGGCGTCGCGTCCTACAAGTTTGAGGCTCTGTGTTGACTGTGAGGCTCGTGATATGATGGGACGAGTTATACTTCTTCGCCTCCCCTTCCCTCCTCTCCCCTCCCCTCCTCCCCCGAGCGTCACACCTCGCTCGTTCGTCCCTCATGGAGGTCTACACTGCCCGTGGAGATTCGCCTGGTGTGATGTAGCTGTGAGTCTAATATTCATGGTAGGGCGCGGATCTGTCGCGTATTCTCGTACTTTTTTTTTAAGAATACGGATATAGTCGCCATTTTTATTAATGCTTCGTGTATCAATCTTTTTGGCGATCTTGCTACTTTCAGTCGCATTTTGCTTTGTTCTTGTAGCTTCATCCGCCGTCTTTATACCTGCGATATCCTTTACCTCTTCAAATGCACTTGTTTGTCCTCTTATAATACACTCTCTTGCTCACACCTTGAATACACACAACGCACCGAGAGGTCCGTTAACACATCACTGCAAGAGGACCTTTGATGATAAGCAGGAGCTGGGACTCACCACTTGGGAAATGAGGACCTATACAACTTGTGACGTCAAGTGAATCGCACGTAAACTGCTTGTTCCGGACGCTTGGCTTGTTGGTCCGATAGGAGGCACGGAAGATGAGAGCGGGAAGAGAGGGAGACGCGGAGAGGAAGAGGAAGAGGAACGAGAAAGACACAGGGAGGGGAAGGGAGAGGAGGAGGAGGGAAGAGAGAGAGAGAGAGAGAGAGAGAGAGAGAGAGAGAGAGAGAGAGAGAGAGAGAGAGAGAGAGATCAGTCTTTCTCGGTGTATTGAGATGACAGGCGGATGAGTAAATGACACAACAGTGGCGAGGTGACTCTTTTCGTGATTTTGTCGTTGCTGTCTTCTCTTGTTTTTTTCCCCCTTCAGGTCTTTGTTTATTCTTCGGTCTCTCCTTCGTTTCTCGTCCCGTCTCGACCTCGGCGTCTTTCTCTTGCCTCCCCCTCCTCAGGCCGCCTACAGCGACAAGGGCTCTACCAAGACCTGTGTTAATATTTAATAGCTTGGAGATCCTGCCTTAAGTAAACTACCAACCAATTGTATATACAGTCAAGATATCCTTCTCTACATACAAGCTTGGCCGATTAAGCACCGCAGTCCCAGTTTCAGCGTGTGTGAGCCTGTGGCAGTGTTTCAGACTACGTGCGTATTTGTTTATAAATCTTCGTTTGTCCGCGTGTGCGTTTCATTGCGTACGTGTACATATTGTACCTCGTTCTAAGCATAGGGTTTAGCGTGTTAACTTGAACTCTTAAATCCATATCGCGAGGGCTTGGCACGGGGTGAGCGGGGATGACAAGGCTGCGGTCGCCCCCACGCAACATGGGAAATGGGACGGCCGCATGTTGCATTTGTCAACGTTGCAGAGGTAATAACCTATATACCCGACTGGCTTCCTACAGCTTTGTCTACGTGGGGGTTGATGGGGAGTGGGGTGGGAGAGGGGGGATTGAGGTTCGCATCAGCAAGAGGAGGAGGAGGAGGAAGGGGAGTAGGGGGGTAGAGGAGGAGGAGGAGGAGGAGGATAGAGGAGGAGGAGGAGGAGGAGGAGGAGGAGGAGGAGGAGGAGGAGGAGCGGAGGCGAGCAAGACACCATGAATGGAATGGGAATCATATTGTGGAAAATAGCGAACGATATCGACGTCCGTTGGCTGAAGACCTAATCTGCCAAGACAGCATCTGCCTGGAATGTTCACGAGAGAGCAGCCTAGGCCTCCCGGACGCCCCCCTACCCTCTCCCTCCCCTCCTGCCCTCCTTCCCTCCTTCCCCCCTTCCCCCCTTCCCTTCTTCCCTTCTTCCCTCTTTCACTTCCTCCCTCCCTCCACGATTCCTCTCGCCCATTTCTCCCGCCTTCCCATCCCTCCCCTTCCCCCTCTTCCCATCCCATCCCTCCCCTCCCCCCCTCTTCCCATCGTTCCTCTCCCACCTCTTCCCATCCCTCCTCTCCCACCTCTTCCCATCCCTCCTCTCCCACCTCTTCCCATCCCTCCTCTCCCACCTCTTCCCATCCCTCCTCTCCCACCTCTTCCCATCCCTCCCCTTCCCCCTCTTCCCATCGTTCCTCTCCCACCTCTTCCCATCCCTCCTCTCCCACCTCTTCCCATCGTTCCTCTCCCACCTCTTCCCATCCCTACCTCTTCCCGTCCCTCCCCCTTCCCCTCCCTCCCCCTTCCCCTCCCCTCCCGTGAGTGTGACGAAGGGGCGCCTCTCCCGCACCAACCTCTGGACACCGAATGCACGAACTTCGTATATATAAACGCGGATAATCCAGCTGACGGAGTTCACGGGGTTAACGAGGATTAATTGTGTAACTAATCCCGAGCAAACAGCCGTGGATGTTAATATTATCCCTCCCCGAAGCCGTATATTATCCCGCCCGGCAACGCTCCGGCGAGGAAAGGCACAGGAATGGAGAATTTATAAGCTGTGGCAGAAATTTAAACTGACTTTCCGATATTCCCGATTAGGCGGAAGTAATAAGGAGATCATTTATCCCCCCCCCCTTTCATTGAGAAACTGTCTTCCCATTAACCCGGCAGGTACTAAGGGATTACCTCGGCGGTTATAAATCCCAGAAATCCCCGACGTCGAAATTCAGGGTTTTGCTGTACACAGGCCACGCGTGGTAGAGCAGGAAATAATCGCCCTTAACACGTGGATACATACTGTCGTGATGGACTTCTCCCCACCCCATCACCCCAATTTCAACTCCTGCCCCTCCTCTTTCTCCTCCTTCCTTCCTTCCTTCCTTCCTTCCTTCCTTCCTTCTTTTCCTCCTCTCTGCTCATCCTCATCCTCTCGCCTCTTCATTGGGTTCTTCCTCTTGTATCTCATTTTTCTCTTCCTCCTCCTCCTCCTCCTCTTCCTCCTCCTCCTCCTCCTCCTCCTCCTCCTCCTCCTCCTTCTCCTCCTTTTTCTTCCTACTTTCACTCCTTTCCACATGAACAAAAATAAGATCAAGAATTATCACCCTTTTCTCCTTCATCCCAGCTTCTCAAAGGCTTCACAATTGTACGTGATATTATCAAAAACGTCTTCGATGGCCGCTAACGTGTAATTAAGTTTTCATGGAAAGATTGCGTCTTAGGAAATATTTGGCTTAAAACACTACGATGTTCTTTATTGTTGTTTTGAAAAGCATTTTTATCTCTTTTCGCCCTCCTCCTCCACTCCCCCCCCCTTTTTTACCAATGCTTTTATAAATGTATTATTTATATCCCGGTCTATCTTTTGTAATGTAATTTATCATCGGTTGGCGCATTTCTCAAACGGTTGGCAATGCGGATGTGAACAGATATCAGGTCATATTTTTGACATTGTATTTGTTAATACCTTCGTTCTGTTGACATTCCCGGACGGTTCTTTATCTCCGTCTTCGTATCATATATTTTGCTAGTGTTTTTATTTTTATTTTTCTTCCACCTTTCCCCTCTTCTTTGGCTTCTTCTCTTCTCTTTTTTTTTCGTTTCCCTCACTGGCTCCCTCTTCGTTGTGTGTGTGTGGGAGTCTTTGCCGATTTACATCACCTGTCTTGCTCCATCTCTTTGTCGTCCTCTCCTTTGCTGGATAGAGTTTATCAGAGCTTAATTAATTGCAAGTTTCTTCCTTCTTCTTCCTCCTCTTCCACTTCTTTCCTCTTCCTCTCACTGGCTCTCTTTCTTTCTCTTTCTATCTCTTTCTATCTCTCCCTCTTTCTATCTCTCCCTCTCTTCCCGTCTCTTTCTCTCTCTCTCTCTCTCTCTCTCTCTCTCTCTCTCTCTCTCTCTCTCTCTCGCTCTCTCTCGCTCTCTCTCGCTCTCTCTCGCTCTCGCTCTCTCTCATCCTCTTTCCCTTGCGCCACCTCCTCTTATTACATTTCTGGCTAACGTAATGGGAATTCATTATAGAATATTGGATGCTGGTCCTGGGTGTCTTATAGAAAATGGTATATTATGTTACATGTGCTCCTGCGGCATATTAACGTAATATTGGATCTCCCTTTACCCTATCTCTTAACAAATCAAGGGCTTGGGATTATTGAATGGTGTCGAGGGCTGCGGCTTTGCTCTCTCCCTCCCTCCTTCCCTCTCTCTCTCTCTCCTTCCTCTCTCTCTCTCTCTCCTTCCTCTATCTCGTTCTCTCGCTTTCGCTTCCTATTACTCTCTCTCTCTCTCTCTCTCTCTCTCTCTCTCTCTCTCTCTCTCTCTCTCTCTCTCTCTCTCTCTCTCTCTCTCTTCTCTCTCTCTCTCTTTCACTCTTTCTATTTATATTCGTCTCTCTCTCTCTCTCTCTTTCTTTCTTTCACTCTCTCTATTTATATTCGCTCCTATTCTTCCTTCCTTCCCTTCCCACGCTCGCCTCCTTCCTTCGATAAAGCTCGGGGTTTAGGGTTTGTGTTTGATGGGTTTCTCTTGGGGTTTTGAAGGAGGTGGTCGAGTCGTGCATTTTGTTTGGGATTTTGAGGATGGGGGGTTTTTCCTTTTCGTTGAGGTTTAGGGCTTTATGGCGGCTTTGTTTGTCTGTTTGGTTTCATCTTGCTGGGTTTTTTCTTCTTCTTTTCATCTTTTTAGCTATCTTCTTCTCCTCCTCCCTCTATTTCATCATTTTCGTCTTCAGCTTCTGTTCATTTTCATCATCTCCTCCTCCTCCTCCTCCTCCTCCTTCTCCTCCTCCTCCTCCTCCTTCTCCTCCTCCTTCTCCTCTTCTACTTTTTTCATGTTCCTTGCTTTTTCCTTCTTTCTTCACCTTCACCCTCTCATCATCCCGCCATTCTCCCTATTCTCTTACGTTCTGCCTTTCCTCTTGTATAATAATCCTTCTATTCGTCTTAACATACAAATCACGAGGTTTGTTAAAGGCTTGAGGGTCTTCTCAAGGGGGGGGGGGGGGGCATTTTTCTTCTTCTAAAAGGGGAAAGGGGGAAGGGGGAGGGGGGGTTGAAGTGCAATCCTTAATATTCATGAGCGTTTTTTAAATGTGAAATGTCTCTGGGTTTCAGATGATAAGCCTTGATGATCAGGAGAAGATCATAAGTCCCTT
>BOPN01000154.1:457833-470333 GCA_017312705.2 Penaeus japonicus
TTATTTCTCTATTTTCTTTTTCTCTTTCTCTCTTTTTCTTTCTTGTTTTCTCTCTTTCTCTCTTTTTCTTTCTTTCTTTCTTTCTCTCTTTCTCTCTTTCTTTCTCTCTCTCTCTCTCTCCCTCCCTCTCTCTCTCTCTCTCGCTCTCTCGCTCTCCCGCTCTCCCGCTCTCCCGCTCTCCCTCTCCCTCTCCCTCCCTCTCTTTCCCTCTCCCTCTCCCTCTCCCTCTCCCTTCCTCCCTTCCTCCCTTTCCTTTCCCTCCCTTTCCCTCCCATTCGTCTGTCATCTTAGTGAGTCTGTATCACACTTTGCCTCGTGTTCCAGACAGCGTCTAAGAGGCGAACGCGGGGTCGACCGAAAGGCGGAATTTGGTGAATTTCGGAGCAGTGGCTTTGAGTGGCTGTGGCGAGGTCCTCTCTTCTGTGTGTGTCTCTTTTTTTTCCTTTTTATTTCCTTTTTCCTTTTTCTCGGCGTCTCCCAGTCTGTCTTTCTACCTCCCGTTGTCTTCTGGGTCCGCTCATTCTACTTCCTCTTACGTACTTCCTCTTTTCCCCTCATTTTCCTTCCTATCCTCCGTCGTCTCTCTCTCTCAATCTCTCTCTCTCTCTCTCTCTCTCTCTCTCTCTCTCTCTCTCTCTCTCTCTCTCTCTCTCTCTCTCTCTCTCTCAATCTCTCTCTCTCTCCCTCTCTCTCTCTCTCCCTCTCTCTCCCTCCCTCCCTCCCTCAATCTCGCTCTCTCTCTCTTTCTCTCTGTCGAACTTCCTCCTCCTCCCTATTCCCCCTGTCCCCAACCCCCCTCCTCCTCCTCCTCCTCCTCCTCCCCCTCCTTCTCCTCCTCCTCCCATTTAAGTGCGTAAATCCGTGTTGAATTTTGGCGTCTTCGATGTCGCTCCGCTGAGGAGATAAGTTAACGAGAATGAATTAAAGACCGACACACACTGCAATTTATGAATCTTTTAGTGGTAGAGAAGCCATTAAGCCGAAGACAAAAAGATTTATTAAGATGAAGAAGGGACCAAGAAGAGAGGATGGGAGGTAAGATAAGAAAAATAATAAGATATAACAAAAAGAACTTGTACCGAAATGCGAGAAAGACGCATGGGTTGAGAACCTGTAGGCGGAGATAGAGGAGGAAGAGGAGGAGGTGGTGGTGGTGAAGGTGGTGGTGGTGGAGTTAGTGGAGGTGGAGGTGGTGGTTGTGCCGGTGGTTGTTGTTGGACGAGAGACGAGAGACGGAGAGAGATAAAGGGCGAGGGGTGCCTTGGAGATGAAACGGAGAAGGGGATGTCCGTGCAAGGGGGGGGTGGGGGCAATGCGAAGAACATACCATAGAATGAGGAGGAGGAGGAGGAGGAGGAGAAGAGGAGCTCACGTGGCATCAGAACACTCACTCTCTCTCTCTCTCTCTCTCTCTCTCTCTCTCTCTCTCTCTCTCTCTCTCTCTCTCTCTCTCTCTCTCTCTTTCTCTTTCTCTTTCTCTCTCTCCTTCTCTCGGCCATTAGTGAAGGCAGTTTTAGCATGTGCAGCGCGGAATGCGTAAATGAATCTCTATCTTAAAGAAGGGCACCCTGAGCCCGGCACTCCCGCGTTGATCCGCGCATAGTTTGGTGAAATTTGCGAAGAAATGGAAATTCTTGAGTGATTGAATATTCCTCCTCCGCGAACAACACACGCGGATGCGAGGTCAGAGGGTTGAAATGAAATGGAAATTGAGTGTTGGTAGTGGAACGGTTTGGTAATATTAACGATAATGACATTAAACAACGTCAGATTTATACTGTTCATCAATCACTGCTAAGTCGCTCTGTGTTCGCTCACCACGGTTGCCACGATTTTTAGACGCGGCTTTTCACAATGTTGCGTCCGGGCGTGGCGGGCGGTCGGGCTGTGCGGCGCGAGCGGGCGGGTTTTGCCGTCGATGGCGGGAGACTCCGAAGCCGACACAGGTGAAAAGCACCGCTGAGGAACTAGGGAATTTTTGACGAGTTTCAAAGAGTCTTGTGAACAACACGAGCTCCTCTCCTGAGCCTCGGGGTGGTTCCAACCCCCCGGGAGGAGGGCGAAGACGATTGCAGGAGGAGCGGCAAGACGACTCGCATCTTGGCGGCGTCGGGGCTTCTCGTCGCGAACGATCAGTTACAGAACGCGCGCGAAGACCTGTGAATAAACTCGGGAGGTCAGGGAACTCACTTCATATTTCATATCAAAAGTATACAAGTGCTCACTGACGCTGCTATATCGCTCGACCAGAGGGAAAAAATCTTCCATATACATTTTTGTAAACACGTATATATGGCAGGCTCTCAGAGCAGGGAGCGGGCGAGCGGGACTCCTATTTTAAGGCTTATGCAGCTTCGTGGCGTCGTAGGTATAGGTATAGCTTAAGAAAAACCCGCCATCGTCTGCGAAGAAAAGGCATTCCTTCATTTGTGAATGAAACGCGAGGTAATTATTTAAAGCGAGTGCAATTCTTAACTCGGTTCCCTCCATCGCCACCGCGCGGATGTGAACGGCCAGACTGAGAGTGTTTGTGGCGGGCTGTGTGTGTGTGTATGTGTATATGTGTGTGTGTGTGTGTGTGTACTTGTAGGCGCAAGTCGTGATGGTGTTATCAGATCTGCTGCCTCGAGAGCCCCATTTTTTACATTTTGTTGTGGGCATTGTGGAGCGTCCTCTAGTTGGGCAGGCGATGGACGTTCACAAGCGCACATGCATACGTCCGTGCCCACGTGCCCACACGCAGCGCCGATCCACTCCGCAGCCGCTCTTGTGGCCGTCGCGACCCGCAATTCCACCGGCCCGCCGAGACCACACACACCCAGTCCTGTAAGGTACTCTTCATTACTCTCGCCCTGATTGGCTGTCGAGGCCTGTATGGGGGCCAATGAACGGCGCCGGAGATGTTTGTTTGGGTGCAATGTATGCTCAGGCCCTTTGAGTCATGTCTCAGAATTCCGGTTGAGGGATAAGGGCGGGTGGCGGTAAGGATAGGACTAAGGGGCGAAGTGGGGAGAAGGGACACAGGGTGGGGAGAGGAGGGAGGAGGTGGAGGCGGGGGGATGGGGGGAGGAGGGGGGGGAGAAGGTTGAAACGAGGCGAGCAGGCGCCGTGCACTTGACGTGTTATTTATTTTGATCTTTTTATATGGTAATGGGAATGATTTTTGGCTTGGCGAAGAGAGATGGCTGCGAGTGTGTAGGGGGTTTGGGTGGGTGGGTGTGGGGGGGGGCGTGTAGGGTTTAGGAAGCGAACCGGGGAGGGGGAGGGGGAGGGGGCGGGTGAGAGTGAGGAGGTTTTGATGGGGTTGAGGGGGTGGCGGGCGAAAGAAGAGAAAGTAGTTGGTACGTGTTTGTGAATCGCAAGACGAATGGAATTCATTAGAGAGAGAAAAATGAACATGAAAAGAGAAATACGTGTTTGAAAATTAAGGTCTGGCAATGACTTCGCCAAGGCCATGCAAAAGTTGCATTGCATTGTTGGGACGTCGCGGGCGAAATATTTTGCCGTGACTTTGACGTATAGTGAGTGTCACGAGACACCTTCATGATGAACGTACAGTGCATTTTTACGTCTTTCATTTTTCTTCGTTTTTGACTACTGCGGTTCGTCGTTTTCGCGTGTTCGTTCTTTCGGATTATATTGTTGGACCATTTCCTACCTGTCTTCATTATCTCCCTACTCCTCATCCCCTGTCCTCCCCTTACCCCCTCTTCCCTCTTCCTTCTTCCCCCTCCTCCCATCTCTCCCTCTTCTTTTATCCCCCCTCTTCCCATCCCTTCTTCCTTCCACCCTCCTTCCCGCCTTTCCATCTCCCTATCACCCATTTCCTTCTTCTCCTCCCTCCCTTCCTTCCTTCCTCTTCTGCACATTTCTCTCTCTCTCCTTCTCCCATCCGTCTGTGATTCCCCGCCATTTTGTTTTCCTTCGGCACATTATGATTTTTTTTCGCCCAGAAGTGGTAAATTAGCGTGCGCGGCGTGTGTGTGTTGTGCGTGGAATGCCTGTTTGGAAGTTGAATACAGCAGCAATATCCCCTCAGAATATTTGCGACTGGCAAACAGGTGCGCGCGTCATTGATGGCTGGAGTGATAATTGCGAGCTATAAATTATTAGGTGCTAAATTTATTACGATGTATTAAATCAGAGAGAGAGAGAGAGAGAGAGAGAGGAGGAGGAGGAGGAGGAGGGGGGGAGAAAAAAATATAGGTTTCATTCCTCTCTCTTGTTAGGGGTGGGAATTCGGGGGAAGGAATAGGGGGGGTAAATAGAAGGGGGAAATGTTTGAAAATATATATATATATATTTGAAAGAAAAAAAGAAGTGTAGTCTTGATTTGTGTCTGCCATTTCCACTGTTGAAGTGTTCCATCCCGGCTGAGAATAAATCGGCCGGTTATTTCGGTAGAAACGTGTATAAATTATGGCCGAATGTGAAATAATCCTTTAACGGGCCTCTATAGGTACCTATTTGGGATGGTTATGTGGGCAGGCAGATGTTGCAGCCCATTGCACAACTGGTCAATACTGATTGCATTAAGCAGTTTTTATTAGTTGGCCAAGTTTCTCGATGCCAGAGACCGCCAGACGAGACTGTAAGAGAAGCGACTGAGAGAGAGAGAGAGGGAGAGAGAGAGAGAGAGAGAGAGAGAGAGAGAGAGAGAGAGAGAGAGAGAGAGAGAGAGAGAGAGAGAGAGAGAGAGGTGGGGGCGAGGAAGAAAAAAAACACACAAAGTTATCTCCGTAGCTAGTGTGTTTGTGTGTGTAGCCAAGGTGTTTTTTTCCCCCCGCGCCCTTTTCTCGGATGGTAATCGAATGCAAACGCAGAATGCCCTGTTTTCTGTGGCGGACTTTAAATAAAGGAAAAGGATCGGTTAGAGTTTTGAACGTCATTACCGCTCGGCTTGGCAAGTTTAGACGTTTGTGAAGGAGTGATGTATCCCGCTGTCGTGGCGCGCTCGGTCCTCGTAAGCTCTGCCTTCCTCTTTCTCTTCTCTTCCTCTTCCTCTTCTCTTCCTCTTCCTCTTCTATTCCTCTTCTCTACCTCTTCTCCTCCTCTTCCTCTTCTTCTTCTATTCCTCTTCCTCTTCTTTTCTCTTCTCTTCCTCTTCCTCTTCTCTTCCTCTTCTTTTCCTCTTCCTCTTCCTCTTCTCTTCCTCTTCTCCTCCTCTTCCTCTTCTCTTCCTCTTCTCTTCCTCTTCCTCTTCTCTTCCTCTTCCTCTTCTCTTCCTCTTCCTCATTCCTTCCTTTCCTTTCCTCCTTTTCTCTTCCCCTCTCTTCATTCATTTATTCATCCTTCATCCATTTAAAAATAGAAGACGAAACAAGTAAAACAGATCGGACGAGACAGAATCAAGAAAATAATCGGCATGGGGGAGGGGAAGATGGGAATTGGGTGGGGGGGAGGGGGGGAGGGGGCAAAAGGGGGAGAGAAGAACGGGGAGGAAGGGAAAAATTATCTCATTTATTTATGTATTTTTTTTTTTTTTTAAAGCTCGCCTCTGCGTCCATTATGCCTCGTTTATAATCTTTCATCAATCACTTCCCGGGCGATTGCGTTGTCATGTCATTCATCTCGTTGAACCGCCCATGTCTTTTGTCTCCCTCAGTACTGTCGTTCGTGGCGGGCAGGGAGGAGGGAGACGGGAGAGGGAGGGGGGAGGGGGGGTGTTCTTTGACCTCATCGCGACCTCGTTATGACCCCGGCGTGACCCCTTCGGCGTCGGCGGTCATGAACTCAATCCATCCGCGTGTCACTGCCTGGGAGTGATTGAGTGGCCGATTGACTTGTTTTCTCGGACGCTTTTTCTATACTTTTTTCTCGTTTTGTTTTGCTCTTCCTTATTCTTCCACCCTCATCCTTCCTCCTTCTCTTCCTTTTTTTCTTTCTTCCCTCCACCTGTTCCTTCCTTTTTTTTTCTCCCTTCGTCCCTTCCTTCCTCTCTTCCTCCCTTCCTCCCTTCCTCTCTTCCTCTCTCTCTCTCTCTCTTCCTCTCTCTCTCTCTCTCTCTCTCTCTCTCTCTCTCTCTCTCTCTCTCTCTCTCTCTCTCTCTCTCTCTCTCTCTCTCTCTCTCTCTCTCTCTCTCTCTCTATCTCTATCTCTATCTCTCTCTCTCTCTCTCTCTCTCTCTCTCTCTCTCTCTCTCTCTCTCTCTCTCTCTCTCTCTCTCTCTCTCTCTCTCTCTCTCTCTCTCTCTCTCTCTCTCTTTCTCTTCCCTCCTTCACCCGCTCTCTCCATCGTCCATTGCATCGTGTCGTTTGCAAAAGCTAAAGCTCCCTATTGAGAATTACCTGCCATTTTTTTTTCTTTTCTTTTTTCTTTTTGTTTCCTTGGCGCGGATCATCTCACGTTTTCCTTGTATCCTCGTCCCTTTCTTTTACCTTTGCGGTGTGTATCGTCTCGAGAATGCCCGGGAAATGGGAAAAGAATGTGAATGTCTAAATTTTGGGTCGGAGTCCTTTTTACGATGTTTATCTTATTTTTAATGACTCCCGCACACGCACGCACGCATAGGCACACGTCGCAATGACATTTGTACTCTCTCTCTCTCTCTCTCTCTCTCTCTCTCTCTCTCTCTCTCTCTCTCTCTCTCTCTCTCTCTCTCTCTCCCTCTCTCTCCCTCTCTCCAAGGAACCTCGATCTCTGAGGCTGATAGCTGCGCAGACTCCATGTTTGGTGCATTTCATATACATTATTCATTAATTATACGTTCTTGGGGCAGTCGTTCTATTGTATTGTAGAGGTGTATCGTGAGTTTTTTCTCCCGTGGTTGACTGTGTTGCAATTAAGATTATTATGTTGCAACAAGTGAGTCCCAGTGTCTCGTGTTTTTTTTTTTTAAGGGGGGGGAGGGGGGTGAAGTGTTTGTTTTTTTTTCCTCCTTTTGGGGACGAAAATTATTTACCTTTTTTTTATATTTTCTTGTGTCCTTTTTTGTAAAGTGTTTCTTTCTCCTTGCGTTTGGTTCATATCGTGATTACAATGTTTAATCGAAGGTTCGTGTGTGTCATTATAATCATTTGATTATTTGATTAAGTTCCATGCTTTTGTGAAGTAGATTTGCATGCAGGCAAACCTTGGTGGGAAAAAAGTCTGGTGAAAGAGTTTTATAAATGTAGGAACATTTTACTTAGTAAATCGTATGGTAAAAACACACACACATATCAAATGGCAAAGACTGGAGGTACTCCCCTTCCCCCCTCCCCATCCACCCCACGCAAAGTAGATCATTAGCATATTCTTTTTGTGCAAATGAAGCGGGCCGGCAAGCGAGCAAGCAAACAAACAAGCAAGCAAGCAAGCAAGCAAGCAAACGACCCACCCAAGTGGCGTCAACCAAAAGAAGCGCAATGCTCGGTTGGCCAAAGACAATTTCAAGCCACGCGAGTTTGTGCTAAAGGAGTATTAATGCTTTGGGCCAGTGACTGAGGTTGGTCGCAGTGTAACAGGATTACCTGTAAATTGAGTAAGGGACGAACCGGAGCCCGGTTAGTTATTTAGTGTTTTTTCTTCCTTTTTCTACTTTTTTTTTACTTTATTTTTACTTTTTTTTGAGGGTGCTATGTAGTGTGTTTGCTGTGGGATCGTATGGGGGTTGGAGTGAATGTTTTTTTTGTTTTATCTGGAAACGTTTTTTTTTCTTCTTTTTCTTTCTTTTTTTCTTTTTATTTTTTAAGCGAGTTATTGTAGAGTTAGAGAGAGAGAGAGGGAGAGAGAGAACCTGATTGCAAATATTACAAATAATCTTTTACGTTCGAAAATGGATGCTGTATGTAGAACCTCCCTCCTTTTCTTTCTTCCACCCTCCCTCCCTCTCTCCCTCCATCCCTCTCTCATATTCTTTCTCTCCATCTGCCTCCTCCCTCCTCTTCTCTCTCTCTCTCTCTCTCTCTCTCTCTCTCTCTCTCTCTCTCTCTCTCTCTCTCTCTCTCTCTCTCTCTCTCTCTCTCTCTCTCTCTCTCTCTCTCTCTCTCTCCCACTTCTTCTCCCTCCCTCTCTCCCTACATTCTTCCTTTCCTTCTTTCTCTCCCACCTCACTTCCCTCCCGCTTTCCCTCCTTCCCCCTCTCCCTCCTTTATCATTATCATCTTTTCTCCCTCCGTCCCTCCTTCCATCCCTCCTTCCCCCCTCCCCTCCCTTCCTTTCTCCCCCCCTCCCCTCCCCTCCCTCCCTACGTCCCTCCCGCCTCCCACACCCTTTCTCCCCCACCCACATTTCCCCTTTCCAGTCATCGGCTGTAGCAGGTAAACAAGAACGGCTATAAAGGCGTTTCCTCCTTAGAATTACCGTGAAAGTAAGCCTTAAGCGGAATTATCAGCTAGGAATGCGATTAGTGGGAGTGGCAATTATAATATACTTTTATCACGGCTTATATGTTTATTTTTATCACGCTGTCTCTCTGTTCTGGTGATAACGATTGTATTGTTTTTATATAAGTGAGGATAATGTTGATAAAACTATTACGAAATTAGTTATGTTACAGTATTATTATTACGGACACCAGCAAAGGATTAGTCTTATATTTTTTTATCAGTGATAGCGGTATTAAAATGTTATTGAGATACCCAACTTACACCATATATAATAAAGATAAACAGATTTACGTAGATTCACCTTCACGTGGGTATATCTTGGAAAAGGGGGGAGGGGGGTTAAGATTAATGGGGGGGGGAGGGGGGGGGGGGGGGGGGGGAAGAATTCGATTTTACTCCGAGCGAGAAACGCGTACAGAGTGAGTTACATATTGTCGAGCTTGTTATCACTGTTTTTATTCTTTTTTCTCTATCTATCATCCTCTTTTTTTAACTCTCTCTCTCTCTTTCTATTTTTCTCTATCTTTCTCTTGTTCATGCTCTTGTTTGTTTCTCTCTCTTTCTCTCTTTCTCTCTTTTTCTCGTCTCTCTCTCTCTCTCTCTCTCTCTCTCTCTCTCTCTCTCTCTCTCTCTCTCTCTCTCTCTCTCTCTCTCTCTCTCTCTCTCTCTTCCCTTGTCACTGTGTCGTGTTAACTCATCGTTCGCTTATGACTTAATCTTTCCCTTCTTCCTGTTCATAAAATCATTCTACATCTATAAAACCATCTTAATCAATTCTGATTCTCTCCCATAAATCCCGCAAACAAAAAACAAAAACAAAAATTATATATATATATATATATATATATATATATATATATATATATATATATATATATATATATATATATATATCCTTTTCCGCAAGATGAATTTCCTCCACCATTGGGGGCGCAGTTGGCAGCGTGATTTTTGCTTAATTAAATAGTAGTGTGGTGTTTTACAGGGCCGAGCTCTGGGGTGTCTGTGGCCACTAGGACACACGTAGCTTAATTACAGGGAAGGTGTAACGTAAGAATGGGATTTAGCGCCATTTGGGAACTTTTTTTTTTTTTACGTCGAGGCGTGAAGGGTGGAGGGGGGAGGGGGGGGAGGGTCAAGAGGAGAGGACTAGTTGTTGTTTTGTATTGTTGTTATTATCATTATTATTATCATTATCATTATTATTGCTGTTATCATCATTGTTATTATTATTATCATCATCATCATCATCATCATCATCATCATCGTCATCATCATCGTCATTATTACTATGATTATCATCATTATTGTTATTACTGTCACTATTATTCCACTATTATTTCTTTTCCGTCCCTTGCCGTCTCCTCCGATATTTCTGTTGTTCCTTTTTCTCATGTTTTTGCAAATACCGAAGCGCCAGTAATGTTAATGTTAATTTTGGTTGCAGTTGTTGTTTATATTTGTTTGTTTGTTTGCGTGTTCTCTAATTGGAAAGAACTGCATCGTAATCATCGTAAATTAATGAAAGTCAGTGAAAGATAAAGATAGTATACAAAACAGTCGAAGGCAAAGTGTTTGATATCCGGCAGGGGAAGGGGGGGAGAGGAGGGCGTGGAGGGGGGGGGGGGGCATGAGTGGGCGAGGTTAGATCGTGGGCGACCCGCGAGGAGCGTATATGCGAGTGCCATGTGTGAGCAGGGATCGCGTGCTTGGCCATGACGCAAATTTCTTGAAAAGATTCCAAGTAAAAAATGCGCTGTTCAGTTGCGTCCGCACGCCATGCCCGTAGTTCATTGTGATGCCGCCGCGCCGTCGACAGCGCTCATGGGGGGAGGGGGTGGGGGAGGGGGGTTGCAAGTGGGGATCGAGTGGCAGGGAGGGGTGGTAGGGGGAAGGGGGTAGGGAGGGGGTTGGGGTGGACGAGTCAGAATGGGAGGCGTGGGCGGGCTGGGAAGAAAGTCGGGGGCGGAGGCGAGGCGAGGCGGGGTGGGTCGTTGCGGCAGATTTAGTTGTGTGTTTCGGACCAGATGTTGTGTCAATGGCGGTTTTGTCGACTGCCTTGCGGCGAGGGGAGGCAGAGAAGACGTATCCCCGAAGTTGGGGGCCTCTCACCTTCTTTGGCCTTGGGACTGACCTCGTTTGTCAACCACGAAGCCAATGAAGACGAGAAGACCACTCGAAACCAATGCAAGAAATGGCGGGAAAAGAAAGAGAGGGGAAACTTATGAAAAACAACCGCTCTCGGTCTAGCACAACGCAGTTGGTATTAGCAGCGCAGCAAAATGACTCCTGCATGGCACTGAATGGAAAATTTATGTTTCTAAATATTTATAATGTTGTCTTCCCCCCAAAAGCCCGCGTGTGCAGCAGTGAGCGTCGTGCCGCGTATAGTCTCGAGAATAATATTGCGTGCTGAATATTTATGTATGTTATTTGCTAGTGCCCGTTTTTTATTATATACTATCATCGGGATAAGAACCTTGCTAGTAAAACCTAACGATGCATTGGATATCATGCGCGCGCCTGCGGTTGTATTATAAGTGTGTAAGTACGAATGTGTGGTGTATATGCCACCGAGAAAGACGGATATATCAAGTCCATATTTATAGCTGTATATAAAATTGAACAAATGTTGCGAATGGCTTGTGCACAATGTGTAGAGGCCAATTTATGACGCTATATATTTATGGCCATAAAAACGCAAACGTGATCCAATTGCTGCGCTGCTTAATGTCGACTCGCAAATGTGGTATTACATATTCCACTTCTTGCTCTCTAGTTACCGCCAGAGGTCACTCGCAATGAACATGTTATAATTAAAGATGTTTTTTTCTCCCCTTCTTCTCATCATCCCCTCCCTCTCTCCGCCTCGTTCTCTCTCATCATTCTATCTTGCACTTTCTTTCTCTTTTTCTGTCTCTCTCTTCCTTTCCTTGCATTTCTCTTTCTCCTTCCCTCCCCCCTTCTCCTTGCCTCCCTTCTCCCTCCCTCCCTTCCACTCACTCCTCTCCAAGTCTCCCGTCCCTCCTCCCTCCTCCTTCCCTCTTTTTCTATTCTCTCTCTCGTTTTCCTCTATCTCTTTCTCTTTGTTTATCATCTTCTCGCCTCTCCTCTTCCCTCTTCCATCTCCTTTCATCCTTCCCGTAAAAGCGAAGGAAAAGAGAGAGAGAGAATTTCGATATTCTTTGTTTTTTCTTCTTCTTTTTTTACAAATATTCATATAGCTGTCTTCGTGTGAGGCCGATTTTTTGTTTCTTCTTCTTCTTCTTCTTAGGAATGATATCGAATGCACAAATTTACGACCGATTTCTGTAGGTGATTATATTTTCTTCTTTGGCTTCTTTTTCTTTTTTACTTGTTGATGTTGATTGCTTTTTTTTCTTACGCGACAAATCCAATCCGTTTTTATATGCTCGTTCGTGGATTTGCATTCGTAATATACGAATTCATTTGTGTGCGTGTTTACAGAAGACTAGACTATATATATGTCACTTATCACGATTTACCAAAACAAACATCTCAGTTCATTAACTTCATGGGCAAGAGAGAGGCCCTCGATGTCCGACGTATTTATGGTGGGGAAAAAAGAAAGAAAAAAAACACGAAAAAAACGGCTGGGTTGTCCTGGGTGTCAGAAACGGCAAGGAGAAGACTTACCACTCTTACGCACGCTATGTCCCACATTTCCATTATCTCTCTCTTCCTTCTCTCTTCCTTTCTCTTTTCTTCTCTTTCTCTCTCCTCTTCTTTCTCTCTTTCTTTCTATCCTCTCCCCTCCTCTCCTCTCCTCTCCTCTCCTCTCATTGTTTTTCCTTTCTCTAAAAATGAATTATATATGTATATATATATATATATATATATTTATATATTTATATATATGTATGTATGTATGTATGTATATGTCACTTCTCTCGTCCACCAGGAGATTGTCTCAGGGGAGCAGTTTTCGGGACTTTGACGATTTTTTTTTCCTTCTTTTCAACCTTTTTTCCTCGGGAGAATCTTGTCAGGAGCCGCCCTCGTCATTGTGCTCTTTCCTCCTCGGCGAAGAGCTTACGCACACACACACACACAGGAAGCGAGGGAGATAGAGAGATACCAGCCACGGGACACGCGATCTGAGGAGGAAAGGGGAGAGGAAGGGGGGTAGGGGGGGGGGGGGAGGGGGGGGGGGGGGGGGGGGGGGGGTGG
>BOPN01000154.1:477833-527833 GCA_017312705.2 Penaeus japonicus
TAAAAGATCAGTCTTCTAATATTTTCCGTCTATCAGATTCTTTCTTTTCTTTCTTTTCCTTTTGTTATCGCTTTCATCTCTTTGCTTGTACTCCCTCTCCTCCCCCACTTTCCTATTTATTCTTTTTTTTTTTTTTTTGCTCGCTCTTCTTCAAATTATATCCTCCTCCTCCTCCTCCCTCCCCCCATTTTTCCCTCCTTTCCACCCGTCATCGGTATCCTCCCCTCCCCTCCCCCCCCTCTCTCACTCTCTCTCTTTCCTTCACCTTCCCTCCCCTCCCTCCCCCCTCCCCTTCCTCCCCCACTCCCCATTCCCCTCCCCTCCCCCCATTCCCCTCCCCTCCTCCCCACTCCCCTCCCTTCCTTCTCCATAAAACATAGATCAATGCTGGCTGTTCTAAAAACTCAAAACAAATTGAGTTTCGGAAGTTTTCACCAACTTCGGAGAACTTTTTGAGCTTTGCCCAGCTAAAGTTCATGTAAGTTGTATTGAGAATGTACAATATGAGAGCGGGTTTTTGGCCACCTTATGAGTTTTTTTTCACTCTCGTAAGCAATTTGATACTGGGGCGGGCCGAGTGTATGGAGGAAGGAGGGGCGGATGGAGGGAGGGCCGGAAGGGAGGGAGGAAGGAGGGGCGGATGGAGGGAGGAAGGAGGGGAGGGAGGAAGGAGGGAGGGAGGGGAGGAGGGGAAGGAGGGGCGGATGGAGGGAGGGCCGGAGGGGAGGGAGGAGAGGAGGGAGGGAGGGGAAGGAAGAGAGCGAGGTGAGGGGTGGGGAGGGGAACGGAGGGGAGGGGAGAGGAGAGAGAGAGTGGAGGGGTCGGGGGAGGTGGAAGGAGGGAAAGGGATTAAGGGGCAGGTTTCGGTTTGCCTCAGTGTACATATGTATGCATGCATATGTATATTTCCTCTCACTCTCGCTCTCGCTCTCGCTCTCACACACAAACATGCTCGTTCACTCATTCCTCTCTCTGCCCTTTACTCTCCCTTCTTCCCTATCCCCCTTCCTCTAAAGTCAAAGTCAAAAGTCTTCCTCTTCCTTCTCCCTTGCCCCTTCCTCCATCCCACTTCCCCCCCTTCCCCCTTCCCCCTTCCCCCTTCCCCTATCCCCGGGAACATGCACTTGGCAGCAGAGCTTTAGCCAGGGACGAAGACCTCCAGGAGAAGTGCACCGCCGCCCCCGGAGCCCCCCCTCCCCCTCTCCTGTGGCTTCTTCGGGATTTCTCGACGAAATCTTCCCAGTTGGCGTAACGACCCCGCACACCCCGCTGACCTTGGCCGTAGGTGGTCAGCGCGCGCTTGAAAATGCGAGTGTCCGTGATTCATCCACCGCAAGCTGTAATCATGTGGAGGCGCAGGCACACTCCCCTCTCCCCGTCCGTCCCCTCTTACGCAGGTTCCCCACCTCCCTCCTCCCTTCCCCTTCCGTCCACCTCATCTCCCCCTCCCTCCCCAATTTCTTTTTTTCTCTCTCTCCCTCTCCCTTTCCCTCTCCCTTTCCCTCTCCCTTTCCCTCTCCCTCTCCCTCTCTCCTTCATCCCTCCTTCCCCCCACCTCATCTCCCCTCCCCCACCTCACCTCCTCTCCCCTACCTCATCTTCCCTCCTTTACCTTCTCCTCCTCCTCCCCACCTCACCCCCCTCACCTCCCCTCACCTCCCCTACCTTATCTCTTCTTCTCCTCCTCCCCCCTCATCTCCTCTCAGTGCCCCACCTATGCAGACAGGCCGAGGCAGCGTTGATGCCCCGGATGGCTCTGATTGCGGGGACAAAAACAAACCTGGAGGCCTCATACATATTAAGCATATATCGGCCGGGCATGCAAATTCCGGGCGTCCTTGAGGAAATCGATCATATATCACATACAACTCGATTTATTCATCACATAATTTCATCGCAAACCCGAGGATTATGCCGGGCCGATCGGGAGGTTTCCGATGCGCTTAATGATTTTCTTCTGGGCGCGGATCTCCATTTAGCTCAAATTATGCAGTAATGTGAAGCAAAAGATACAACGGGCGAGGATATATATATTTTTTTTTCTTTTCTTTTCTCTTTTTTTCTCTCTCTTCTTAAGGGCAGGGTTATTTATAGGCGACGTGATGTTGTGTGGTTTTGTGTGTAGTTTGGCGTATGTATGTATGTATGTATTTTAAGCGCCGTGCGTTTGTGTCCGTATACATGGAAATATGTATATGTATGTGTATATCCATATGCATGTGTCTGTGTGTTTGTATATATGTGTGTTAATACGAGTGGGTGAGTCAGTGTGAGAGGCGAGGAAGAGAGAGAGTGAGTGGGTGAGTCAGAGAGAGAGAGAGAGACAGACAGACAGACAGTCAGACAGTCAGACAGTCAGACAGTCAGACAGTCAGACAGTCAGACAGACAGACAGACAGACAGACAGACAGACAGACAGACAGACAGACAGACAGACAGACAGACAGACAGACAGACAGACGAGAGAGAGAGAGAGAGACGAGAGAGAGAGAGAGTGAGTGAGTGAGAAGAAAAAGAGAGAGAGAGAGAGAGCGAGCGAGAGAGCGAGAGAGAGCGAGAGAGAGAGAAAGAGAGACGAAAGACGAGAAAGAGAGACGAAAGACGAGAAAGAGAGTAAGATAGACGAGAAAGAGAGAAGAAAGACGAGAAAGAGAGTGAGTGAGTGAGTGAGACAGATAGACGAGAAAGAGAGTAAGATAGACGAGAAAGAGAGAAAGAGACGAGAAAGAGAGTAAGATAGACGAGAAAGAGAGAAAGATAGACGAGAAGGAGAGAAAGATAGACGAGAAAGAGAGAAAGAGACGAGAAGGAGAGTAAGAGAGAGAGTGAGAGACGAGAGTACGATCTGAGCAGTATCAGTCTGCATGGATATTGATGATGGTCTGTGTCTGTGTAAAAGCGATCATGCGCGTGTGAGAATGACTGCATGGAAGCCGTACACGTCTCTCCAACTTCTACATGTGTAACGCCCCGTGAACGTAAAGGAGCTCTGTACGCGAGAGCAAAAGCAGCCATAAAACGTCGGCAAATTGATCAGCTGAATTGAAGGAAGAAGAATATGCATCGCTCATCTGGGAACATAAAGGAGTTGGGTACCTTTCCCCGCCCACGTTTCTCCTCCAACTCCTCCTCCTCCTCCTCCTCCTTCCTACGTTCTCCTTCGCCCTCTCTACCTCTTTCTCCTCTTCTTCCTTCTTCCTCCCTCCCCCCCTTCTCCTTCTACCTCCTCATCTTCATCTTCATCTTCATCCTTCTTCTTTCACCTCCTCCTTCTTCCACCTCCTCCTTCTTCCACCTCCTCCTTCTTCTATCTCCTTCTCCTCCTCCTCCTTCCAACACCACCTCTTCCTCCTCCTCCTTCTCCTCCTCCTTCCACCACCTCCTGCCCCCTGTCCTTTTAAGGGTGATTAACAACTCTTCTGGAATTAACGTTTTTATCGTCGTGTGATATCAAGCGCGGAGGTTAATTTGCATATCAGCTTTTATTTCTTGATTTGCTTGTTTGTTTGTTTCGTCTGTTTGGGATTTTCGTTCGTTTCGTGTTGGTGTTTTTGGTTCGTGCTTTGTGTGTGTGTGTTTTCGTGTTTGTTTGTTTGTTTTTTGTATTTTTGGACTTCTGGATTGTCATTCATCTCTTCTTCTTCTTGTTCTTCTTCTTCTTCTTCCTTTTTTAGCTTTGACTCTTCTTTCTTCTTTTTTTATCTGTTCTCTTAATATTACACTTTTCTTCCGTGTTCTCCTGTTCCTCCTCCTTTTCTTCCTCCTCGTCCTCTTTTTTTCCACCTTCTCCTCCTCCTCCTCCTCCTTTCCCTACACCTTTTCCTCCTCCTCTTCCTCCTCCCCTTCCCCCTAGTCCTCTTCCTCCTCTTCCTCCTCCTCCCTCTCCTCTTCTTCCTCTTCCTCCTCTTTCTCCTCTTCCTCCTCCTCCTCCTCCTCCTCCTCCTCCTCCTCCTCCTCCTCCTCCTTCTCCATCTCCGCCTTTACCTTCTCCTCCTCCTCCTCCTTCTCCTTCTCCGCCTTTACCTCCTCCTCTTCCTCCTCCTCCTCCTCCTCCTCCTCCTCCTCTTCCTCTCCCTCCTCTCTCCCCCCCCCCCCCCTCCTCCTCCCTCCTCCTTCCTCCCTCCTCCTCCTCCTCCTCCTCCTCCTCCTCCTCCTTCCTCCTCCTCCTCCTCCTCCTCCTCCTTCTCCTTTCTCCCTCCCCCTTCCTTCCATCCTTCCTTCTCCCTCCTCCTCCTCCTCCTCCTCCTCCTCCTCCTCCTCCTCCTCCTCCTCCTCCTCCTCCTCCTCCTCCTCCTCCTCCTCCTCCTCCTCCTCCCCTTCCGTAGACAGATCGACCGATGCCAAATTATATTTCTGGCGGGGAATTACCAATATCGGCACATTTTTCTTCGTTAGCTCCTCCGTCTATGGCCAATCAGAATTTATTTTGCGTGGCTCGGCGTGGCCTTGCTTCCCTCTGACTGGCTGATGTTCTTCCACCTTTGAGACTCCAGACTGGATTTTCCCCCCGAGCTGATTTGCCCGATAATGTACATTTAACTTGGAAGAGGAAAATCTTAAAATGCGTAGGTAATACACTTTATTACGGGCATTACCGTGCAGTTACCCGTACTGGTTTCCAAGGATGGTTCATCAAGTTATTCATTCTCGTGCGCCTTTGGTATCTCGCTGCGGACGATCGGTCTCGTGTTTGGCATCTCCTTGCGCGGGGACTTGCTTTGAGAGATATCGCAGATTTACGGGCTCGGGTGTACACAGTCGCTTGAAATATGACGATTGTTTATATATACATATGTATATAGATACACGCACACACATGCGCGCGCGCACACAACACATATATAACGTATATACATTTATACACACACATACACACACTTACATATATGCATACAAATATACATACATATATACATACATACATATATACATACATACATATATACATACATATATACATATATACATACATATATACATACATACATACATACATACATACATACATACACACACACACACACACACACACACACACACACACACACACACACACACACACACACACATATATATATATATATATATATATATATATATATATATATATATATATATATATATATATATGCACATAAGATATTATGATATTTCTCACGTACACGCCAAGACATATACTATGTATGTATGCGTCTTTTGCCGTTTGTGTAGTCATTTCTATTCATGCGATGTAAAATGAACACGATTAGTTTTTGTTACCCAGTAGCTGTTTTGCATTTTACTAGGATGTAAAAACACCCTCTTTCTAATGTTAAAACACACACACACTCTCACATTCACACCCAAAAAAAATCTGAAAACCTTACAGCTCACGTTTCGAGGAGGTGAATGTTTATTTTTCTTCTTTACCTCGCCTGTGTACACTAAAATAGGGGCTCAGCGGTTCATCTTGCCAGACATGGCTTTTGGCGTCCCCTGGCTACTTCGGCCGCCGTGGCTGCGTCCGGAAAAGGCCGCCCGCGTTCGCCAGGAGCAGCAAGGCGGGAACTGCCGCTGTCTGTAACCCTCAAGGAACGCGGAGCCAACTTATAAACCCGGCTAAAATGCGAGGCGCGCGAATATAGGTCTCCGTCAATTTGCGCGCGTGGGACTTGGCAAGTATATTTCCTAATATTTCAACATTTCCTGCGTCTGCATTATTTTTTATCGCGCTTATATTACCCGGCATCGATTTTTCATCCGGTCGCATTATTTTTGGCTTGACTGCTGGATGGGAACGAATGGATTTTGGCGGGTGAGCGATGCTATTTGACGATCATTTCGACAAAATTGGCAAAATTGCTCACTCGCTGTGTCTGCTTATGAAAGGACTTTTTTTTTTTCTCTCTCTCTCTCCCTGTCGAGTGGAGTTCAAACTCTTCTCATGTCCCATACAAGACATCTCGCGGGAGGGGAGAGGTCGAGCAGTTCGACTTGGGCGTAGGAGTCGAAGGATGTTGGGTTGGGTAGGATTGGGCGCATTTTGGCTTCGGGGGGGGGGGGGGGGGGGGCCTTTGACTCCTGTCGGGGGACTCCTTCGGGTGGATCCTTCTGTCCCTGACTTATGTTCCCGTGTTTGCCCTCCGTCCTTCCTGCCACCGAGTGCCAACGACATCTTCTGTTTACACCTGGAGGTTTTTGGGCTACTCTTATTGTGGGATTTTTTTTTTCTCCTTTTTTTTTTCTTCTTCTTTTCTTCTTCTTCTTCTTCTACGTCTTCTTCTTTTCTTTTCGTCTTCTTTTTTTCTTCTTCTTCCTCTTCTTCTATTGTACTGAAGGAGAAAACTGCTGAAACACTTTTGAGCGAAGACTTTTTTTTTTGTAAGAGGGATCGAGTATAAAAGACAATGAATAACGAAATGAAGAAAGCCATTACATGTCGCTGCGGTGCCACGCCTAAGATCGCTCTCTCCCTCCCCCCTCTCTCTTCCTCTCCCCTCCCATCTCTCCCCCCTCCTCTCCTCCCCTCCCATCCCTCCCCACTCTCCTCTCCCCTCCTCCCCTCTCCCCTCCCCCCCTCCTCCCCCTCTCTCTCTCCCCCTCCCCCCCTCTCTCTCACTCTCCCTCCACCCTCTCCTCCCCCACCCCCACCCTCCCACATCTCGTCTTGTCGCTAAGCCTAGTCTGTTCTTAGGATCGCAAAATTGTTTTATTACGGCTATCCTCATACGGACTTATCTCCAGACTCCGAGATCAAGTCGACAATCTCCGTCTAGCCCGAGGTTGTGATAGGAAGTTATTAACATGTTGTTTGGTCCTGCGCCTCGACACGGGTCTTGTTCGGCGGCGGCACGAGTGGTTGTAGCGTTGTTAAGGTATCGGTTTTATCGTCATTATCTCCTTTTGTTGTTATTTTTGTTATCATCATCAATCATCATCATCATCATCATCATCATCATCATCATCATCATCATCATCATCATTATCATCATCATTATCATCATCATCATCATCATCATCATCATCATCATCATCATCATCATCATCATCATCATCATCATCATCATCATCATCATCATCATCATCATCATCATCATCATCATCATCATCATCATCATCATCATCATCATCGCCGCAGCAATCCCCTTCTGTGTGCTACTGGCCGCTTCCATGTGGCAGCCATCAACTAATTTGGGGCCATTTCGGAATATTTTTACGAAACGCGATACTTTGAGGTCTGTAGAAATTGCCCTAATTTTATGATTTCTGAAATTAGGCAATAATAGCCAATAACCCTGATAAGTAAATATAAAGTCCAATCATCCGGGTTATTCTGTATGTCGTCGGTATAATGATGTGCGTTTGGGAAGCGTCGTTAACCGGACCAGTGGGGACAGTTCCGTGCATTAAACGAAGGTAATTGTCGTATGTTTATTAGGCAACTCCTCAAGATATGGTGAAAGGAGGGGGAGGGGGAGGGGGAGGGGGGGAGGTTGCCATAGAGAAACCCGCGGTCGTTTATATTTGACAGCACCTTCGTTTTTTTTTCCAAAGCTTTTTTCGAAGAGAGGCAGACTCATGAGTCAGTTACTGTGTTCGATAAACAGACCCTTTTTAAATATACACAATAGATACAGATTGATAGATGTTTCACGAATGTTATGTGAAAAGGGAAGAAGACGTGAGGATAAAGAAAACTCACGACCCAGAGCGGAAAATCGAGGAGCGCCACCTTGATACAGATGGCTTAATTAGCAGCTTCTAATCCGACAAACAGATGGATACGATTACAACAGCCGTAGAGTAATTGTTGAGACGCGGTGATGGCGGATTTGAGGCGTGGTTGGCGACGGGAATGTATACACCTTGTCTGCTACCCTCACCCCCCCTTTTTTCTCTTTATCTTCCATATTTCTCTTCCTTCCTCCCTCTCCCTATTTCTTTTTCTTCTGTCTATCGTTTCTCTTTCCTTTCCCTTCCCTTGCAACCCCTTCCAGCCCCTTCGCCTTTTCCTCTTCCCTTCCCCTTCCCCTTCCATCCCATTCCACCCTCCCCTATATCCCCTCCTACCCCCCCTATATCCCCTCCTATCTCCTACCTCCCCCTCCCCTATCCCTTTTCCATCTCCCCTCCCCTTCCAATGCTTCTGACGTGACTGTTCGTGAGATAACAGTGACTCAGACAGACATCGGGTTCGCTCCCTTGTCTCTTCAGAATCCCCGACATGTTGCAACCGACGTGAACGCAGGAGAAGAAGTGCGTCTCTCGCGGTACTTCGGTTCGTGCAACGGCGCTGTGGGAGATCGATGGCTCGCTTGAACGTTTTGGTAATATAGATATATAGATACACGCCTCTCTTTCTCTATTTCTCTCTTTCTCTTTCTATCTTTCTGTTTCTATTTCTATATATATATTTTTTTTCTTTTTCACTCACTCTCTTTCTCTCTTTCTCTTTCTATCTTTCTCTGTTTCTATTTCTATATATATATATTTTTTTCTTTTTCACTCACTCTCTTTCTCTCTTTCTCTTTCTATCTTTCTCTGTTTCTATTTCTATTTTTTTTCTCTCTCTCTCTTTTTCACTCACTCTCTTTCTCTCTTTCTCTTTCTATCTTTCTGTTTCTATTTCTATTTTTTTCTCTCTCTCTTTTTCACTCACTCTCTTTCTCTCTTTCTCTTTCTATCTTTCTCTGTTTCTATTCTATTATTTTTTTTCTCTCTCTCTTTTTCACTAACTCTCTTTCCTCTTTCTCTTTTGTGTCTCTGTTTCTTAGAGAATTTAGCCATGAATTAGTAAGAGAGTGATCGTTCTAAAGGGGTTTTGAGAATTCGCTCTTCCGTAGCAATATATAAGTCGATTCTAATATGTATAAAGAAGAAATTTCGAGTTTCCTTGGTTAGCTACACGCAAAGCACGCGGGGTTCTTTCTTTTGTCCGCGCGTGAAGAAAGTACTTTTCTTTGTGGGTTCACTAAACTGCATGAGTTTTTTTTCATGCATCTTTCATGTACCGTTCTACGCAAGTTACACCTGCATACTGGTACGACTAGGAAGCTAGTGTATAACACGGCTGATAAAGACGACGACTAGCAGACGACTTGTAAACGACTCCTTAGAATGTAGAGAACACGTAATAGCTGGTTTCGGGGGAAGGGGGGAAGGGGGAGGGGGGGAAGAAGGGGCACTTGATCCAACCGGAGGGGAACTCGAGGATAGGGCAATGGGGGGGGGGGGGGGGTAGAGTATAGGGGAGGAGAGGGAAGAGGGAGACGAGGGCTTGTTTCGCTCCAAATCATGATTGATGAATCCCAAGTTATGTTGCCAACGCTATGGGCTCCTATGAATTAATTAAAGTTTCGTATGTCGTTTTGCTCGTGTTTTTCTCGTGTTTTTTTTTTCATTCTGTTTTTATATAAATATTTTTTTTTTATGTTAGCCTCGATATCTCGATATGGTCGGGTGTTGAGAGAATGAGTCAACGGCGATTGAAATCTCAAATTAAGGCTTGTCTTACTATTTTTTGCGTGTTTTTTTTCCTTAGAAGTATATTGAAATGCCCCTGTCGAGAGAGAGAGTGGTAGATGTAAACTCGCTAGAGACACAAGTAGACAACAGCGGGAGGAACACGTGAATACATAATATTTGGGAAGTAAATATTAGAATCACATGACGTAGATGCACAGTAGACATCGTAGAAAGACAAGGTAACGGAGAAGGCGCTGTACATGGAGTAGACCACACGTTGATAGGGCAATTAATGGTTTGTGTGAAGCTTTGAAGGTCCTTGGCGCATGTCTGCCTAACTACCAACCAGTCTACCAGATCTACCGGCGTGTACTGGGTAGATAGCTTGTCCATACCCCATTCCCCGTATATTTTAGTGTTCCATGAACTGCAGATTCGGCTTGAGAAGCAGCATTTCCGGGGCTAAAACTCTCCTCGCGTGAGTTTTAGGCTCTCCGTGAAAGCTCGAATTCTGAGAGCGCGAATCTGCGATGAGGAGACCATGATGGCGCTATCATCAACTAGCGGGCTGTAGATCGTCGCCAAAGTTGGTGGTAGCCTATTTTGCGTGGCCGTTGGGCCTACGGTTTGGTGCGTGTAATGGGTGACTAACACGCATGGTTTAGGGCGTGTTACCGCTGGGTGTGTGGGTGTGGTTGTTCACTAACGAGCGCCTCCCCTAGCACCGTCACCCACACACTTTCCTTGCAGATGGGGGCGGTCCAGTCTTCCCGTCAATGTTCCCTGACCCGCCCAACAACTCGAAGGCCTCCAAGATAGCTGGGTCGTCCTCCAAGGCAGCGTCGGCGACCTCAAAGACCGTAGCCTTGCCACTACCCAAGGTGCAGCAGCCTCCTCCAGCGCCGCCACCACCTTCGTCGGCGCCTGCGACGTTATCACCTCTCAACCCCCTCGCTAAGCAAGACACCAGCAACGCCGCTTCGAAGGCGGTCACTCACAAAATATCTATAACTTCAGTCGTCTCGTGTAACAACAGCCTTCCCGCGAACACCATCGCCGCGAGCGGCAATGTGATGGACAACACCGTGTCCATCACCGCGGCCGCCAGGAAGCCGGGTCTCTCGGTCGTCAGTCCAGAACCCAAAGTCATTACGATCACGACGAGTGCCATCACGGGCGGCATCAGCTCGCCCGCCGCTGCGCCGCATCAGAATAGAGGCCACAGCAACAACATGGTCACCCCCACGCGGGGACCGAGCGGTCCGGGGCGTCTGGCAGGGAAAGCGGCCCTGGACGGGGCCTGGGAAAACCTCCACGGAGCTGTGTCTGCCCCCAAGTCCGGGGCGTCAAGGTGGACCCAGAGTGATCTGGTGGCGGCCCTTGCGCTAGTGAAGGCTGGCACGCCTATCAAGCCCGCGGCTGAACGTTGCAACATCCCTGTCATGACGCTGTGGCGCCGCACGCGGGCGCTAGGCATCGTCTCCTCGAAGGTGCAGTGCGGCTTTCGTTACCCTGCGGGCCGGGGACGATCCAAGACCGAGCCCGACCATAACACCGTCGTGAAGTGCGAGAACGAGGACGCGTTGCCCTTCAAAAACAAACACGAGAACGCCTACCCTGCCAAATCTGAACCAAGGTTGGTGATTCAGCCGAAGATCGAGCCCCAAGACAGCTCCAATGGCAAGGAGGTCATCGTTCAGCGCGCGGGGCCTCTGCGAGAGATGTCCGCGCTGCACGCGCTCTGTCGTGTGGCCTCGAGGGAGAACAGCCCTCGGCCGCTGGGGAGGGAAAACAGTCCCCTGCCGCTGGGCCGAGAGAACAGCCCCAAACCCATCGGGCGAGAGAACAGCCCGAAGACACTTGGAAGGGAAAACAGTCTGAAGCCGCTTGGCAGGGAGAACAGCCCCAGACCTTTCGGTAGAGAGAACAGCCCAAGGCCTTTTGGCAGGGAAAACAGCCCCAGGCCTCTTGGCAGGGAGAATAGCCCCAGACTTCTTAGCAGGGAGAACAGTCCGAGGCCCTTTGGTCGAGAGAACAGCCCCAGGCCTCTCGGCAGGGAGAGCATTCCCAGGCCTCCTGCCAGAGAGGGTAGCCCTTTGGTTCTCGGAAGGGAGAGCAGCCCTAGGCCACCTGCAGGGAGAGAGAAAGCGCTGCAGATGAATGTAGGTGACAGCCCTAGCCCTGAATTTAAAGACCCGAGGTGTCAGCAGCAAACACTGGAGGAGAGTCCCAGTCCCTTAGTCACAGAGAAGAGTCATAGCGAGAGCAGCTCGCAGCCTCCCAGTCTAAAGGACGAAGATAATAGTAATCTAGATGTCTCTGAGAAGGAAGGTAGCCCACGCCCACCTCCCCGAGGCCCAATGCCGGCGGGAGGCGCGGACAGATTCCGGGCGTGGGTAGACATAGTGCTGGAGGGCGCGGGGAGACACCACCAGCAGGAGATCCCGCAGGACCTTTCAACGCGCCACCAACGTCCCTCTCAGCCCTCGCCCCCCCATTCACAGCCGACGTCCAGCTGCCCCTCCACAGCTGCCAGTGCCACAGCGCCGCAGAATACGTCACCTTCGCCGCTTCATGAATGAATCGGCTCTCTGGGCGAGAGCGCCAGCGCCTCGCCGTGACCATCTCGGGGCGGCGCGGATGAGGCTCGTCAAGCCGTGATATCCTCTGATATTGAAGGCCTGTTTGTTGGTGGTTGAAATACACGGCGAAGAAGGTACACGGGAAGCCCAGATTGTTTATAGAGGGCAAGAAAAAAAGGAAGCGGCCTTCTGCACTCGTTGCCTTTCATTGCTAAGGTCATATCCTGCAGTATTATAAATCATCATCAAAATATGTCTGAAGGCGCAGCGCCTCCGCGGCCGACGTGGCGAGTCCTGGCGCCGCCCCCCTTGTCCAGCACCCGCCAAAGGGCCGAAGCGTCATTGAGCACTAAATTTTTAACAAATCTTGTGAGGTCCGCAGATGAAGCAGCTTTGTTCTCCGTGGGCTGGTTTATATATCAAAAATTCTAATTAGTTGGAGTGTAGTTTGACTCGTTTTTGCCGGGCGGTCGGGGCAGCTGCAGTGACAATGCTGTACTACCAGTCCCCCTGTCAGGAAATATCTCTGACTGTGCATATATTAGACCAACTTGATGATATAAGGCCCCGCCCGCCCTCCCCTCCGCCCGGCCGCATTCCTCGCCGCCCCCTCCGCAGATTGCACGCCTTGCAATCAAAAGCGGCCGCGGGTTTCGAGGCGGGTCTGGCCGCTCCGTGACCGCTGGGAGATACCTCGTGCCACCCGCCATTTTGTACTTGCCGAGATTAAATGAACTCTCGATATGAATTAAACATTTTTTCTCCCCGAGAGAAGCAGTCTTTATGATAAATATTCGACTGAATGACATTAACAGGTTGATGTGTTGATGTAAACGATTCGATGTCAGAGACTAAAAGGTTGAAGTCGGGACCGTCCTGTCTCGGAGAGATTCCAGTCATGTAAACACAGTATTGGTAAGGTATCCCGTGTCGGGGCCGGGGATCTCGGCGCCATTATTGAGAATGCTGAAATATCTGCCGCGAATTAACCCATTCTTCGTCCACGCAAGCACGCGGAATCTCGTACCTCATTAAAAGTCCCCCGAACAGCTTCCTCGCAGATCCGAAATCTACGTCAGCCGCCATGACGGCTCGCGGGACACCGAATCCGTTTGTTCCCTCGAGACGCAGATCCACCGCTTACTCGGAGCGCGTCCAGTAAGCAAGTAAGTAAGTGGGAGTCTTACTTACCTGTCGCGCAGATAGGCCGTGTTATTCCTCCTCGAAATAAATATCCCCGGATCCGAAAGGGAAGATGATTCTCTGCGTCTCCGCCAACACTGTGATAAAGAGGAGGTCTGGAGCGAAGAGCCTCAAATGTAATAACACGACTTTACTCTCAATCTCGCGGAATTGCAGCCCGACCGTCTCTGGATCCACCGCAACACCACTTATTTTGTGTGTGCGAAATCCGCCGAATGCCATAAAATCCGGTGGGGGTCCGCATGTTGTTTTTTTTCTGTCGTAATACATATTTTAACAACAGCTTCAGCTCACTGGTCGGTCGTCGCGGATTGATTTTATCTTTCTTGTGCACCATTAAGTTTTTGCACCATAAAGTCGAGGGTTTTGAAAGAAGCATAACAGCGGATGGAGGGATCCTATCGCCAACTCTCTATTAAGGTTTTCAGTGTAAAGATTCACTCTCTTGCCCTCTGCAAGGATAGATGGCGCTGCGACCCACGACGTGACCGGGATTCAGAAGACGCGGAGGTTCTAAACTAAACATTTGAAAGTTGTCATGATAATGATGATTATGGCGATTTAATGGTCTTACAACCGCACTCTGACAGATGTCATTAATTGACGTAAGAGGGAGATCAAGAACAAAGGACGATAGGCGGCAGGTATAAATGAGGCGCAACAACAAGAGAAGAGAGAAAGTAATATGCAATCTGCCAGCGCGGGCGAGGGGCCTGATCGGAGCGGTAACACCTCGAAAGAATCCTGTCGCAGGCGTTAGCGAAGCGACCAAGAACGACCCGGGATGTAACGCCATGACAGATGCAACTTCTGTCGCGTGGAAGTTGTATTGTGACTGAACAGAAGCTCTTGAAATGCTTGAACAATGCTGCATCTATGTTGCATATCATTGATTCATGATGTTACTAACCATATGGTATACATGTAGGTTATGATAAACCCTGTGATATGCTCTTGCTCAGATTTGTAGTGTTGTGATTTGATGTAAAAGCGAGTTTTTTTTTCTCATTTTAAAAAAATGTTTTTATTGTAATAGTTAAATACTGATCTTGTAGTGGTTATTTATTTTAGGATTGTAACGCTTACTTGACTATTTTTGAATTACGCGGTTGTAAATGTAGGCTTTTACTCTGTTCTTAATTATTGCTTTACATTTGATCGGGAATGTCTCCGTTGTGTAATTAATGATTTATAAAGCTTCTTCGACGCATTAACATTAAGTTTACTCATGTTAGTACAAAAGACACCGACTGATGAATAACATATCTGTAACTAACCAAACGCAAGACTAAGAAATACGTTTGTTTTTTTTATTTCTTCTTCTCCTTCTCCTTCTTCAACTCAAGACGACGGAAAGAGAGACAAAACTGACGTCCCAAGTATGTAAACTGCTCAAGACTCGTCCTTTCTCCCAGAGTGGAAACCTCATGAATTAACCGAACCCCAGAACGACATTTGAAAGAATTATTTATCATTAGATGGAAGAGGTTTCTTCTTCGCCTTGACACTTCCACTCTGGTTGACAAGGGACGTAGGTAAGCAAGTGTGATGACGCCGTAAGCAAGTGTGATGACGCCGTAAGCAAGTGTGATGATGACGTAAGCAAGTGTGATGATGACGTAACCCCGCCGGGTAGAGGAAGGTTATAAGGACTGGACGATGGGCAGGTAAAAAGGCTGGACTTGTTACCTGGGCCATCTCACCTGTCATATGGCCAAGTGGTTCCCCTAACTCATTTGTGATATCTTGTAAAGGAATGTGATACTGTATGCCAAATTTTTCTCTCCTTTTTTTATATTTTTTCTCTTTCTTTTTTTTAGATTATTAATTTTGTCCAGCGTTTACTTTGCTTTACTGCATTTTTAGAGTTTGGATTTTTTTTTTTTTTGTTCAGTTAGAATGGCAGGTATTGTAGTGGAAAAAATCTAATGCTAACAGAATTAGTTTTGTTTGTTTTAACGTTGGCGCTGGGTGATAGCCTTTGTGAGGGATTGTTTGTTCGCGGCGATTATTCCATATTTCTACTGAGTATTTTTTAGCTTGTACTTAAAAGCCTGGATGATTTGTGTAAGCTAGACTGAATGTACGGTGTAAATAAAAAGCTTTTTTTTTCCTCAAGCTAAAATGCGTCTTTTTTTAACCATGAACATCGTACCGTTGATTTCATAACTGCTTCAGATTCCAATATGGTCTGTTGTTTAATACATATGAGTTATGAGTCCTGCATGTGAAAGAATACACTTGATTCTCAAACTTTTGTCATTTAATCTGAGAGTCATTTCTTCACTCGAGTTTTCTGATGCCGATTCAAAAAGACGAGAGAAAATGATTTGCATAATTCATTGAGGGATTTCGAGAAAATTGGCAGCCCACAATAATAAAAAAATAAAAAAAACACATTCAATACTCCAGAACATGGATCGGCATTCTGATTTGCGATCACAGATTATTCATATGCAAATTCCACGTGACCCAAATCAATAAATATATACAAACAGTATATATACAGGGATGAACCCCCCTGTCTCTAGTGAGTATTTTGACTGGACCCGTCAGCCTTACAAAACAGATCATGGCCGCTGTCTGTCAGTCAAGGCAGAGATAAGCAGCAGGCCCGACCAACCAGCACGGAGGGTCGGTCGCTTCTATGTGTGTGACAGTACAGAAAAAAAAATACTGCTGCAACACTTCTGAAGGTAAGTGGGTAGTGGTTTGGGGAAGTAGGCCTATGAGGATATTTTGACTCGTTGGAAAACTTTTTTTTTCTGCTTTGATGGAAATGGGTTTGGGTTTGGGTCAGGCTAGGATATGTCTGTCTGATGGTCTGTCTGTCTACGTGAGACAGAGAGAGAGAGAGAGAGAGAGAGAGAGAGAGAGAGAGAGAGAGAGAGAGAGAGAGAGAGAGAGAGAGAGAGAGAGAGAGAGAGAGAGAGAGAGACAGAGAGAGAGACAGAGAGAGAGACAGAGAGAGAGACAGAGAGAGAGACAGAGAGAGAGACAGAGAGACAGAGAGACAGAGAGACACAGCCAGACACAGGGTACGTGATAAGACCAAATAAAACGCGACATCGAAAAAGAGTTAAAAAAAAAAAAAAAACGAACACGCCAGGAAAAAAAACTAAGAAAAGCAAAACAAATAAACGAGTGAAAAAGCGAACAATCGCATTACGAGAAAAGACAAAAGCGGCCAGACGCGGTTGTCGTGACGCGGGCACTAAATACCGCTCTTATAAGGCTCCAGACATTCACATTTCGGCGTCTAATTATACCAATAAGTGTAGGTTATAAAACAAAAATGGCGCATCTCCATGACATAAACCCCTCTCCCTGGTCGACTGGCGGAGATTGTCAAGTTACTCGTTTTCTTCGGCCGGGATTATTTCTCCGGGTTCTCTCGCGTTCTCTCGCGTTCTGTTCTGTTCTGTTCTGTTCTTCGTTGTGTTTGTGTTGGCTTCTACGCGTCTCGGTTTTGGTTCCCGTCTGTGGGCCGTGTTGTTTCGTACTGTTCACGATTCTATTTATTTACATACTCTTATTTTTTATTATTATTTTTTCTCTCTTTTTTCGGTTGAGGACGATTCACGCTTAGCATCCTAGATAGGATTTTTCATTATCGTACCTGCTCGTTTGCACCCTTTTCCTCTCCTTATCTCTCCTGGGAAGGACAGGGCGCAAGCGTCGTTATACAAGTCGGGACACGGAGCGGCGAATGCCCGGGGTGATACTCATGCAAAGTAAAGAATTATTCAATAAAACTAAGCCATTAAGAGAGTTATTACCATCTTTACGAATGTCGTCCCGTGATCCACACTGCCAGGGGATCCAGATTATCGCCTACAATCCCAAATACGGACAGATATTAAAATTCCACGGCGGCAAATACTGTGACTGAGCAACTTTGATAGCCTGAGCTCAAGTGGGGGGTGTGGTGGCCCGGGCCGAGTCGGTGGCCGCCGTGTCACCCGCACATACGCGCACGCACGTTCCGGCTGCTGCTGCCATCAGATAGACATGCATAGATACACACGCTCTCTCTATCTCTATATATCTATCTATCTCTATATATTTATATACATCTATATCTCTCTCTATCTCGCTATCTCCCTCTCCCTCTATCCCTCTCTCCCTCCCTCCCTCCCTCTCCCTCCCCCCCTCCCTCTCTCTCTCCCTCTCCCTCTCTCTCTCTCTCTCTCTCTCTCTCCCTCTCTCTCTCCCTCTCCCTCTCCCTCTCCCTCTCCCTCTCCCCCTTCCCCTTCCCCCCTCCCTCTCTCTCTCCATTTCTCTCTCACTCACTCATCATACACACTGACAGTCAGACAGGCTACGTGACAGGTGCGAGTGCTTCCGCGGGTGAGCTGTGCTGAAGGGAAGATGCTAGAAGACATGACTGGATGTGAAGAGCATGTTTTTTTCGGGTTTGAAACGTCCGCCATTGACGTCGTGTGAGGGGAGCGTCCATTCCGCCCCGCAAGTGGTTAGGAGGAACATAAAGATATCAATTTAGGATATTAATTTAGGATAATAATAAGGAGCAATGATAGGAATCAATAACCATGATGAGGACGGAGGTCGTAATAGATTTCCGAGGAAGAATCGCGGCGGGGAGTAAGGGCAGGATTATGACCAAGTTCGACTACACTGAGATACAGCGTCTTACAGCATGTAATTTATACAAGTTTCGGGTCCGGGGATTTCGTCCCTTATCGGAGACGATCGCCAGACAATAAGAGTTATATATTTTATAATGGGTATGATTACAGGTAGCGCGACCCCAGGAATGATGCCCGGAGTCGCGTGAGATTGGCCGGGGGGCGGGGGCAGGGGCGGGGGGCGAGGGCGGGGAAGGGGGAAGGGGGAAGGGGGAAAGGAGGAAGGAGGTAAGGGGGAAGGAGGTAAGGGGGAAGGAGGTAAGGGGGAAGGGGGAAGGAGGTAAGGGGGAAGGGGTGGTGCATGCGGGCAAATCGTACCAGTTAGGGTACAGCCGGCACTTCCTCTACGCATATCATTATTGTTCGATCTCGGTGTGGGTGGTTGTGCTGGTGTACGTACGTACGTCTGAGTGCTTGCCCGTTAGCGAAGAGGCAAGGGATAACGTATCCTTGATTTTGTCCTTTGTCGATTGCCGATCAGTGGTATGGGAGTTTAAAAGGCCGTGCAGGTCAGTCTGGAGTGTCTGGCGTTTGCCTGCTTCGAACTCGAGCACCGTCGTTGCCGTTCCTTCCCACGACACCCCAATGGCAACCGCGGCCACCCGGCAGCGGGGATCAAGCGGAGTGCATAACTAATAATACCAACGGACCGAAAAAGTCCTGGCCGGGTGCATGTTCGAATAAAAGCTCGGGAGTGATTGATAGGCTGATTGGCTCGGGCGGCGGCCGGGAGACGGAGCTGCGAGTGGGCGGCGGACGCGAGACACACGAGCGCAAGTAGCACACGATCGTCTCGAAGGAGATTCTGGCCGACGTCTTAGAGGCGAAGGACGTCCGTGAACGTAATCTGTATCGGGGTGGACGTTCCTCCTTCCCTCAGCCACGACAAAAAGATGAATTCTATTTACCGAGCGAAGGGAATTCGTCCTTAATAGTTGTTCAAAAGACTTGTCTGTCCTTTTGTTATTGATGCTTTGTATTGACAAGTAGATCGGAACACTTGTGCAAATTCCCCTGCCGAGGAAATAGAATCATTGCCTTTGATCCGGTGAATGCGTGTCGTCCTGACCCTGATATAAATAATCAGTGTCGCTATTGGCTTTCAAGAGAAATTCTCCTCAATTGCATGCATTTTCTGTAGACCGACTTGCTTGATCGTCTAAATTGCATAATCATGGCTTATTATATGAATAGCCATATAGAACCTCTCTGCAGGTGTGTGTTGGCGTGCGAAGAGAAACGGACCTTATGCACCCTTGGGCTAAGGGCGAGACTCTCGGCCTGGCACTGGAGATGTGATGTTTTGAAGCTTTTATATGACCTGAGAATGTACTTAACTGGAAGTATTCAAGTGTGGCCAGACCATATTGCCTTCATTTATGGCAGATTTTACGCCCTTTCCCATTTTTGTTCGTGCTAAATACACTCCTCCTATTTTTGGGGCCCGCTGATTAGTTTAAGGAGTTTTCTATGTTAATCTCACGCTGCCGAGGTGCCGCTGTTTTTTCGGCCGAAGAAATGATGATCAAATTTAAAAGAAAGAACCAGGAGAAATTCAGCTGTAATTGTTGACCGTATTTAACGTTAGTGTGGACTATATGGAACGATAAAATTTCTCTCAATGGACTCGGACAAGGTGAATGGGGGAGACGAGGAGAAGGGGGGGGGGGGGGGGGGGGAGGTTGCATTTGCAGCCATTCAGTACAGCGTGTAGAAGGAGAGGGTCATTTTCATATGTCTATATTTATTTTCTTGCCTTTTTTTAATGTTTTCATCAGATTCAATTTCGTTAGCGTGAGAACTTTATATATATATATATATATATATATATATATATATATATATATATATATATATATATATATATATATAATGTATATATATATATATGTATATATATATATGTATGTATGTATGTTTTGTATTTCTTGATCTCCATTGAACTACTAGTTGTATGATATATATATATGATAAAAAAATGAAATGTATGAGATATATGAAATATGTAATGTATATAGTGTATGCAATGTTTATATTATATATATTGTATATGTATATGTGTGTATCTGTGTGTATGTATGTGTGAATGTGATTATGTATACATATATATATATATATATTTATATTATATATATATATATATATTTATATATATATATATATATATATATTTATATTATATATATATATATTACATATATGTATTTTTATATACATTTATATTTGTATATACATTTATGTTTGTATATACACTTGTATATACATTTATATTTGTGTATATACTTACATATACATTTATATTTGTATATATACTTGTATATACATATTTATATATTTATATATTTGTGTATGTATATATATATATATATATATATTTATATATTTATATATATTTATGTATTTATATTTATATATTTATATTTATATATGTATATTTATATTTATATATGTATAAATATTTATATATGTATATATATATATATATATATATATATATATATATATATATACATATATTATACATACACACACGCAATTACATATATGACAAGGGCCCTGTCTTGAGGGTTGGCTAGCGGCGCGTGGGAAGGGAAGGTCAGGGTCAGGATTAAGGGAAGGAGATAGGGGGGGGGGGGTGAAAGGGGTAAAGGAGGAGACAGGCAGGGGTCCTTCTTGGCGATGGCCTTTCGAGTCTGTTTTTTTAGAATCTTGGTTTCAAAAATGCAAGCGTTTATAGTATGCAGCGTTCCCACGGATGCCGAGGAAATTTAAATATCAAGCAGTATTTTATATATCGTGTGGCCAGCTTAGCTCTGAGACCAGCCGACATTATGGACATTCGTATTCTATCGGCGCATTGGACCATTATCATATGGAAGCAATATTGCAAACCCGCCTATTTCCGGCAGCGGATTGGAAATTGGTTGTTTGGGTGTATGGCCGCGCGTTGGCCCCCTCTCGCTTCCCCCCTCCTCTCCTCCCTCCTTTCCTCTTCTCTCCCTTCCCTCTCTCGCCCCACCGCCTTTCTCTCTTTCCTTTCTCTTCCACCCTCCCTCCCTCCCTCCCTCCCCTCCCACCCAGTGCTACCAGATTTATGTAAGATATTTAATTGGGCTATTGGGGGAACTTTTGTTTGATGCAGATTTTGTAGGCGGTGTAAAGGTTAAAGATGCCGTTGCGGCGAGGTCGTCTTTTGGCGACAGGTTGAGAGAGAGAGAAGGAAAGAGAGAGAGAGAGAGAGAGAGAGAGGGAGGAGAGAGAGAGAGAGAGAGAGAGAGAGAGAATGTTTCGGTGGTGTCGCGTGTATAAGACGAGTCAGAGCCGAGTGCCATAAGCGTAAAATTGTAATGTGAGACGCAAGTGCCAGAGCTTACTGCACGAATGACAGGTGTGCAACAGGAGGTATGACGCGCAGCTGAGGGCGTGGGCGCGGGCTGGTTAATGGCTGGAGTCTAGATGTTTTTTTAGGCGTAGGTAATGAGATGAGTGTATCTATGGTGGTGTTTGTGTGTCACCCAGCCTGACTCACCGCGTGTCGTAAAACCTGTTCCAATTTTGTGAAAGTGGACGCGGGCTTTCGAAGTGGGGGAACTGGGAAAGTTGTGGGCGTAATAGGCTCAACAGAGTGCGTGGGTGGTTGCGCGAAGGCAATGGGCCAGCAGTCGTCGACAGGTGTGCGGGCGGGCGGGCGTGGAAGGCGCGAGTGAGTGGGCGTACAGCAGCAAGGGTGATGAAGCTAGCAAGCAAGCAAGCAGGCGGGCGGGCGGGCGAGTGAGCGGGCGTGAGGAGGCAGAGAGTGAGCAGCAGAGAAGCAGCAGGCAGGGGTAGCCCGCCTGGCCGCCGCCCTGCCTGAGCGTATTAAAATACCCTACAACATAAACCCCCTTTATGCGGTCGTAAACATTTTTCCCTTGACGGAGTTTTTTTTAGCTTCGTGAGCAATTCTGGGAAGTGAATTCATATTCATAATAAGGTGGCGTCCTTCATATTCGTATTCATATTCATAATCATTCATATCCCTTTTCAGATCCGTGATACAAACCCTAGTTTTATGCTGTACTTAAAGCCTTCGTCTGGGTTTTACAAGTTTGTCCGCAGAAATTATAGGCGCTTTGTTGTTCTCCAAATGTTGCATTGCAATGATATTTTCTCATCTGCATTTCATTATAAATCGGATGGGTTTTGCAGGCACATAATTTAATCTTGGAGATTGAGTAACGTTATATATTTAGCCATGATCCTCTGAGAGTTTTGTAGCCCCGGCAATTTTTATTAATTTTATTCGTTTCTGGTTTTGCCTCCCCCTCCCCCCTCCCCCGTACTTCCTCTATTCAGATCCGAGCCATAAAGATATTTATCTCTCTATGCTACCCTTGTTCCTTCAAATTTTATTCATATTACTTTGAGCTTGGTGGTTTGCGGGTGTCGAGAGCGAGGCCAGAGCCACGCAACGCCGCGCATGCAATCGGACACCACCCTCGTTAATGCCGGTTTATTTCTAGAATTTACCGAGTCGACCATTATTTGGGTTTATATTAAAAACGGGGCGGTCGTTAGCGGCCTAAAAGTTGGAGTCATTATCGTTTATGGAATATTAGGACGACCGCACGGAATGGTATGGCTACAGTTACAACCTCCCGCCTCACCCAAGACGGAGTTACACTGCGGGTGCCGGCGCTCGCCCGCGGGGGTCGGGGTGCGGGCGTGGGAGGGGTCTACTGCTGTAGGGAATGATGGGCTTGCGGGCGTGTGTGTGTGTGCGCGCGCGCGTGTGTGAGGGAGGTAGGGATAGTTTGAGGGAAGGACTAGTATACTATTCCTCCTCCTTCTCCTCCTTCCAAGTGTAGATTTGTCGAAGAACGTACGATATTTCGAAGGAAGTTCAGAGGCCGTTCCGATGACGTCTTGGAATGTTACGGCAGGTGATAAATGTGCGATGACGTAGATGCATAGGCGGATGAGGTAGGCTTAGTAGATATCTGTGTGTGTGTGGGCGTGTGGGCGTGTTGTGCCAGTGGGCGAGCATAAGACGAGGGAGTGTCTGCGTTGCTGTTGGGGGAGTGAGGGGTTCAGCGCGGAGCGTGAATAGCCATTTCGGGAGTGGGGTGGGAGGAAGAGGTTAAAGGGGTTTATGAAACGCAAGACGCTCCGCTCCGGCTGCAGGTTCGGCGCGAGTGGCAACGAGTTCCAGGAGAAGAAGGAAAAAGGAAGGAGAGCGAAGATATTGACGCATTTGGGAAGGAGAAGGAGGAGGAGGAGGAAGAAGAGGAGGAGGAGGAGCCACCCTCACATCATCAATAATTTTAATAATCCTCCGACTGACACATAATTAGTACGAAATAAGACGGATTCGGATCTCCGGCGAGCGCGAGCAGCCGACGGCATGAAGGCGACCGGCGGTGTCCTCGGCCGTCGGTCCGAAGGGATCTCGCGATGGGCGCTGTCGGGGAATAACGCGTAGTGGAGCACTTGAAATAAATTCGAAGATTACAAGCCAAATGTTCCGTATTTTTTAGGCAGATTCGAAAGTTAATGACCGGAAATTTTAATCCTGAATCGACAGTTACGATTGTTAAGTCATAACGTAAAAGCTGTTGAGTTATTGGTCGTTCGCATGTGTCGGGGATTGTCCGCGCGTTTGTTCTTGTATTAATAAATCGGAATCGCCCAACGGATGCCCCTGGACATGAACCCGTGTTGCAGCGCACGTGTGCAACTGCAGATGTAGCGTAGAACAAAATTCAATATAAAGAAGTAATAAATATATGTCAGACCGGAAGCCAGCACCCCGCCACCGCCTCCACTAAGCCCGATAATTTCACCGACTGTTTTCATTATTATTAACTCCCTCCCCTCCATCCCCCCCCCCCCCCTGTGCGGCCCCCCCTCCCCTCCCCTCCCCAGCCCGCAACTGCCTTTTGCCTATCTCCTTCAGTTTACTGTAAGTCGTTTTCCCCCAGTATTTCCCATCCCACCGCTGAAGTTGCTAATATCATAAGCAGTGTCTGGGGCTATATACGTTTTTGCCAGCATTGAGGCCATTATGCAAGGATTTCACTTTTATCGTTATGTCGAACCATAACTTTCAAAATTCCTAAAAGTATAAAATTTATTCTGATTAGCATCGTGCGGCAACCGTACCTCCGTTGGCTGGGAATTTTGCCCCTTGAGTGAACCCTACGGAAGGCTGGGTTTTGTCCGCCGGCAGCCCAATTGAGTGTTGCCAAACGATTTTCCAGAAATATGTAATTAGACACAATAAAAATTAATGGTACTTCCCTCCGGCCATGATTATTAAAAGTGGACCTGGTCACATTATTTTCGTATTACAATTGTGCCGTACGATGATCTATGTGTTATCCGCTTCGATTGACGGCCTGTCGTAATAATTAATGGTTACATTTTATTTCCCGCGCCGCCGGCTTTATGTGTATACGTCTATGTGTACTGTGCACAGCCGTCATTCCGTAAGCCCTGTGTCTCATCCCCACGGACAGCCACGACCGGACAGAAATATCTTACTCCGGGGCTTTGCAAGATGGAGCCAGCGCTGGTGACGGAGGATGCAAAAATGAATGAATTTGCCGAAACTCGTCCGATTCTTTGGTTTCGGGAGGATTCGTTCGGCCTGACGTTTCGCATGAAGCATGGTTTTGCTTATTCGTCGGCGGCACTTCAACGCCGAGGCAGATATAGGGGGGGGGGATGTAGAACTAGGGAGGGGAAGAGAGAGAGAGACGAATAGGGAAGACTGGAAAGAGAGAGGAAAGGAGACGATAATTATGATACGTAAGGAGGAGGAATATATATCCATGGTGTTCATCCTTATACAGTTGGAGAAAAAAAAAAGAATTGAAAGGCAAACATAGCAAGAGTTCGAATAAGAAAAAAAAAACTCCCTCTCCACCCCGCTTTTGCCCTTTTCCTTTCTTTTCACTTCCCACTCTCCTTCCATTCTCGTCTGTGTTACCTTTCTATCGCTTCCATCTTTTCTTCCTCTTTCTTTTTCCCGCTTCCTCATCATCTTCCTCTACACTTCCTCTTCCTCTGTTTCCGCATCCTTCTCTTCCACATCCTCTTCTTGTTCCTCCTCCTCCTCCTCCTCCTCTTCTACCCACTTTTCGCCTTTTCTTTTTCTTCTTCTTTAACCCACTTTTCACCCCCCCCCCTTCCTCCTCCTCCACCTCCTCCCCCTCCTCCTCCTTCTCCTCCACCTCCACCTCCACCTCCATCTCCTCCTCCTCCACCTCCATCTCCTCCTCCTCCACCTCCACCACCTCTTCCACCACCTCCTCCTCCACCACCTCTTCCACCTCCTCCTCCATCTCCTCCTCCTCCACCTCCTCCTCCTCCTCCTCCTCCTCCTCCTCCTCCTCCTCCTCCTCCTCCTCCTCCTCCTCTTCCTCCTCCTCCTCCTCCTCCTCCTCTTCCTCCTCCTCCTCTTCTACCCACTTTTCGCCTTCTCTTCTTTTTCTCTTTTTCTTCTACTACCCACTTTTCGACTCCCCCTCCCCCTCCTCCTCCTCCTCCTCCTCCTCCTCCTCCTCCTCCTCCTCCTCCTCCTCCTCTTCCACCACCTCCTCCTCCTCCTCCTCCTCCTCCTCCTCCTCCTCCTCCTCCTCCTCCTCCTCTCCTCCTCCTCCTCCTCCTCCTCCTCCACCTCCACCTCCTCCTCCTCCTCCTCCTCCACCACCTCCTCCTCCTCCTCCTCCTCCTCCTCCTCCTCCTCCTCCTCCTCCTCCTCCTCCTCCTGCGCCTCTTACTCCGGGTCCCTGAAAACAGTTATATTAAATATGTATCTGAATGACGCGGGGGCTAAACCTGAGCGTAAAAGATTGATAGCGAACATTTTCTACAATCAATTCTAGATCACTGCTCCCACTTCTCCTAAATCCTTGAATTTTAAATGTTGTGTTTTTATGTACCGGGGGGACTGCGCGCGCTTTCTTATTTTATTTCCTTTTCATGTGTTATCACTGCCTTTAACTTGGAATGGAAGAGAAGAGAGAGAGAGAGAGAGAGAGAAAAAAAAAAGAGAACGGATGGAGAAACGGGAGATTTTACTTTCATGAATGTCAAATTGTAGAAGAACGGTTTATGTAGTATGACTTTTTCAAGGGGTTGTGTTTGTGTTTGTGTATGTATTTTATGTATTTGTGTTTGTGTATGTGTTTGTTTTTGGTTGTGGGTTCTTACGTATATTATTTTATGCGTGTATTGTCGATTTTTTTTCTTCTTCTTTTTCTTATACTTTTTTTTATCCAAGACCTACATAAAAAAGAACACGATCTTCAGGACATACTAGAACGAACGTGTTTTCTGAAGTGCTTTTCTCTTATCAACCTGCTTATTATTCTGATGACTTTTAGTAGCTTCCAACCCGGGGCGGATTTCAGCAGTAATTCTTTCTCGTTCTTGTCCCGTGTAGCCGGAGATGATCAGGTACAAGAGGAGAACGACATGCATAAATTTATTCACTGTCGCTTAATGCCATCTTTACTGGGCTTCTCTCCGCCTCTTATATTCATGGAGATTCTTTTATTTTCTTTTTCTTTTTTTATTTTTATTTTTTCTTCTTCTTTGTGGGACTCTCATCGTTCACTCGCGATGATGCATCTTCGTTTCCTTGCAAGTTTGCGGTCGTCTCTCCGACTTCCGCTCCGAGTCGGCGAAAGTCCCGGATGCAACGTGCAGCTTTTGCAGATAATGTCACCCGATGCAATGGGAGAAGGAAACGTTGTCTTTTTTTTTTTTTTTTTTTTGCTGTTCATAAAGTGATAATTGGTCATTTAATTTGAATAAATCTGGTTTCCTTTCGAGTAATTTGCGTTCGGTCGTAACGATAGTTTTATAGACTGGCTCTGTTGTGTTGCCTTTGTTATTATAGGTGGTATTGCTGCGTGAATTATAACGGCGGTAAACCGTTTTGTACGTGTTTACGCATGTGATTCATTATCTGCAATATTAGCGGAGTGGTATTTATCAGATGCCCAGACAGTCATGAAATGGGATACGAAAATGATGATGTTGATAAGTAATTATTGCAATAGCGATGTTGTAAACTGTTCTAGATGTTACCTACGGCTGAAAATATACACGGCGATCATTACGTTGTTAAGAAGAATTAATTATATTCAATAAAGGGCCGCGAATTACACTAATCTATTTTAATAAATTCTTGGAATTATGAGCATTAACAATGATTAACGTTTGACTGCGGTTAACCCCAAAGGCAGTTAGGCAGGGCACCGTTTAGCCGTCGCCCGCAAACACAACGGAAAGGTCCCGGGGCCAGCTGATGCTGCTCCTCGTACTGATGTCACTGCTCTTTTTTATACTTGTAATTGGGAAATTAGTTTGCCGTAAGAAATTCTCTCCGGTTCTCTCTCTCTCACACTCATTTACTCTTATTTAATGATTTGTCTGCCGGCCTGTATTTCTGCCAAGGTTACAGGGGCAACAGTTCATTTTTTCTTGCTTCATTCCCCGCTTCTGGAAGCAAGCGCCGAGCCGCGGCCAGAGAAGGAGGCATCGGGGGCCGAGTTGTCCCTCGGCGCGTGCGCGCGCGGGCTAGGAAATGTCACGTCCCATATGTCATTCCGTTCATTTCCTCAGGATATAAATTAACAAGAAGTAACGCTCTCACAGTCGCCGTCTCTCCTCGTTCAGAAATAATCTTAGAAAGTCGTATATTGGTCCGCAAAGCTAAGCCCGCGCGGACAATCGTCTCGTGCCAGTTAGCAATTAGCCTGACCACACTGCGCGCGCATACATCTGCCTTTTCACATTTCGTGGCGACCGACCAATGAGAACTCGCGTTTCCCGCGCCTTTCTAGCGGCCAAGGCAGCTTCCTGGTTGGGAGACTCGCGCACCGCAATTGTCGATGTCAAAGGGAAGGTAGAAATACAATTATCATTACGATATTCATTTGAAAAAAAAACAACGTATTATATTTTAGTCAATGTATTTAAGGTCTGAAATTTTGCTTTAGTGAAGAGGTAGTTTAGTTGTACACACACATTCCATTACAGCCAATGCTATTTTCTACATCTACCATTTTCTTCCTGTGTTATCACTGTGATCAGAAGACCAACATTTCTCTCATGTAACTTAACTGCATGTAAAGCGGATATTTTTTTTCTAAAGGATGTTTTCGTTCTTATTCATTGTTCTGTAAGGGTCATTATTCTGGCAAAACATCCGCGGAAATCAGTCGTGTTGACCCTTCACATAGAGGCGATTTTCCCAGGTGATTTGACGTTACAATAATTACACTTATTCGTTCCTATCATTTATGACGTCAGCAGAATCGTATTTCCGGTTCTGCTCTATTATCGTTATTATAATATTTATTACTATCATGCCATTATTTCAATTTGCTGTCGTGGGTGAGAAATGGACGTAATTTTAACTTTTGTGAAACTTCTATCCTGTCAATTGTCTCTACCCCATTTCCCTTATCATTGTTTTCTACGGGTTGTTTTAAGCTCTCTCTCCTCCTCCTCCTCTTCCTCCTCCTCCTCCTCCTCCTCCTGCCGTGTTTTGCGGAAGGTCCCACTCTGCAATCCCGACTGTGTCCTCCATTTTTGTTTTGTATCATCGCTAATGTGGTTTTTATCTTCGCTTTCCCGTTGTGTGTGTGTGTGTGTGTGTGTTTGTTTGTGTGCGCGCGCGTATGTGTGTATGTGTGTTTGTGTGAGAATTTCTGTTTAGGAAAGGTTATCCGAAAGTTTTTTGTTTTGTTTTTTTCTTCCTACTCGCAAATAAGATTGTTCAGTGCGCGAAATAAATTGTTCTCCGGGTTTCCCTTCAGCGACTGATCGTATAACCTTGTGTGAGCGAAGACGTTCTTTGGGCCTGACGGACATGGCCCGACCGAGGTCCATGTCAACTAAATCGTAATATGTTTTGGTCCGGGGAAGGGGGTAGGGGAGGGGGGGGAGTGGGAAGGGGGTGGGGATACGGTTGAAAATTGCGATATATTCCTGTAACATTCTAAATAGGCAATTACCCGAGCTCATAAATCTATAGGCTGCTGACACGCACCATATGTTTACCACAGTTCTAGTTGTAGTTCTTTCCCATTGTGTGTACGGGTCTACTACACAGGGTGGGTCAGGTTTACACGCGAGAGTACGGGCGTGCACATAGCGGGAAACTGTAAGCATAATTACTATCTGCGAGTCGGTAGAGTCACTTCCTCCTTACTTTAATTGCCCGATAATTATATAATTAGCAAAAATTAGATGAATGACAAGTGGACGATAAAGTGTCTCTGGAAATTCAAAAGACAAAGGGAGAGTTGCAACCGGCAGTTCGCTTGTCACAGGGCATGAGAAGTTGCGACGGTTAAAATGCCGTCGCCGAGCTTGTTTTGCTTGAAATCCAACCGCCGCGTGTTTACTTCGTAATGATGGTGTTGGTAGCCATGAAACACCTCGACAAACACACAGTCGCTTTGATTAGCACGTCGACTCCCAAGAACATTCAACATGGAGTCAGTCGGGCTGCGAGGCTGGATGCGAATGGCGGCCGAGGCGACGAATTTCAATATGGGATTTTTTTTTTCTTTTATTTTTTCTGGTTCTCCTTTCTTTCGCTCTCTCTCTCTCTCTCTCTCTCTCTCTCTCTCTCTCTCTCTCTCTCTCTCTCTCTCTCTCTCTCTCTCTCTCTCCCTCCCTCTCTCTCTCTCTCTCTTTCTTTCTTTCTTTCTTTCTTTCTTTCTTATTTTCCACCATCTCCCTCTCCCCCTCCCCTTCCCCCTTCCCCCTTCCCCCTTCCCCCTTCCCCCTTCCCCCTCCCCCTCCCCTAAGGCCATTTATCGTTGTTCGAGATGGTGCGAGAGAGAAGAGAGGCGGTTGAGCGAAAGCGCAGGTTGTTTTCGGGAAAGAAGCTTGGTGCTGCGAGCGGTGGCAAGGGTGACTCCTAAACACAGTTCTGCCTCAGAACGTTATCATCATTACCGCGGAAGTGCAACCCGTTTTTTTCTTATCACATTAATAAAATCCACAGCGTCAGCCTGTGTTTTTCTTACATTTCGTATATTCGAAGGTGCACGCTATGCCACCGTAGATTAATGTTCTCTCTCTCTCTCTCTCTCTCTCTCTCTCTCTCTCTCTCTCTCTCTCTCTCTCTCTCTCTCTCTCTCTCTCTCTCTCTCTCTACTTGGTGGGTCGTCAGTTAACAGTATTGCATGACTGAATGGTTGACTGCATTTGACTGCCGCTCAAGACATGTTCAAGAATCTGCTGAGTAACTACGGACACTCATTAATCCTGACCTTATTTGTCATGCTTTTGGGTTTGTTTGTATTTGCGTGTGTGTGCAAGGGGTTCGGTGGAGGTTGGGGAGTAACGCTCCGCTCCGCAGCTAATGTTAGGGATGATTTATCCTGTATTGTGGGATAGTAATGAAAGATTTACAGCTGCGATACGGTATCTCTAGCTGTGCTGAAGCTGTGTGTGTGTATTATTGTGTTTGTATGTACAGGATGTCTGCAGCTGGAGGGAGCAGAAGCAGTTAATCTCTTGCTAACCACGACACGCCTCGACGACTGCCTTTTGTGACAGTAAATTGTAAATTATCGTAGGATATACTCCCTGCTCCTACTCCCCTTCCTCCTCGCCGTCTTCCTCTCTCCCTCTTCCCTTTTCCTTTCCCCTCTCGTTCTCTATTCGCCTTTTCTTTTTGCTCGCCGATAGTCTCCCTTCCTGCGTCTTCCCCGACTCATTGGCAAACTAATTTGGAGGTATTCTTGAAAGGAAAATGCGAGACTGTAAGACCCGTCCGTGTGCAGGGGGCGTTCTCACGAGGATTACACGTGTGAACGGGATCAGCTCCGTCTGCAGGTAGGGTTGTCAATCAGTTCACGTCCGTGTACGAATGAGCGCACCGCGACTAGATGCTGCAAAGCGAGTTCCGCGCTGAGTTTGGAATCCTTGCAGGGGACATACTTAATTGGTGTCGGAATTGTGTCAGTGGACGCGAGAAGCCAACGTTACCTCCTTCTAGTTTTGCAAAGTAATCTACGACTCAAGATGGGGAACTTTTAAGCCGCAAGCCTGAGGAACACCCCGATAATCTTGCTTTCGACAATGGAAATTCATGCCAGCAACACCAACAGAGGTTACTTGTCTAGCCAGCAAAAGCATGACATAGAAGCACGCCCCCGCCCCTGCCCCTGCCGCAAGGAAACTCCAAGTGAGGCTCCTTCCTCTATTGACAAACTCTCTTTTCAAGCCAGTGAGCGCCGCTCTGCCAGCCTGATATAAAGATTTCTCATCCATTCGTGAAAGGCCATTAATAGGGCTGCTATTAATGTTGATTGTTCATCTACATAAGTACGATAGAATCGCGTAGCCGTGAGCGCAAGTACTGGTGAATGGTACACACACTCTTTAATTTTTAACCAATGGCATTTCGACAGCGGGGATCGTGTGCCTAAGGCAGTAATGAATGTGTAATTATCGGCGGAAGGGGTATACATTATTTATTTCGTATGTATAGACGCACGCGGTATTGATATCTCGCGAGAGAGAAGTGATCGAGTATACAAGAAGTCACTTATTTTCTGCTATGGCTTACGGTACGCGTCCTGTGCCCCATCAGCTATATCTTGTCCTTCCACGTCACCGCTAGGAAAAATATATGGTGCTCTTTACCTTATTTCCCTTCCCTCGGGGATGATGATGGGGGGGGGGGGGGGGGGGGGGGGGGTAATGCTACGCTCCACAAGAGTCCGCATCGACGGAGCTTTGACCGCCTGTCATCTCGCGGATAAATACGTAATGTCAGTATTTGAGCGGCGAACATGGGCTGTCGCCCACTACCTGCTTTGCTAGCTATCTTCGTCAAATTCTTTGTCTGAACTTTATCGCAGTTCCGTCACCACCTGTCTGTCAATCTTCTGTACACCATCTCGCTCTCAGTGTTCGCGTTCATCGCCGCTTCGCTGTGCATCGTCGTTATCAGCATTATCGAAAGTGTGTTTGGACTTTGGCTACTCTAGCGTCGGGGGTTCCTCTATCGCCATTATACCTAGCGCGCCCTCGCTGTGCAGTCGTCATATCTTCTTCGGGATCCCTTCACATTTGTTACCTTTTTATCATGGCCGTTTCGTGCTTTTAGCGCCTTTATTGGGCCACTTCCAATCCTAATACACCCACATTGCGGCGGGAGTCTTATAAATGAGTGAAATCGCAAATCCCGTAACATTTCGCAGCAGTCGGAAACCGCACGGCCCTTTCCTCTAAGCATTGTTCAGATGTGACGGCGACGGTGCAGTCGGAACGATCGCACCCTGGAGCGACTGAGCGGTTTGTTTTGATATCTCGTTCGGGCGAGAGAATTTGCCTGTTCTTTCAAGACGATCGGGAGGTCGTGTGGACGCTGAGACGATTATGGGTATAATTATTTTCCGCCAAGAGAGTGCGGCCATTAGTTGTAAGATAACCCAGCCGTAAGTGCACCGACTAAGCTTCGCGTCAACTGGCCGGGCATCATTGCAAACGCTGTGTAGGATCCCCTTCTCCTTCCTTCCGTGCAATCTCGGACGGGTTACCGGGGACCCTCCTTTTACCAGCGAGGAGCGGCGTCGCCTCTAAAAAAGTTCTCCTCTATAATCCTCTTTGTATTTCTGCGAAGATTTTATGAACGTCCTTGTATTAAAAGTCTAAGAAAAATGAGGGGTTGAGATACCATCACATATCGCAACCAGTATTTTTATTGCTACACAACCCATTAAGGAACGCACATATTCTCACATTTTAATGTTCGCCATCTCCTAAAATGAACTTTGCACTTCACAATAGGCGGCCATTTAAAATTTAACGAATGGAAAAGTTATTCGTTTGTTTTTAACGCGAGGAGAAAAAGAAATGCATTTAGAGTAGTGAATTATTCGGGGCCCGCTACTCAGAAGTAAGTTTGCCTAATTGTGAATGCATGTACACTTGATGTTCATTAATGTGATTTTAATGGAGTCAGATTACAAAGTAGAATGTGTGTGCAAGGAGACCGAAGCCGGGACTTGCGTTTGTTTCTTTCGCTTTCTTGTTTAGCCTGGACTTTATTGGTAGTTTTTTCATCGATTAGTAATCAACCTTGACTGTGTTTTAGGTGGGAATTGCCTTTCAATGAAATCCCTTGTTCATAGATGTTGACCTGGTGTAAGGTACGCGTTAATGCAAGGGCTCGGACTCTAATGCGAGTTTTCGGAGTGGCTGGAGTGAACCTCGAACACGTCCATCAAGAGGCTGAAGGGAGGGATAGAAGGCAACGCGAAGATCGGAGCTTGATTTTTATTGATGGCAAAATTCGTTTCTGTTTGCTACCTTAATTGCTGGCGTCTTTGTTTCCTTAGAGATTAGTTTATACTCCTCTCCCTTCAAGCATTGTTTTGTTAAGTTTTTGTGCTCGTCTCCCCCACTTCGCCGTGCTCCATTTTTTTTTTTTTCTCTCTCCCCAAATCAGTCTCTGAATCCGTTTGGTTCTCTCCTGGCCAGACTTTTTATACTTATCTAACCCAAACAAATAGTCCCTACACCTTCCGCCCCTTCACAACACACTCCAGTCTCCACGCTCCTTCTCTCCCCCTTTGAGAATTCTGCATGGAGTTCCGACCGACATCACTTTCTCCCCTCCACCCGCTCACTCCTTTCCTTTGTTCAAGTCTCAAAAGTTATATATTTTCTGGTGCACCCGTAGAACACGTTTGACAGAAATAGGTCAGCGCGGAAAAGTGCAACCCCGTGAGCGATCTTCCACCAATCAGCATCTTGTTTTTCAATATTGTAGGAACCTTGTTGATGGTGCCTCAACACGCGTGCTTTTGTTTGTTGTTTTTGCTTGTGTTTTTGTTTGAGCTCAGTATGCAAGAATCTTTTATATTTATCGAGTGTGCGATCTATAGGACCGCATCAAAGTAAATAAATAAATAATGTTATATTCATAATTCTATAATATTACATTATACAATTTTTTAAAAATATATTTTGTTGTATTCATAATACGCAGGATATATATATATATGTCCGTGTTTATTGTTAACTGTATTTTTTTCACTCTGTTAGATCTTTCATTTCCGGTGGGCATTGTAGGAGCTCAAGATTTTCAACTGGAGAATATCGGCGTAGCTTTGGATTTTACGAGTTTTCGAATGTATTTGTTGATTTTACTGTCGCTGCCAAACACTGCTGCTTTCATTCTAACATACAGTTCTACCAGTTCCTGTTGGAAGTACCTCACGCTTTTATATCGCTCGGATTTTCTTTTATCTCGGGGCATTCTAAAAGAAATCATCCCGGTCAGATTCCTGGCTTAATTTGCAGCCTTCCTTGGGGCAAACTCGCAGAACAAACCTTCTCGAAAAGCCGTTAGTTCCCATAGTTCGATCACGTCTCGGGACGGCCTACTCGCGGCGGATGTGATCCAACGGGGGAGAGTAAGCAAGCCCAGAAACTGCGGCCATATTACAATTACGATTTGGTGTAATAACCGAAAATTACGGATAATGGCCGCCTGAGAGTGGAGGAGAACCTGAGCTTCCTAAACTGTGCGGATAATCGTTGTGGAGACCTGTAGAAAGCCTTGGATGTGGAATAGGCAGTGAGCGTGTAATTCCGATGGCTTTCGGTAGATGGAATCATTTCCTCGATTGACAATCAATTTTCCAATGTTGTATTTTCGTCATTTCGTAACGTAAGCGATTATGGAGAGATTCCTAGTTTATACGAAAGAGAAAAAAAAAATGATATGTATATGTGTGCGCTCGTATCTTCACTTCTTTTTATTTTTCGGACGAAGAAATAAATAATAGGAGAACACCATATATCGTAAGATATAAGTAGGTGCATGTACGACTGTGTTTCAGTAATTTCTCTTTGATATCCGGCCTCTTTGCAAAGCTTTCCCTTCCCTCCTCGCCGGAGCCCAACTGTAGAACAATAAGAGAAGTAATTTATATCAGTCAGAGCAGAATACGATGATGAAGTGGAACCCGCCATGACACAGCAGCGAGCGGGAAAACCTCCAGAATTGCATTAACGATTCTATTTTGTTTTCTCGATCGCTTCATTCGCAGACTTTTTTATAAACTGGAATGTATTATAAATGCTTTGTTATATGTCTGACATTTCGGGACAACGACACACGAGTTCTCTTTCCGACATTGCGACACTTCATTATCTAAATTATCCTACCTTTCATGACGAACTTTTGAATATCAAATAGCATTGTCGTATAGTATATGCTGATTACATTAGTGACATTTCTCCACACTATGGTCAGCGGGAAGACCGTTATCTGAGGTTTCAGTTAATGTAAAAGGGTTATGCGACGTAATATTCATGAGTGTCTCCCGTGAACCTAACCTTCGCCGCCATGACAATACGCTACGCTCGGCCAGGATAATTTGAATAAATGTCACAAGCTATTATTTTTACCGTGGAAGGGCCGGCCATTTTAATATTCGCATATTCAGTAAATGTCATGAATGGTTGACTTCGATGTAAGGCTCCCCGAACAAAACCCACCAGGATATGAATCGCAGTATGAAGAATGGACATTAGAATTCTCTGAATGTTTTTTTTTTTTTTTTTTTTTTTTTTTTGTCTGTCTGTCTCGTAGCCGGACAATGAAGGGGGGCCTAATTCAACTTGTGAATAAAAATACATAATCATTGTTTGTTTTGTTCAGCATTGTAGGGGAGCTTTTGTCAGTGTTTTAGTAGCATCGGGCTGACTCTGCAGAAATCCACCACCATCACGTAAATATTTCTCGAAACCAAATAACAGAAGTGCGATAGAACGATAGATCGCGCTACCGGCCGCTCGTTCGGGTCAGAACGTTCATCAAGCATTCTTCCGATTCTCTGAGACACTAAAGCTTATCCTTTCTACCGAACGATGCTACCAAAAAGAAATACACAACTGCATGTAAATCTTTGTTTGTATTATGCCAAAAGATAATGAAGGGTTAACATTTGGGCAAGTGACGGCTCGCTGTCGGCAGCCAGACCTCGCCATGATGGAGCGGCCGCCGCCATCGCCCGCCACCTCGCCCTCGCTGGTCTCGCTCTGTCTCTTCTCTCTGGACGCTTCCAGTTTCGTCTTCGCTGGATCCTTTTTCTGTACGATGTTAGGTGTTTGTTTATTTGTTGTATTTAAGTTGTATCGGTTGATGAAGTAGGTTTGCTAGGGTTGCGTTCGACTCTCGCGGCCTAGTGATGATCGTGTGTTGTTTGTTTCCCTCTCTCATTGTCTGGCTATTTTCATATCATTTTTTTTTAGGTATTATATCCTTGTTATAACGACGTTGATTGTCTATTGAAGTTACTCATTATAATATGATATTGTTTAAGAGTGCACTCGCGTGGGAGTAAATATAGGCTGATTATTGAAAATTGTCAAGCATGTTCGATGGATAATTTCCAAAGTTGGATGAGACAAAAAAATAAAAAAATAAAAATAAATAAATAAAAATAAACTGGGAAAATTCCGAAATTATTTCGGTTTCATACAACACACTGGAGACACACACAGTCGTCTTTATTTATTAATTAGCATTGTTATAATAAGTAGCTTAGAGACAAAAGGGTTGCATTTGATATCAAACAAGATGTCTCGACAAAATTATTTTACGAATTTTGGTAACGTATTTCTTGTCTTTGTTCCATTGTAATTGAAAAAGTTTGCTAGAGAATTATGGGAGGACCTCAGCCCATCAGCCGAACAATAGACAGGTAATTTGAGTCAAGTAATTTTACGCAATTTGCCCACAAGTTTGTCCTATCGTTATGTATGCGAAAATAATTCATATTCAATTCAAATCACATCGAGGCGCACCCAAATATAAAGATGGCGTTTCTTTTAGTTTCACTGCAGGTGATTTTGATATGGTTATCGGAGCCTTTTTATTTTGATTTTTCTCATTTTCTATTCTCTATTCCGAACTTAGAAAAGGTACGAAACTAAAGAAAATCTAAGTACGGGAAAGTCACAAGGAGAGAGAAAGCCAAAGTTAACCAAACACAAATGTTTCATGTCTTGCCGAATGGTTTTGAATGGCAAATCGCCCAAATTGCCAGGTACCTTGCAGCGTTATTATGTCAAACAAATGAAAATATAACTTTGCGACCTCCCAAGTTTTGTTTGTAGTGATTGCACGAAGCAGGAAGGCCAGGACGGACGGAGTCACGTTATTGGACTAACCTTAATATGTTTCGATGTAATTTTTAGTTTATCAATAAAGAAAACTGATTTATATTTCAAGCCTAGAGAAGGTGGTCAGTTTATGTCCTTGATGTGCCTTTTTTTTTCTTTCTTTCTTTCAATCTTTCTATCTCTTTTTTGTCAGATGAATGTTCTATTCTCCGATTCCAATGCCTGTGAACATCTGCTCTTTTCTCGTACTGTCCGAGGCGATGCATAATTCAGCGAGGACCAATTCTCACTGAACGATGAAAAAGTATATAATTGCCTTAGTCATTATGCATGTGTTATAATTATGAAAAGTCTGCGGGGATGGCGTTGCCTATCAATCCTGGCGTTTTCGGTGTTATTTTTCCCGTGCGTATTCTGTGTGTGTCTCTTTTTCCAAATCGCTTGAATGTGTTCGAATATTTAGGTTCTTAGAGTTGTGGTGGGATATTATAGTTCTCGGAGTGTGGGGTGATTTGGATCTTATTTTTATCTTTTATTTTATTTTTTATTTTTATTCTTATTTTATTTATTTTTTGTTGTGCCTCGGAATTATGTAATATACATTCTTGACTTGTTATGACTGTGTCTTTGGAGAAATGAAAAAAAAAAAAATTATACCTGTTTGTACTCCGGTTTTTCTCGATCCGTATTTTTCCCTATCATTGTCAGTAGTAGGTGTACGTTAGGCATTCTTCGAGGGCGGTGTCAAGCGCATACTTTCTTAATTGTGTTCAGATTTATCAAATGCTGAAGATTTCCATTACGATTAGTTGTTCTGGTTAATCAATGTGATTGATTACGGAAACGGGCGTAAGATGTGAAACCTGGACTCGGATAACCCATAGTCGTAATAACCTCCAGGTGATTAGAAATTGCATTTATTATTTATCATGAGAGACGACTTCCATGAATCACTGCGGTGGTCAGCTGAGCAGCTGATAGTTTCACACGTAAAATATTAGGTCATATGTCAAGCCTCACAACTGCCACGGTCCAGGCACATTAATTGCCGTCAAATGTCATCATAAAATTGTTATCAGTGCCATCCAATCTCTCCTCACCTTGTTCTTAATCGCTTCCTCAAAAACGCGTCTACCAATCCTTAAATGCCAGACGTATTATAAGAGAAATTCCTTGGACAACGTTTTCCTAAATCATCTTCAAAGTCAAAGAGCAGTCTATTTTCTCAAAATGTATTGTATGTTAATATATAAACTCCGGGAACTTAAGGAACATATTCCAGTTAGTTTTACACTATTCTCTAAGCAATCCAGTCCCAGCGTGTAAATACCACAAACATCGCTCCATCCATTCTTAGCTCTGTAAGTTAACCTCGCCAAGCACGGTCCAGTAGCTAATGACACGACCTTACTTGCAGATTCGTACCAGGCCCAAGTGCAGGCAGCATGGCAGAAGAGCTGGAACCAAACCCAGAGTCTCCTTCAGAATCTGCGGTTCAGAGAGCGCGGTCCTCTCAAGTCTTGGAGACCCGAGACCATGGCTGAAGCTATCCACGCTGTGCTGAAGGAAGGCCTGTCCCTGTCTCAGGTAAGTTGCACTTAGAACCTCACGGTATTATAATAACAAAAAACACTGCAACGTATTTTGTTGTTCTGAAAAAATAAAAATAAAATAAAATTAAATTAAATTAAAAAAAAATAATAATAATAATAAAAATAATAAAAATAATAATAATAATGATAATAATAATAGAAATAATAATAGTAGAAACAATAATAATAAAAATAATAATAAAAATAAAAAATAATAATAAAATAAAAATAATAATAGTAAAAAATAAAATGATAATAATAATAAAATAATAATAATAAAAATAAACAAAATAATAATAATAAAATAATTAATAATAATAATAATAAATACCAACACTATACAACATTTCCCCCACCTTTCTTCCCAGGCTGCCAGGAAGTACGACATCCCGTACCCGACGTTCGTGCTGTACGCCAACCGCGTCCACAACCTGCTGGGGCCGTCGAACGAGCCCGGCGACATGCGTCCCAAGGGCCGCGGACGCCCACAGAGGATACTGCTGGGCTGCTGGCCCGAGGAACAGATCAAGGGCGTGATCCGGGCCGTTGTGTTCAGAGACACCTCAGTGTTCAGGGAAAATGAGCATAAGGTGGGAGGGAAGACTAAGGTATTTAAACTTGATGTTATAATTGTGATTTTTTTTTTGTTATTATCACTATTATTTTGTTGATTTCGCATCTTACCGCAAAAGTATTTTCTTTTGTTTTATTTACTTTTCATTTAACTGTCAAAAGATCATCATTATCATCATCACGTCGTCATCATAGCATCATCACGTCGTCATATCATCATCATCATCACGTCGTCATATCATCATCATCGTCGTCACGTCATCATATCATCATCATCACCAGCATCATTTTCACTATCAATTATTTGTTATAATGTTATCATGATCATGTCAATATTTTTTATATTTTCAACACTGGTCTTTTAGTTACCATCTACCATTTGCATTATACAGTATAATCCTCATCATTATAGTAGTATTATCATTTTTATCAATTTGATTTGTCATATGTCATATTGATTACTTTTGTTTAATTTTGTTATTGTTGTTTATAAATGTAATTACTATCATCTTTATTTGCACATTGATTTGAATCTCAAAATGCACATCACTGATACTTGATTTGATAATTTGATGTGACTTGTTTGTAGAATTTGAATCTGATATTCACTTGTTATTCTCACTATTATAATGATCTAGTCAATGTATGTAATATTGAAATGGACTAATCTTTGCATCCAAATATTCAGTGTTACTGGTTATATATCTAAGACACTCTTAAATAGTTATTAATGTTTCACTATGAATGTATCCACACACCCATGCACGGAATCAAGACTTGTATTATCAAGCTAATATTTGAATGTCTTGATGTATTATGATACCTTTTATTCCCCTCCCTCCATACTTCACAATGTTGATGTTCAGATTAAATCCACAAACTTTATTTAGAGGCAATGTTCACCCTGTATTTCTCTTTGCTTTCTGTAGGAAAACAAGCAGCCAGCTACACCCAAGGTGCCACGGGTTAGTATTGTGTATTTATATATATGTTTTACTCTGATTAGTTTGCTGATCATTTGTAAGTCTTCATTTCTTTTAAATCTAATCTATCTTATTTATTCATTGTTAGCTTTATTAAGTGTATCAGAATAGTTACATAGAATATTAATGCAGTGAATACGAAAGTTAATACATCATGAAAGCCCAAGAGGATATATCTCAGAATTCTGGAGTTAAATAAATAATTAGATTAACTTTGACCATTGATCAGAATGAGAAACTTTGAAAGGTGGACACTTTGGATAGATCTCAGGTTTTCTGGGTTGATGCAGAATTCATGATGACCTTTCCAGATCAGTCTTGACGAATAATTGGAGGTCAATAATATAGCTATCATATGTACATTTTCTTGAAACTAATTACAGTAGTTTTTCCTTGTAGTGATTTTGGAAAGGTATATTTCTGTGTTGTTGTTTAAATGACCAGATGTACTAACTTGTTCCTCTCTTTTTGCAGCCGGATGACCCAGCTAATGCGCTGATTAAGCCCAATGGACCAATGGTTCCCAATACTTCAGGCATCCTCCCCAATGTGTCAGGAGCTCTACCCAACACCTCGGGCATCTTACCCAACACCTCGGGCATCTTACCCAACACCTCGGGCGTCTTACCCAACAGCTCTGGCGTCTTACCAAACACCTCGGGCATCTTGCCCAACACCTCGGGCATCTTACCAAACACCTCAGGGATTTTACCCAACCCCACAGGTGTTTTACCCAATGCTGGAGGTCTTCTGCCTAATGCTGCAGGCCTTCTGCCACCATTTATGCTGGATACTCCTGACAATGGCAGCCTTTCCACTGCTCCAAGCACTCCAGCTCCATCTACTCCAGCCCCATCTACACCTGCACCAAATACCCCCATTCCTGCACCTGCCACACCAGCTGCCTCGACACCAGTTTCTGTACCTATGACCACTCCACCTACCCCAGGAAGCCTTATGGCCACATCATCTGACAGCCCAGCTTCAAATGAGTCTCGTGTGGTGAACAGTTCCACAGCAGGCAGTTCTCCTCAGCCAGCAGGAGAAAATGCCACTGGATCTGCTGCTCTCAGTACTCATACACTAACATCATCTGTCTTATCCTCACCTGTATTCAGTCTTAGCAACAGTAACAGCAACACCAGTAATGCCAGTATTATCAATGGAACACCATCAGTTAGTCCAACTATAGGCAGCCAACAGCAACCAAAACCTGTCCATCAGCCACAGCATTCACCGCAGCAGCAGAAACAGCAACAGCAGCAGCAGCAGCAATCTTCATCTCATCAGTCACAGCAGCAGTCACAACAGTCTCCACAGCAGCAGTCACAGCAACAGCCAAAGCAGCAGCCGCAGCCATCTCCGCCTCAGCAGCAACAGTCACAGCCACAAGGCCAAGCACAAACACAGGCGCAACCACAGGCACAAGCACAGGCTCAGGCTCAGGCTCAAGCCCAGGCTCAGGCACAGGCTCAGGCACAGGCACAGGCTCAGGCACAGGCTCAGGCACATGCACAACAGCAGCAGCAGCAGCAGGCTCAGTCACAGCCACAATCTCAGCCACAGCAACCACCACAGCCACAGCCACAGCCCAAACAACAGCTACAATCACACCCTCAGCAGCAGCCACCACAGCATAATCACCAACAGCAGCCACACCATCAGCAGACACAGCAGCAGCAGCATCATCATCATCACCAGCAACATCAACAACAACAGCAATCACATCATCAGCAGCCTCATCATCATCCTCAATCTCAACATACACATCAGCATCACCAGCATCAACACCAGCAGCCACACCACCACCACCATCAGCCGCCATCCCAACATCCACCACATAATACACCTCAACATACACCACATCATCAGACACAACCCTTGCCACTTGGAGGATTATTGCCAGGTGGTCTGCCTTCACCATTAGCAACATCTTTAGCCTCTCCTGCTCACCTTGCTCGTCTGTTTGGAGATAACGCCTCTCACCACCACCTTGCTGGCCACCAGCCACACCCTCAGCACCCGCAGGCTCCAATTAGTCCATTCCATCCCGGCTTTCCCCGACACCCTCACCCCTCTGCTGCCATGCAGGTCCTGAACGCCATGAACAGTTTGAATGCACATGCTTCTCGATTAAATTCTGACGATGCAGAACCCTCACCAGAATCAATCTTGTTTAGCAAAATGACAAGTTCACATGTGAATCCAGCTCATAGCAGTGCCGAGGCGAACGCCCGAGCTGGCCCAGGCCATAGTCAGTTTGACAACCATGGTGGTAACAGTGCTCTTGCAGGTATGGTGGATCGGTCCTCACTCATGTATAGAGATGGCTTGGACACTATCAAGTCTGAACCAGAACCAATCCTTAACTAAGATGTTAACAGATGATCATTAATGGCCCCTACTTGATTTATAAAACAATGGTGTTTGTAAAACAGGCTGAACATTTATAGGAAGTTTCAAAGGTAAAACAAGAAACCCTGTTATTGTGAAAGTTCTAGTTGGGACCATATTCTCTTTTAAGATTTTTTTTTTTTTTTTTTTCTCTCCCTATAAGAGGGCATAGATTGGGTGATTATGTAAATAAACACTACTAATATGTAGCTTTGCAAGTGCATTTGCCCCAGAATGATTGGGCATTACCTCATAGTGAAACTCATTCATACACATTGTCACTGTACAAACTGAACATGCCAATATTCTGCTTCTGTATATAGTAAAGGTGACTCGTGTATGTACCTCAGTGTGCCGCCTTGCACCCTTCACTGTGAGTATGAAAAATAGTTTTTTGTACCTTTGTAAAAGGTATTGTTGCTTTATCTGTTAGGATAGAAGCTAATGTAGGCTAGAACCTAGGAGGTCTTGGTTACAATAGCATATTTAATTTATTTGCTAATCCAAGAAAACACCTGCTTTTACAAAAATCCAACAATAAGGCGTGAATTTATATAAAGAGCCAACTGGGAAGAAGGTTATTTAACCCATTTGGCAAGCGGCAGGGCTTTCACGCCTGTCCACTAAGTAGTGTTTATCCCAAGTATGTGATAATAAAGCAAATGATGATAATGATTGTGAATAAAAAGCACTGAAGATCCTTTCAGAATTAAATACACGATGATAGGAATTTTACAGTATATTTGTAATTAATGTGTATCAAAGCAAAGTAGTTTGTTTGCACTGATATGGCAAATAAAAATGTGGAATTCTATTGTATAATGAGACATTTGTGTGTTTTAGAATATCAAATGGTAAATATGAAATTTATATGATTCATTGTTATAGCATTTGTTAAGTATGTAGTTCAGTTTTGGATCAAGATATCCAAGATACGTTGTTCTTAATTTCCAATTGATTTAGAGACCTATACAATTATATAACCAAAGTATACATGATAGGTTAAGGTTATTTTAATACTTGTAGTTTGTAAGATGTGACCATAGTTTTAAGAAGTGAAGTGTTGCACGCTCAGTATTCCCTGCTTCTCCATACAATATTTGTATTTCACTAAATATTTGTTTCTGGTCGTATTAGGATCACAGGACTCATTTTAGGGAATGGGGAAGCAGAGATAAATACTGAATGATTGATCCTTAGAATAGATGTTACCAGTATAATATGAAAAGTAAAGCAGCAGAGAGTCTGGCTAGGAAACACTTGTTTAGTGGTTTTCCTCTATTCAGGATATTTTTTCTCTTTCTTTTTTATTCATTCTTTCTAAGGTTTCATATCAGATTCTAGGATTATTTCTAAACTCCTAGCTATTGTAACATTCCCATTCAGATTGTCTGCTGCATGTTCACCTTTACCTTAATTATAGTTTTATGTTCTTTATTATATAGCACTTAATATGCATTTCTGTAAGTATAATACCTTTATGCTGTTATTTATGTTAGTGATATCTAATAACCCTCCCAACACCCCTCAGGCTGCTATTGGGGATTTCCTAGTTTGTCTAATCAAGTGTATGTACATTTATTCCAGTAAAGATGTTAAATTAAATCCAGGTGAATAAAAATGGGCCAGTAGTGTGCTCAGTTTTTCCCAGTTTGGCATTTTCAAGTGCCAATGAAACACTAATTTCTGAGATCCCTGGAAAACGGTGTCTGATCAGCCCAATAGCTGGCCATTTGTACATATTGTGACATAGAACACAACTCTGGCCATGTGGTAGGGTGGTGTATTCCTCCTGCCTCTTGTGTGTGTGTATGTAGTAGCTTTGTTGTGGTGCCCCAAGTGTCGTCGTTATCGTCATTTCGGCATCGGAATCTGTCATCCAGCTCCCTGTACTACTGCTGTATGCATGTTTGTTGGTAACTGTATTGTGGTTGGTAATATAGATCACTAATCAGCGTATGAAAATGTACTATTGGGTACTAGAACCTTAAAAATAAAAAAATAAAAAATAAAAATAAAAAAAAGCATCCCCATATGATATCAGTCTTAAAAAATAAAATAAAAAATAAATAAAAAAGAGTGAATTGTTCTTCGGTGTATTGCCAAGTCCATATAGACAAGGATAGATGAACTGGTAGATGTTTGGCCTGGTGCCATAGGGAGGGATGTGCCTGTAGATGCTCTAAATAAACGCTATCTTAAAATGTATTTTATTTTATTTTCCTCAAGACATTTTATTTGGTGAAGTATTCCTGACAATACCATATCAATTTGGAAATCCAAAAGAAAAAAGGACAGAGAAAAAAAATTGTACACCATTTCTCTTTTATTTTGCCATGTGGCTTCATGATGGTGAAACTTGCCTATACACACACAATGTACAGGGAACGAACCAATGCAAACCAATGAAGCTGCAGAAACCAATGATAATACAGACTATACGGCATGACGAAAGCCCCACCTGAACGAACAGCACCTTGGAGGGAAGTGGCCGTTCTTCAAGAGTGGGATTCCATAACTGTTACATAATAATTACTGTCTTATACACTACAAATATATACAAAAATCTTACTCCACCAAATGAAACATACAACTGAATGCTGATACTCTACAAAATACGACCAATCTTGGAGTGCCAGCGTTGGAGGGAAAACAAGATTGGACATGGGCACCATAGTACCCGAGGCTCCTTGTCCGCAGAGGAACTATACAGTTTGGGATTTATAAAATAATCAATATACTTTCAACAATTTTTTTTCTGCATGTGAGGCCTTACGCATCAATTACTGAATGAAACAGTAACTAGGTCACTTCTGGGGTAACTACAGATGGTCAGGAGGGGATCGAACTGGAACTGTCAATTCCTTACTGTACCACATAACCAATAAGTAGCCTTATCACATCCTGGGGCCAGCACTCATCTCTCTCTCTCTCTCGTAACAAACTCCAATTTTCACAGGGAGTCTGGAAATCACATCCTTGCACTTAAATTACACATAATCACTTTGGTTGTACTGTCTTTTGTCACTTTTAACAGTTCCTATTTTAAGAGCACTTTCCATTTCTGCCTGAAAAATATTTGTAGTATAGATTTTTCAGGCTTAACTGAAGTCTTTCAATTTTCTTCTGCATGAAAAAGTAAAAAGTTTTTCTGCTGCTAACAAAGGCTAATAATTGTTGTAAAATCCGTCAGTTGTCCAATATTATTAGCCCCCATAAATGTAAAATTTCTAAAAAGAAATGCAGTCCTATTTTGTGGTCCAGGATAAGAGGAGTTCTTTTCAAAGTTAACAGGACTGATCTGCCAAGTAACACAAGCAGAACATTGTTTTAGCAAACAAGGCATCTAGGTTGCCCTCCTCTCATCCATTACAGGTCCTAGGATGACACCAACTGACACTTTGTTTAACTCTTTCATGGTCACTCCCACAGGGCCACACTATCTCAAGCCAGTCCACAAGTAGCCTTTAGTGAATGATGAGCAAGTTGTTCCCAGCCGCGTTTGCACCACAAGTGGCGGACATATAGATTTTTTTGGCGCTGTCTTCCATCTCCTGGCCCCAGTCACTTCTGTGTTCCAACAATTATTCAATCATTCTTTGCCCAACATTAATTTTCTTTGTAGAATAACAACAGGTCAATAAACTTTCTCATAGAAAAATAATAAACCATTATAACATATCTTTTAATCTCTAATCTTGATAACATCTCCTGCTACCTAACATTCAACTTGGTGATGTGCAAAGAAAATACAGGGGTTAGGGAAGTTTCCTCAAGTACACTGTGTATCTACATTAATGCCTTTGGTATAGAAGAGTTGAGTATGTAAGGCTCTGTATATAAGTGAACTATATTAATGGTACTTACATTCATAACAATAGTATACAACAGTCTGACAACAGCAACTGTTACCCTCCTCATAGAATAATAATCTCTCTGTACACTAGACATGTAAGTCACAACCCAATGGTAAGAATTGCACATAAGGCTGAACCAAACCACAGCTAACGTACCACTAGCAGCTTCACTGAACCTACCCTGGCTGGCTGCCATACTCCCTGCCTAACAAAGATGGTCAAATGCCATCAAAGACATTCTCATTTCTGTGGCCAACATGTGTGCAGCAAGTCTCTCTATCTCATGCTTGATACAAGTTTATGCTGGGGCAATAAAGAGATAATGAAGTTGAAGGCAAAGTAGAGAGAGAGAGATAAAAAAAAAAGAAAATTAGACAAGAAATGAGATAAATCCTGACCATGTGCAGGTATTCTCATTATGAGGTAAATCATGAGTCTCATATACCTAGAAGAGAAATCATTTCCTTAATGTAATCAATGGTAAAAGCAAGGTAGGGAGTGTGTACACATTACTTGTGGGCAAATGGGAAAGAAAGATGCACGTACTCCCAACACCCATTTAATTTTCTAGCATTCCCCCCTTTTGTACTGGTAAAAGTTTAAATCACAGGACTGCTCTGGCATTAAAACATCACATTGGCTTCCCTCAACCATTACAATGGAGCATGCCAACCCCTACTGCCCTCTTTCTTATGTATATTTACAATATCATTTAAATATAAACAAAAATAATCATGAACATAATTTTTGGACATTCAAGCCAATAAACCTTTAATTTTCTTAACACATACTGACATATCATTAAAGACCTGAGGATATAGTCATCAGTCATCATAATTCCAAATTTTTCAACAAGTGCTTAATACAAGTCATATTTCTGTATGACTTTTAATTTCTTCTTATTGTTATTATTCATTTATCTATCACCAAACCTAATATGGTTTCAAAGACACATACACCAATATATATATATATATATTTCTTTTTTTTTTGGATTTTCTGGTTTTCTTTATTTTTGTTTTTCCAATAAATTTATTTGGCAGTGAGGTGCAAGTGCTCCAAAATATGTCCATGGTAATACCATGACACATCCTGCAACTTGCAATGACTGATAGCAGGCTGGTCTGTAGGGACTGATTAACCATATGAGTGACATTGTGGATGACATAGCATGATTGGCAGGAAGCATGTTACTTGGACAGTAGATGCTTCAACATACTTTCTTTGTCATTCCCACTATTACCACGACTATCGTCCATCTGTAACAGAAGATGAAGTGTCAGTTTGTATTTATAAGCTATAACTTTATATCACTTATATAACATTATAGAGATAACCTGTATTAATAGCATGACTGATTGAATTAATGTAAGAAAGAAAAGAAAAATCAAAAATTAGCTAACCAACTGTTTACTGATCATATCCTCTAAGTACTGTGATAACATTATTTTGCTAGAAAATAGTCATCACAAAGAAAAAATTTACAACATAGAAATTGATGAAATGCATGTTATAAAAGTATTACAGTAAACATCTGACCCAACTCTCTCATTTCCCCACCTACCCGTATTTCCAACTTTACCGCTTCACTACCGTTTGCAAATATTCTTTACAAACCATCAAGTACTTTTTAATTTCTTAGTCAAGCTCACAAACTATTCAGTTGCAAAATAGAGGGGAGTTGTGTACATTTTAATTGCTATTCAAGATGGTTTAAAAATGAAAATAAAAATACAATAAATAGGAACTATGGAACTTTGACTTTCAAGTCTACAAAATTAGCTGAAAAGTTAATTATATAGAATTTCAGTTACAGAAATAAAATATAACAATTATAATTGTTAAAGAGAGGTGAATACTAATAAAAAAATATTAATAGTAATGCAATAAAGCATTTCATCATATGGAAGTGCTGACCTCTTGCATGACATATGTCAGATTTGAAAAACACTTACTCTAGGCGAAGCGCTCAACCCTCCAGCCTGGCTTGTATTGACACTATCTCCAACCCACTTATTGTTTTCTGGAAGAGGTTACAATATGAATTAGGATTCAAAATTAACACTTAAAATTAATACAGATTGATACTTTGATCTAGTTCTAGCAAATGTCAAGGGTTTGATATTATGATAAAGTAAGAATTTATCTCATTTATTAAGTCAACACTAAAGATGTTTTAGAAAAGAAAATATATTAATGATATTATGTTTTACTTGAATATTGTATCAAAAGCTATGTAATTATATTGACTCTATACTACACTATCTAGAAAATGAGCTACACACCATGCAATGTGATCATGCACTTAGTAAAAGCCTGTAGCATGCAGTAATGTTTTTGGTCAAGGCATGCAAACTGGAGATATAATAAAAAAAAAAAAAAAAAAAAGAATGATAAAATGACTAAACTACAGAACAAAAATCATATGAATGTGCAGAGTAACTGTTAAAATAGTTTTGGTGGTGATGAAGGCTGCTATGAATATATCTATGATATAAAAAAATAACATAATCATTTAGAAAGTACAGTGAGTGGTTTCTGAAAGTGGTTGTGCATTTAAAGTTCCTAATGGTACTATAAAATACAAATACAAATACAAATATTTTTATACACCAAAAATTAACATTGGGAAAAGTGACACAAAAAAGGAATTCATTTGAAAACATAATGTCTTCTATATTACATGTGAAACAAACTGAAACTGGTACCACAAATAATTCTAAAATATAAATAAATAAACAAATGAATAAAAACACATTAAATACTTGTCATTCTCCTCATACAAAAATGAAAGAATCACATTAAATGGTTAACACCAATATAACTTTTCAGAAAGCATCTACATTCTGAGTGGATACTGATTTTCCTTTTTGTAACACATTAACATGGTTATCTCAACAAAACACTGAAATTAGCAGACTACAAAAATTCCTTACAGTCATATGATAATCAAAATGACTTGTATGTGACAGTTTACTTTTGTTTACAAATATATGAAGAGATGAACACAAGACCACAACTGAGAATTTTATGTGTGAGCAATGATGCCATCTACCACACAAAATGTTCACAATACTCAGTGCATTAAGCTTACTCTGTGAATTACTATAATTATCAGAAAAATACTAAAAGGCTACAGTCATGCACAAGTAGCCAAGATAAATCCACAAAAGTTTATACAATATAAACATGTACATTTGCACTACGATTTTTAAATTGCCTAGATGCATTTTTTTTTAAAAAGAGAGGTGAACATAAATGCAGTTGTCTCTAAAGTATATGTATCATTTAAACAACCAACCTGTTTAATCATATGGAAAAAATATTCATACGTGAATTTTAATTTACTGTAGCATGCATGATATCTACTGTATCTAATAAAAGCATGAACTTCCATCTGTACTGTAAACATTCCTTGAATACTATTAAAATCTGTTGCTACTGTGTCAAAATAACAAATCAACTCAAAAGTGTTCAGTTGCACAGGAATTGCCTATAATGGCTAACAGTATGAACTTCACAGAAAATAAAGGCTCAGAAAAGTTCATGCCTCCTCAGTTAT
>BOPN01000154.1:535333-537833 GCA_017312705.2 Penaeus japonicus
TCTATGGGAAGAATTATTAATTTTCTTTTTATGTTTCCATGTACCATTGTACATATAAGATTCTGTTCATCTGTGTGTGTTATTTTCAGATATTCCGAGTTCCTTATATTCCCATAAAAAATAGATCTGAAGTACCAGATGACAGAGACAATATAATTAATGCTTTGCAACTTACAAAAAAATAAATATCTTATAGTCGATAAGAGATATGATTATTACAATGCAAATCATAATTGGCTGCCTGGTAAATGTGAAGGTGTCACATTGTTAGGTCATGTAAGTGAGGTAAAGAAGGTCAGTGAGTGAAAGAGCTGAGTAATAACTAATGAAATTTGAAAAGCACTGATAAACCAACATTCTGCACAGATAAAGCTATTTAGTTAATTGATGCTCAAATATGAATTAAGCATGTCACATGGCTTAGTCAGACATTATATCAGTGATTGAGTAAGGCCAAGAGCTGCTACAGACTAAACTAAGCGACTGTCACGTGGCATGGTCCGAGAGGATTAGGGTCTGGAGACACCAGCAATGCAAGTGATGCTAGAGTGTGGCACAAGTGAGTAAGTCAGAGGACAGGTACCTGAGGGGGAGTAAGAGTGAAGTAGCGGCTGGTCAAGGTGATGGTGGTGATGGTGGTGGTGGTCGGGGGTTTGGTAGGCCAGGTGTTGTGGTGGAGGTGTTTGTTGAGGTTGTTGCTGTTGTTGCTGTTGCTGCTGTTGTTGCTGAGCCTGCTGTTGCTGCTGTTGATGATGCTGTGGTTGTTGTTGTTGTTGTTGCTGTTGTGGCTGTTGTTGCTGCTGCTGCTGCTGAGATGGCTGCTGCTGCTGTGGCTGCTGTTGAGATTGTTGTTGTTGTTGCTGCTGCTGTTGTTGCTGTTGTTGTTGCTGCTGCTGCTGTTGTTGTTGCTGTTGTTGCTGCTGCTGTTGTGGTTGTTGCTGCTGTTGCTGGCTGGGGGAAGGGGAGGCAGGTCCCCCTCCCCCACCACCCCCTGTACTCCGGGCACCTACATGGGCCCGCAGTTCGTTTCGAGTGTATTCACTGAGCATGCCATTCCCGCCTGCACAACCACCAAGGAATTATAAGGCAACCAAGAGAGAAATAAATAGCAACCAACTAGGATTCATACTGCAACCAAAAAGGATTTTATGCTAAAACCATGAACTCAATGGATCACTATTACATACTTGTTAAAAGCCCCTTGAGCTTATGAACAAATAGCAGCAAATGTGATGTGTTACAAGTTATTACTCAATACTTAGTAATAAAAGGTTAATGAAAGAGCAAATAATGCATTTCATGAGTGAAGAGGATAATAATCATATGCACAGGATGATGTAATGATACTTTATAAAACAAGGATAAAAGGTATTGTCAAGAGTATGGTGTTAGTTCATGTGGGATTCAGGTATGTTTTTGAGTGTATCTGAGAATCTGAGCAGAAACTATATGTGAAATAGAACAAAACAGAAAAAAACAACAAGACAAACAAGAAGGCAAGAGAGAATTTGCTATAGGTTAGTGGTGATAAAATATGGACCAATCAGGTTACAAGAGACAAAAATAGACCAATCTAGGGAAGGACACATCGGAGTAGGATACAGGTTGAGGAGTGACTTCAGATACATACACACACACACACAAACACATACACATATGCAGACACCTACACACGCTCAAGGTTAGGTGCAACAGGTGCAGCAGACCTTGTAAGGAGTACCAACTTCACATCCAAAGACATAATGGAAAGCTAAGAGTAACCATAACATTCATTCTGCTAAGAAGCAGCTGACTTCACTCGAACACAATGGAAGCCTAACATGTCTTTTTTTTTTTGGCTATTTTTTTCTATCCAGCTGAAGCATGTATTTAGTAGGACTCCACAGCTCAGGTAGATAAACCATCTCACACACAAGCTGATTAGCCCACAAATAGAATGTAATCAGTGACATTAGTGATGTTTGTATCATTATCTTTACTCATTCAATTAATGAGAAGCAAAATGTACCACTTCAACCACCTAATACTTTCTGTCACTGATTCCATTATAGAACAAGGCCAAATAAAGGCCAAATTGGCTTTAGCACACATTCTAGAGACCAAATACTGTAAGCATCGAGTTTCAGGTAAGACAAAGAGTAGTCCCAATGAAGTCATAGTGTTAAGAAAAATGTCTGTGTTGAATTACTGTGCTATGATGTGGTTGTTTTCATTTGTGCTGTATTACTCTAGAATGACAAGTGTGTACTATTTGTAGCCACAAATATTTGACTAGATATCATAAAATGCATTATGCCTGTGAGAAAATGTCTGTGACAAGGCAATAGCATGATACTGACTGTATTTCAAAATATCATTTATGACTTCTTGCAAAAAATATAATATAAAAAACTTCAGACTATTGCAAAACATTTTATATTCATATTTTTTTTTTTTTTTTTTTTTTCTACAGTTTCAGTACTTTAAAAAATGCAAGGGAATACTAACAAGTGTCTTGCCA
>BOPN01000154.1:545333-552833 GCA_017312705.2 Penaeus japonicus
ATATATGTATGTATGTATGTATGTATGTGTGTATGTGTGTATGTATGTATATATGTATATATGTATATATGTATGTGTGTATATGTATATATCTGTATGTATGTATGTATGTATGTATGTATGTATGTGTGTGTATGTATGTGTATATGTAAATAGTAGGTTCATGGAATAGCACGTCTAAGCAAAAATTCAGTTGAAATACTTCTAGCATGAATTTGAGGTCTTTATGTAAACGCGATTTGTACACAATTTATCATTGAAGTACGGGTGTTTCCTTAATATGCAACAGGAGAAACTGAAGTCAATGTCCCTAGTACTTGAATTGTATTTGTGCTATATATATATTCTCCAGATCATTTAGTTGATATCTTTATGAGTACACGCCATAAGCTAGAGAACTGTTAACTTTTTCAGTCTTCAAATCTAAGAGATGGAAATAGATGACCAAGTGTTCAGATTCAGATCTGAGGATGAGGAATAAGTTGTACTACTACATCTCACTTATATCTTCTATATGTCCATTTTGTTTTTATACTAAAACTGTTGCAATCATATCATAATTGAGGTAAAAAGCAATGACGTTCTGGTATGCCCTAATATTGATTTTCTATTTCCTAACTATTTTTTTCTACTTTTTACTTCTTCCAGTTTGTAATCTCTATATTAGAAGGTAATTGTGTTGTTGGTAAACAAAATATAAATAAATAAATAAAAATAAAACATATAAATTAAATTTTTTGTTGACTAAGTACAGGCAATGATTCACATCATGCTATTTTGATAGTTTGTGTGCATTTGTGAGAGTATTGTAGGATCTTTTGTAGTTGTGGGTGTGAGTGTCACTGTATCCTACAATCAAATAATAAATATTTGTTCATCTGACATCCAAATTTTCTTTATAAATTGTCAATTCATTCAGTAAAATATATGACTGTGGATTTAAAGATGATTTTGAAGAGCCAGTCAGAGAGAAATCTTACTGACTTTCAGAGATATAAAATTTGTAAAACAAAAAATAAAAAGGAATGGGCATACAGGGGTCACACAAGAAATCTGGCTGGTTGGGAAGATCTTAAGATTTGCAAGGGTATACCCATGCTGTGGAAAGGAATTATATACCAGTGTCCCACAACCAAACTACAATACAGCAAACCAAACCAATGTTAACTAACTACTGGTGGAAAATCATGTCTTTTAAAAAGAAAGATTGCTTCTTATTGAAAAAGTATTCAAGCTGCTATCAAAATCTTCAAAGTAATTAATAAAGAAGGTGTATGTAAAGGTAAACTGTGTGAAAATGCAATGATACTACTACAATGGTACCTGCACTGTTAGAAAGTTTGCATTGAAAACCTGGATTCCCATAGGTCCCAGAAGAGTACGTTTATTCTAATCCATTTAATCTACCAATGCAGAAACCTTAAATTGCATCCACAAGATCCCCAAGAACATGGGTGTTTAAAAATGCAGACTTAATTGCCTACCTGACATCTGCCCAGGAGCTGATATTGTACGCTGTAAGCAGCTGCGATACTGCTGTTGCGGTTGCTGCTGCTGGTAAAGTAAAGATGACTGACCCTGCTGGGGAGAAGATGGAGGATAGGGTCCAGCATCACCTTGCCCTGCGGCTCCTGGTGTTGGGGGACCCATGCTGGGGTAAGGAGATTGACGAGCACCTGGGCTGGGCATGGAGCGTATGGACGGCAAATGGCCGGAACGCCCTCCACCATGGAATTGTCGACCACTGTCAAACTGACGACTTCCATCAGTTTTCATATACTGAAAATTTATATTAGTGAAAAATTTTGCCCTATGCAAATAAAAAATAATTATATTTAACAAAATGGTTGTAGTTAGAATTTGAAATCAATATCCATAGCATTGTTAGCTATGCAAAGCAGCATTAATACCTACAACACAATGTTTCCACTTACACCAGATTTTACAAATAATAAACAGATACTATACTCCCTCAATTCAAACAAAACCATACGAGACCATGAGTCCTTTCTTCAAGATTTTCACAGAGTAAATAATATTCAACTTACAGAAGAAAGTTGTGCATTAAGCAAAGGGTTCTGTGCCATCAGTGAATTTCGTTGCTGTGGACTTGGAGTTGACCAAGCAGGACTCTGTTGACCTGATGGAACTTGTACCCCCGGTGTGCTCGGAGTGCTAGGACCAGTCGGGGACATTTGAGGAAGTGGCTGTCCACCTGTTTGGTAACTGGGTGGGGCAGGGGAGCCCTGGGATAATCTAGGAGACAGCTGTGAACCTTGTGCCTGATAACTGCCTATCTGCCCACTTTGATTCCAGTGGTTAGAGGAAGAATTTCAGATTAGATAACAAGTTATGGGCACGTATTTCATAACAAAATTATTCAGAAGGAATCTTAATGAATATTTCATAGTTGCAGAAAATACAAAAGCTTATTAAACAACTAAAGGTATAAAACTTATATTACCTATTAGGATACTGTTGCGTGGGAAGAGGTGACGTCGTCTGACCAACAGGTGAAAATGGTGACTGAGGAATCCGCTGGCCAGGAGAAATTTGACCCCCACATCCAATTGGTGAATTTCCCAGGATGTTATAATTTGGAGAAGTTTGAGAGTCTGCTACATTACGCTGCAATGGTAATTAAAGTAACTTTAATCTACAAAATTTACTTTTTTCTTATCAAAACCAAATATTTCTTAAATCAAAAATAAATCAATATAGAATTCTAATCGAATAACTACTTAAGCCTCAATCCAGTTTCACCAACCAAATGCCCACATCATTAGGACAACATTAGGTAGCTCTTAGATTAAAAAATAACTCCCCTTACAATCAAGGCTGTTGATTAAAGGGGAAAGAGGCCCGTGCTAAGATACCTGGAGAGTGACATTCACATTTGGTGCAATAGTGTTGTTAAACAAGTCATCCATGTTCTGGTACGAAGTTGGAGGCTGGGTCACATCTGAAGAAGGCGTGGGCACCAGCACCTGATTTTGTTGCTGTTGTATTAGCCGTTTCCTCATATCCTGCTGTCTCATAAATGTTGTTCGCTGTAATAAGAGAGAGAGTCAATTAAACATTCTGCAAATGTCTGGGAAAAAATGAGATTTTACCTAGTTTCTGAATAACTACCCATTACGGAACAAGTAATGTCAAGATAAACTTACCTGGTTAGTCATATTAGGCCGAGGACTCCCGGGAGAAAACTGTTGATTACTGGATCGAATCATACTTCCTACAACATTAGTCCCTCCACCAGGTGCACCAGTAGGACCTGCATTTGGAAACCGCGTCCGTTGGGTGTAAGGAGGAGGGTAGTTACCGATGGAAGAGGCAGACTGGAATAGAAAAGAAAAAATAAATAAATAGATAATAAAAATACAAGTATGATAATTGATAAAAAAGGTATTTTGATGATAAGCCTTACTGTTGTGAGCTTTTCTTCCATATTCAAATCTTTGTGAGTTTCATATCTCTGCTTTCTACTCCAGTATGACTAAAAGTCACAAAAAGACAAAATTGTTTTCTAGCAGTAATGTGAGTTATTGAATGGATAGTATCTTTATATATCTATCTATCTATACACACTGTTTGATAGATAGAGTGATACGCAGACAGACAGACAGAAAATATTAAATTGTTCTATTAATTCTACAAGTAAATAACATCTACGTACAGCCACAGCAGTATAAGGCGGCAGGGGACCTGGACCAGTCACTGCTGGAGCAACTTGTGTATCGAAGTCTGACATGAGGTCCTCTTTGATCTTCTGAATCTCTATTAAATTGTAAGAGGATGTTGGAGGACGGTGCACATCATCTGAGCTTATTGAAGGGGGTTGTCCAACTTCATCTGTTGAACCACTTGCAGGAAATGTGCTTGTCATCTGCAAAGATTTATAAATTTCAAACATATGAAACACTTGAAATAATTTGTGGACAACCTTATCATTTTTCTTTTTCACTGATAACCAGATACAATAAGCACAGGACTAAACAGTAAAACTTACTTCCATGATATCATTAAGAATACTTTCAGGAAGAAAGTCATCTGCATTGTTTTGAGTTGATAGAAAATTAGCAGCAGTCGTAATGGATGGTAAACCTCCTTCAGAATAACTACTGCTCACATCCCCAATAGGATTACGAGGCATGGCATCTATAAAAGATGGCAGGGCAGTGGTTGTCTTGGTAGAAACAGAGGAAGCTGCCACCGAGACATTGCTATTACCACCAATATCCCACATACCACCATGAGAGGTTGGGACTGATACAGAGCTATTCATGGGAATATTATTCACCCCCAACCTTCCATGAGCATTTGTGGAGTGTTGGGAACCCATGTTACTTTGTGGTACTGAATTTCCTGATGTCGATGTGCCAAGAGGGTGTTGTTGGTTTAATGACACATTAGAAGCTGAAAAAAGAGAGTCAGTATCACCAAAAATACAAAATGAACTGAAAATAGTCACTAAATTTTTTTTATTTAATATATATATATATATATATATATATGTATATATATATATATATATATATATATATATATATATATATATATATATATATATATATATATATATGTGTGTGTATATATATATGTATATATATGTATATATATATATATATATATATATATATATATATATATATATATATATATATATATATATATATATATATATATGTATATATATATATATATATATATATATATATATATATATATATATATATATATATATATGTGTGTGTGTGTGTGTGTGTGTGTGTGTGTGTGTGTATGTGTATGTGTATGTGTATGTGTATGTATATGTATATGTATATGTGTATGTGTATGTGTATGTGTATGTGTATGTGTATGTGTATGTGTTGTATGTGTATGTGTTGTATGTGTATGTGTATGTGTTGTATGTATATGTATATGTATATGTATATGTATATGTATATGTATATGTATATGTAAATGTAAATGTGTATATGTATATGTATATGTATATGTATATGTATATGTATATGTATATGTGTTTGTTTATATGTATATATATATATATATATATATATATATATATATATATATATATATATATATATATATATATATATAAAATCTTTTATCTTCAATCACTCCTTCACTATTACAACATAATTGAAAACTATATTTTTGAGAAATTAATGAGCAGACATGAATAACAATAAAAACATGAAAGATATCTTAAAAATGCTTACACTTTATATTTTGATGTTGTCCAGGGCCATTGACAAATATCTGAGTTAGTATCTGAGACTGGCTGGGACCCGAAGGCATCCACGTAGTAGAAGGATGTGTCTTGTCTTTTAAGATCTTTGGAAGCTTTTCTTGGGGCAGGCTTTCTGGGTTTACATTTTGTGTTGTTGGCCGAGGCTGGGTGGAGAGAAAAAAGTGGTTGTCACACAAGGTGATGAAAAGACAACGAACTGATCTTCCCAACTTGCGTTTTTAAGCTATAATGATAATCAACAGTATATTTGCCACTTAGAAACTTATTCAAAACAATAAAAGACTTACAGGATTTGAATGCGGACTTTCTTTTGCAAGAAGAGATGCCAACATTTTGTTCTTCTCCCAGAGTTTTGACTGTCCTTGATTATTTGGACTTGATCCTGATCCTACATGCCCTATATTGCCACTAGTGCTATTTCCAAGAGGGGTTGGAGGGCCTCCATGTGGTGTTGGGGGTCCACCAAGGGGGGTTGGAGGGCCATGAGGTGTGGATGGACCCCCATGTGGTGTAGGGGGCCCTCCATGTTGCACTGGCGCAGGGCTCATGGAAGTAGCTGGTGGCGAAGGACCTAACATGGTCTCAAATGCACCAAGTACCTGCTAAAGAGTAAAAGAGAAAATCACAATGGCAAGAGCAAATTTATAGTTAATATAAACAGAACTTTCAATCGTATCATACTATAATGGCGTCAGATATACTCAGTATCATCTAAGATTTGCAAAGTTTAAAAATAGATACTAATAATAAAAAGGGAAGAGAGATAAATCTGTAACTCAACTAATCAACTTACATGTTTATTTGGGTTCCCGTCATGTGGCTCATCACTTGGACGTTTCATTCCCCGCAACATGTTAGATGCCGGCAGCATGTCTCTACTAGGGGGTCTTGGTGGCACTCCACTGGAGTTCAGAGGCTGGGGATTACTTGACGAAGTGGAGGATAAAGTATTGGGAGTGGATGATGAAGAAGTTGAATTGACAGTCTGCATGGGTCCCCCGGGAGGCCCCTGGGGCGGCCGGAACTCAGATGTGAGGTCTGGCTTCTTATCCTCTGGTGTGTTTAGTAAATCCCAGATCTCATCGCCACTTTTCTTTTCGTTATCTTCATCTTCATTGTTCAGCAGCTAAGTCATGATACATTTACGTATTATAACACAAAAATATGTTTTTCAAAAGTTACAATAGTGATACTACAGTAAATAAATTTTCTTAAAATTTGAGGTCTACTGATGTGTAAACAAGTGCATTGTACTTTGTAGTCTATTGATGTTACATTATAAATATCTACTTAATTCTGCAATACTACTACTTATTTCATATGCCATAATATATCAAAACAATAAATAAAAAAACATTCACATAAAAATCAAAAGATGATGTGAGTCATGCAATATTTTATTGAGGCAAATCCCTCAAAGATATCTAACTTACAGATATATCAACAATGAACCTTGAGTAAACTGATTAGAAAGTAATGACAATCAAAACATATTCTTGCATGAAAGAGTATCAGTGTTATATATTACAAAAGTGCTGATATCAAACTGAAAAATCCTTACTTCTCTAAGCATGTTATTATCCCTAGAATTTGCTGCAGGCGATGAGGAGGTGTTCGGCTTAGACTCTAGGTGGGGTATGCGATGAGGTATGAAGCGTATCGAATCTCCACTACCTGTCCCCCCACCCTGGGTATCATCCTCATCTTTTTGGTTTAAAAGGTCTTTGAGGATTTTATTAGGGCCATCAGCAGAAGACAGGTCTCCACTATCATCACCATGACTAAGAAGTCTTCTTAAGCGTCCATTATCACCAAAAGGTACACTCGAATCATCAACAACACCACCTGTACTACTTGGCCTTCCACCTTGTGACTCATCGAGAACACTTCCACCATTACCAGAGGTACCTGCAAGCAGTCTATCCGAAGTTGCTGATGCACCACCTTCTTGGAAGGGTCTGTTGGAAGGAAGTTAAAAATGTCCACAACTGTATTTGCTGGTTAAATAACATACAAAATACAAAATTGAAGTAACTAGCTTCAAAATCAACCATCTATTTTTCTGTAAAAATATGATATATAAGGAAATGTTCCAAAGGACATTTGCCTTAGTCAAGATGATAATATCCTTCAGTTACTTATACCATTTCTGTCACTGTTTTGAAAGCCAAGAATAAAAAATATTTAGCAAACTATACTCACCCAATTATCGTGTGTGTTGCCATGATGAAACTCCCTTC
>BOPN01000154.1:562833-572833 GCA_017312705.2 Penaeus japonicus
AAAAACACATTTTATCATACATATCCGACACATATGGAAGATAAGATAAACACAATCTAAATTAATTCTACAGCCAGAGTGGATAAGGACAGCTCAGAAGCTAGCAGCAGTTGGCATGTTTAGTACCGGAAGGTAATAGCAATGTGGGTTGCGGTTAGGAGGCCTTGTTGCATTTATGCTGTTGGAAATGACGAGTCACGATGAATCATAGTGACGCTGTCGACATACGCTACACTGCTGGTGTTGACCCTGTTGATAATTTCAGTGGCTGCTGTTTAGAGCAACACGTGCTGGGAGATGCGGATGATTAAGACACGTCCACACGCAGTGCGGAGGCCGGTTGGCGGTCGCGGCGGCAGTGACGAGGGTGCCAAGTCATCAGCTCGTCACCATGGACACCGAAGAGCGAGCGCCCAGTCCGCGTCTGCTGCCGTTCTCTGCCCGAACCACCGCCACCGCCACCGCCAGTCCGCCGCCCGGCACCTCCTACTTACGGGACTAATCCTGGCTACACGGCAGATAGAAAGGGTCTCGCAGACACCTAACTAGCACTGAGCAAGGGTACCTATCTACGACAGGTGTCAGGGATTGGTCGAACGGGTGCCGGTGGCGTGGGTGCAAGGGCCTACGTAGGACAGGTGTGCATTAAATTTGAGCATTATACATTGTACGGCCGTAATATATTAGTACGCATGTTATCTGCTGTGCCAGTTTTACCTACAATAAAAAAAAAGTATATAAGGTTCTTTATCGACGGCGACTCGTGTTCATTAACTACTGCAAACAACCACATGGCGTAATTACGAGGCGAAGAATGCGGAAATGATGCGGGCGCGTACATCGCTACCATAACGCAAATACATATTTCATCGCAATGCTAACGTAGCACTACGCAAGACTGCATCGGCTCGTCTCGACACGCCAGCTGCAAGTAACGACACACGCGCTGCCAGAGGACACGCCCGCACTCGCACTGTATTTCGCGGGCGGCTCGCCACTGCGACGCGATGCCCTCCCTCTCGGCAATGCTGCTTCAAAGACGCGAGGGTGAATCCCGACGCGACCAGCGATTCTACACGTGGAAACAGAACGAGGAAATTACTGGAATACAAATCGATAGCTCAGTCTGGCAGCGAACGAAAAAATGGCTGCGGTAATGACGGAAATCTCTCTAATGATGATGGCAGCGGCGGCGGCGGCCTCGCAGCATAGCGGGAACACAATGAGAAGCGAACTAATACAGCTGCAGGAGAGGAGGTTGTGGTGATACGCCGGCGAGATAACCGAGTAATAAGCGATGCGGGTTACAGGCGAATGGAGGAGGAACAATAGTCATTAGGTTCCTTTATCTATATAATCGTTGCAGCGTATTCGGCCCTTATAGCATTAAACGCTCGTTAAGCTACTTTCACCTACAATTTATAAGCAGCACCATACTTCCTCCCCTTATAGCGTAACACCCTCGAGTTCCCTTCTTCTACAATAATACGGGAAATAGTCACCTTCGCCCCCCCCCCTCCCCCCCCAACAAATATTCGTTTCTCTTTTCATCTATGTATATTAACGCCAAGTTTACTCCAGGCGCCAAACTCTTCTTTCAACGACTCACAAAGTTCCCTTTGCTTGAGCCGCGCTAGTTTTATTACATCCAAAAGCAGCAGCTTCAGCAGGCTCCTCTTTCCCCGTCCCTCTTCAAGTTCCCCGTCGCCACATGGTGTAGAGGGCGGCACAAGGCGGCGGCGGCGGCGGCGGCAGCGACGGCGTGGTGGCGGCTCCCCCTCGTTACCGACGCAACGTTTCCGTTATTCAACATTGTGCAACGGTGGGGTCACGTCACGGCGCGCCGGTGAAAGTGTTCGTCACGGGCGCACCGCACCGCCTCCACTACCAAGAACGTCGACACATGTACCATCAAACCTGCGTTATTTCGTAAGCGTTTGGGCCACGCATAAAGCAAAGGGAAATCACATGAAATCTAAACGAAAAGAGGCAGAAATAAAAAAAAAATCTATGTGAGATCCGGTAACTGTAATTGCAAGACGACGAAACGCCGAGGGAGCTCATCTGGGCAAGGAGCGACATCTTGGTGCAAGAGGAAGATACGGAGGAAGAGGGAGGAGGCAGCGGTGGACCGCGGGGTGGAATGTTTCCTTAATGAGACGGCTCCTCTCATTGTCGGCGTGGTAATGAATGGTGCCGAGAGGGACACGCTCGGGGGGACGGGGGTCCCTCCGGGAGAGTGTGGGTGTGGGAGGGGACTAGGGGACTGTGGGAGTGGGAGGGAAACTATGAGGAAGCGTGGGTGTAAGAGGCCCCGAGAGAAGTGAGGACGTAATAGGTCTTTAGGCGAAGGACCTGCTAGGAGAGTACAGCTGCCTGGGCCCTCTTGGGGGTTGGTGGGCGTGAGGAACCCTTATGGAAGTGACGGAGGATGATGGCGGCATGGAATGCTGAGGAGTGTCCCGGCGATGGAGTTGTCAGAGGCCTTCAAAGAGCTATGGAATCTAAAGGGAGGAAGAATGTTGGAGGAGGAAGCCGGAGCCTGCGGTGGGAGAGAAAAGGTAGTTTCGAAAGCTGGCACTAAGGAGGACTGTTTAGGATTTGAGAGATTAAACGGGTCTAGGTGAGTAGGGGGGGGGGTGAGGAGTGCTGTACAGGGGATGGGAGTAGGGGAGTGGTGGTTAAGGAGAAAGAGATGCGTCGATTGATGACTGCTTAAGCAAAGATGTGGTAGACTTTTTTCAGTGGAAGTGGATGGTGAAAATGATCAAGATAAAAAAAATGGTGAAAGGAGGTCTAGCGTTGGAGAAGTTGTGGTGTTGTTTAGTGGCGAGGGAAATTTGGAGGCGATAGAGAAGGGAAAGGTAAGGTTGGAGGCTGCTTGTGGAGGGGAAAAGAAGTGCGAGGGAAATGCGTTGGGGGAGGGTATGTTGGAGGCTGGCGGGAGGCGGGGTTGTGGGGAGTGAGTGTTGGTGAGACTGCCGTGTGGTCGCCATGGTGCTGTGGATCGATTGCCAGAGCGACGCCGCACCCTTAGTTATGCGTTGCCTTTACAATATCCCCTTTGACCACGTCCTGCCCCAGCCTACAGTATCCTCAGATATCCTACGACTGCATACAGACACAGATCCGCCGCTTCAGCTTCTGAAATGAAGATCGCAAGAGCCGCCGCCCACTAATGGTTCACCTGGCCACGCTCGAACTTTGTGCATGCTCTTCCTCCACTTCACAAGCGTGCGAAACCTTAGAACATTCCTGTAACGCACACAACGCACCACGCACATTATGTCATTCCATAAGGGGCCGACACGTCATCAAAGTACCTTCCGACAACAGATGTCACAACCATTATAATCATAACAATTTCACTTGTTTGGCCAGGGAAGTCATTCAAAATGTTCTTAATAGTCACATATTACCTCTTTCATGCATACCCACGTATATTTCAATGCATATAGTGCGTAATATACCATTCCTGAAATAATTTACAGATATTTAATACATTACAGAGCACCTGTCATCTCATAAAAATGTAGATTTAGACCCCTCAATCCATCTACATCTCCCGTGATTCTCGCCAGAACCATGCATCTTCTCTCGTAAGTCCTGCGCATGAGCTACGACAGTAAGCACTGTAGGTGAACTTGGAAGTCCGTCTTGGGCCAGTCCGCCATAACAGAGCTGCGGCAACAGCGCCCTCCTGCCCCATGTTCCTGCTCCACGTCACTCTGGTTACACTCACACGACCTGGCAACCGGACCTGCACCATCTCCCTGCCGCCACTTGCGTTACTTCCTTGATCGATTCCTGATGTGCTGAACATCAACTCCTTTCTCTCGACGTCGATAAAGCATCCTAAAGGAACATGCAGAAGCAAAACCCGAGTTTGCCGGACTCCAAAGGGCGAAGCAGATTAGAGGATGTATTTTTTTTTTTTTTTTAACCGGCCTTAGGAAATAACGAGACGCCTTCCGGATGTCCGGCCACGCACGCTACTTTACTGTCCCGTCGCCAGCGTCGCCTTGCACACAGCCCCCCCTCCCCACTGCATCACCTGGCTGGCCTGGGCAGTCACCCAACCAGGGTATCGATAGCCCTCTAAATTAACGGAGGGAATTACCTCTTCAAATACTGGCATCGGTTACACTCTCGCGGCCGCCCCGACGAGGCGTGTGCACACTTTCGAAGACTGAATATTAGAAGCATTACCTTTTTTCCAGGTTGGTTTTCTATGGGGTTTTGGAAGACGACAAAAGTGAGTCATCTGATCGCTCGTTCCACTTTATATGCAAATGAGAGAGATAACAATGTAAAATAAATAAGACTGGGATCGCCTTGATGTGCTGGGAAAGGGTCTCTATGTTCCGTAATCATTTCTTCCAACACGAGCTGACCGGAACGACCAGGGCAACCGGCTGCATTAAACCATATACCGTCGGCTGTACCCATATCAACGGCTCTGGTATTGATGAAACAGTAAGGGCCACGTCCGCCTACCACGCCAGCTCCGAAGAGCGAGCGCGCGCCTGCTGCCGCCTACCACACCCTGGCCTTCAGTATATTCCAATGGACGTCTCTGCATCTTAAACCGGCTGCTTCTCCTATACTGAGTGATCGTCTTAACTCAAACGACCGAAAAAAAACGTGTCGCCCCTCCAATCTCTTCTCCATTTTCCCTCCGTGAACGAAGAATGATAAATTCTGTATTCGCTGGTCTCTTTGTGTGAGACAGGGCCACAGATCTGCGTATTGCGTATTGGCAATTAGCCCTGGCACTGCGATACCTTAGTGAAGCGTGGTCGCGATGCACGAAACTCCTGCCAGCCAATAATGTGCTGCGTGAGTACAGTGAATTGGATCATCGTAACGGCACTGTAGTATAAAGCTGAGGTGCTGTTATACGAGTCCTATCTCGCTAAAGTTGCTACGACGGGCTTATTCACCGTTCAGCACAACTATATTATACGACGCGACGTTCCTTGATATAATGCTGAGGCAGTACAGAAGGCGACGGGCAGTGTTGAGATGCGGCGTGGCGCTGAGTATTGTCGTGTTGGAATGGGCGTGGTGGTAAGGAGAGCTCCGGGATTTTGTCTGGCGTTATGTAAAGCAGAGATGAGTTGCTGTATGCTGGCGCGGCGTCTAGTGATGCCTGTGGTGGCGCGCGATGTGCGGCGGGGAACAGTGTGGTGTTACAGTGTTTGGGAATAAACTGCAGAGGAGGACAGAGTTTAATAGTTCGTTTCATAAAGAGATGCGGTATGTTGTGCCCACAGTATGGTGAAGCCTGACTACAGTATGATGTAATACAGTCCAACATGCGTAGCAGTATCATGTGATACTGCATGGTATGGCAGAAGGAATACCACAGAGGGGTTCGCCGGATGAGAATGCATGGTACCGCAGAATGGCAGTGGTGGCAGAATGGTCCAGCTGGCGGCAGACCGGAGGTGGTGGCTGTGGTGGTGGTGGTGGTGGTGCAGGACACCTCAGCACCACCACACGGGGTCCGGTTCTTGATACAGCCTCGCTGCAGCAGTTCTCGGCGGCACAATCGGTCGATGACTCCTACTCTGATAGCTGCACCAAAGGATCATAATATCCCGGGTTATCACAGACACAGTAGCTCACACCATCGCCGTCTGGCCCGAGCTGAGCATCGCCTTCCCGACTCTTATCTTGATCGGCGAACACAGAAGGCGAGAGAGTCCGCGGCGCGAGCACGAGGTTCACCTGGCAGACCGGGCTGTTCGATACTTGGGTGAAGGTGGGGTCCGCTGGGGTCCGCTGGGTGAGGTGCCGGGATACCCAGTGGCCGCCTACGCCCACACCCAGGCATGATAATGATGCGGGGTTTGCTTACGATATACTCGCACATGCCATTACTGACGGTGCTGATACGCATGTAGTGCATGTTGATTATCTACATTTGGGATACTAAATATAAAACCGCTACTTCCTATACAAGAGGTTTCATATAAAAAACCGACAGATAGTAATAAAAAAATAAACTCTCTCTCCCTTTGTGTGTGTGTGTGTGTGTGTGTGTGTGTGTGTGTGTGTGTGTGTGTGTGTGTGTGTGTGTGTGTGTGTGTGTGTGTGTGTGTGTGTGTGTGTGAGTGTGAGCGTAAATGTGAGTGGGAAAGAAGAAGAGGGAGGAAGAGGGGGAGAGGGAGGGAGGAAGAGGGGGAGAGGGAGGGAGGAAGAGGGAGAGAGGGAGAGAGGGAGGGAGGAAGAGGGAGAGAGGGAGGGAGGAAGAGGGAAAGAGGGAGAGAGGGAGAGGGAAAGAGGGAGAGAGAGAGAGAGAGAGAGAGAGAGAGAGAGAGAGAGAGAGAGAGAGAGAGAGAGAGAGAGAGAGAGAGAGAGAGAGAGAGAGTATGTGTGCGTGCGTGCGTGCGTGTGTGAGAGAGAGTGTGCGTGCGTGCGTGCGTGCGTGTGTGTGTGTGCGCGCGAGCGCGCGCCTTATACATACATACTTTGATAGATGCGCACACATACTACCTCTCCTGGGGGTACTGCAACCATATTTTTATAACCGATTCATCACATCTAAGAATAATTGCTCGGGCCATTGAAGAACAATAAAGGACACCAAAGGAACGGAATACAATACATCTCAAATAACGCAAGGAGAACAAGCAGATGGATGGCTACATGAGGTACCTGGTCGGGGGATGAACGCCTCCACTCCCCACGCGACCAATAACACGACAGAGCTTGAACAAACAAGTACATCTTAATTGATGATTACAGAGAAAATGCAATAACACACAAGCTAACGACGTACGCATACTCACTTTGCCCGGGAGAGATCAAATAGGCGTGTCCAAGTAGACTTATTTGTACACTTATTTGTTCCACTTTGGGGGGTGGGGGTGGGGGGGCAGTTACATAAGGCGGAACTTTCTCACTATGAGCAAAACGAGCAAAAATCCGTGACTCGGAGCAGTGCCGATCGTCAGCCATGAAAAGAAGACCCTCTGCGACCCCGCGATGCGCTTTCAATTAAACCTCGTGCATAATGTATGCAACCTATGACGACTTCCCGACCCATGGTCCATCAGCTTAAAGGATGACTCGAAGAATGTGCGAGGTAAGAGCCCGCAACGGTCTACTCCGGATATAAAATCACTCCGTCTTCACCCGACAGTTTTATAGACGATAATCCTGTCTCTAGCCGCGCTGTTCCCAACCTTCCATCTTCCTTCCATTCCCTCCCTGCCCCTCTGCCCCCCCCCCCCACCTACCTACCTACCTACCTACCAACCCTGCCTAGTACGCAATGATGCACTTTGCTGAGCTTTACCTTTTGCTTGACATGTTTCATCACTTAATATCACTTCTGCTCCTTTTCTGTCGACTAAATTTGCCTGTATCATCACCCTACTCTTTACATTTACTTTTCTAGTCACTTCCCCGAAGATGTTTATGCCAAGAAATCCCTCCGAAACTAGTATGAACCGTGTATAAATCGCACACAGCATTCCAGAAAGACAAATACTCATAAGCCCACCGAATCCTAGCGCGCTTGCATCTCAACGGATTCAAATGGGTTCCTTTACCTCCCGCTGACGTGGCCAGAGCTCATGAGGATCTCCTACCCCTTCTCTTCTCCTTCTTGCTTCCACCGCATGATAATTCCTCACTAAGGGTTTGCAACGTCTTACAGACATCTTCTCATCACAGCTTTCGTCCGCGACACATTCCAGGGCATTCGGACGACACTCGGGCTTCGGAATGGGCATAGCGAACACAGTCTTCCCATTTCCTCCGCCACACACTAATGCCGATAAGCATTACTGGCAGGAACGAGGGCATCTCTCGCCTTCCACGTGCGTCTCACTTTGCCTGCCTCACCACGTTTGCCACCCGACGCCCATCCCTTGCCGCAACCACTACTACCACCCACCTGCCGCCACCCACATGTCACCGAGATGGCCACGTGGACCGGAGTCGGGACACCTGCTCAACTGGCCCCACTCGAGAGCCCTGGCCAAAGGCTTTCCTTACACTTAGCCTGTTCCTCCTCAATAAAACCCTGCGTGTTTCTTCACACTCACACTGAGGGTCGTCTTAATCCAAAAAAACGTATCTTAAGGATCACCTACAACAACGTTGTGTGAAAGTGAAGTTTAAAGAAATCCTAAAAAAGTAATAGGACTGAGAAATGGGAGTTCGGGCCGTCTCTCACCTTGCCAGGTGATCTGCGCAACTACCGTAGCGTGATGCAGAAGGCGAACCACATGCGTGACATGGACCTGAAAAATAATTACCCCTAACAAACTTTCGGGTCGGCTTCCTCCGGTTCAAACGCAGTTGAAAATGGAAAGTGCACTCAAGTTGCCGAAATTAAAATATTGTTTTTCTTCACAGAGCAATATACAATACTAAATGAACAGTATCTATTGCTTTCAGAGAGTACTTACAGTTCGATTTATTTTCTACAGTAGTCACACATTATCTATCAGTTGTGAATGGAATAAAACACGTGTGCACAAACAAGAGAGGGACCTTTCTTTGAAATCCGTAGGGTTAATAGGTCTTGTACATTCAAATGACATGACGCATAGGTATATGACGAATACTTCACAGTGAGGCTACAAGATCGTGAAGGTGTTGACAGGATACTGCACAACTCTTGTTTAAATTGCTGATGATTGCCAGCGTCATCACCTCCTGCTTACACGCCGAAGAAACTCAGTCAGCGCTCCCTGTCGATGTTCCCACTGGAAGTCTCTCCTGACACTCTACTAAACCCAACCTCCACTCTGCCCACTCATTTGTAATAGGACAAGAGTATCCACCGTTCTCATCATAGACCTTATTACACTACATTCTCATCGTAGACCCTATTACACTACCGAGATCTAAGACGCCTATAGCCCTTAAAACCATACACAATAAAATATGAAAGCAAGAGGGGGAGGGGGGTTATTACATCTACGCAGGTATAAGACATGGGATGAGTTTTGCGAAGAAAATAATAACATGTGAGATTACAGAACCGCTGGGTAACAAAAGTACGACACAGGGAAGGCAAATGAACAGAGCAAGGCTGGGAAAGAATAGATTAAGAATTCTGGCGACAGGGTGAGATGCTGCGACAGCAGGGGTGAGACGCGAGGAGGCACAGGGCACGGAAACACGGAGATCCCTGACAATCAGCGTCCCACACGTTTATATACTTACACAATTCTTCTCTATTTTTCTATAATTACAAACTATATCAAATATGTACGAGACTTGACATAGGCGCGTGGTGGCACGAAGAAAACGGAGGAAAATGCGAGGAGAAAGTACAAAGCGATTACCATCTTTTGTAAACGTGGAGCCCTTTGGTGGAACCACGGGACTACAGGTATGTCGACAGGGGCTTGGCGGACCAAAGGTTGTTTGGGAACTATGGGACGGCTGTCAGGGGTTCAGCGTGGGCAGTGGTTGTCGGGGAGACATCCTAGGTGAGGTAGTAGCGGCTAGATGGTTACCACAGGGAAGAATTTAAGGTTGGTGAGGCTGCGTGTTGTTATGGGAGATAATTCGTGGGGAGGAGGAGGAGGAGGAGGAGGAGGAGGAGGAGGAGGAGGTTATCGGATTAAAACTAAGCTTCAAAGATAGAATAAACAAGCATTGTGGGACAGAAAACGGCTGCAGGATTCCAGTTAGCTCTGTAATTGGACACAAAAATATTTAGCGAGAGAATAAAGGAACTCCGAAAGCAGGTACTTCATATCAGATTACCAAGGCAGCGATATAATGTGCCATGACTCAGCACATCTGTTTCAGCGACACACGATTCAACCTCAGCGAATGCGAGAATACCTGCAAAGAATAGTTCTCTACAATCTGGAAATAAGTGGTAATGCGCTATCACGTACAGGGAATGGTCACCCAAGAACCGTCTCCACCAGAATTAAGCACAATGCCATATGTAGCCTCGTTGAACATCTTAATAAAGCCGTCTTGCGGAGCCGAGAAGCATCGTGTATGAGCATGGCCTCGT
>BOPN01000154.1:577833-582833 GCA_017312705.2 Penaeus japonicus
AACCTGCCGACAGAGCTCAGTCGGTTGCGTATGTACAACCGCAGGGATACAATAATATGGAAGCTGTTGGAAGGTGTATCCGTGCTCCTCACGCTGCCACCTGCCCACTGTGCGTTGAAGGTGAAAGTGCCCACGCGAAGCCTCTCCGGGTTCTTAATCATGTCGCTACTGGCGGGTTTTCGTCTTCGTGGTCTTGAGCTCCTTGGCAGGCTATATCTCAGAATAAGACCGTGGCCATACTCCCCCCCCCCTTCCATTTCGTGAAAAGTCAAAATTTGAACGCAATGAAGGAACAGAAATCGTGCCTAAGCGATTCTGGTGAGGTTTGCATAATAACGCCCACATGCGGAGAAAAAAAGACTTCTTCCACCCATGCTTCCCCCACCTTTCCCTCTTAACCACCTTCAATTCTGACGGACATTACTACAGGGGGTTTCTCGTGTACAAAACAAATCGGAAAGGCAAGCAAACACCTGCTCCTCTTGATTTAATACCCCGAACCAAGCCCCTCCCACCATTCACCTGCCCACTCCCCTCCAATCCCCCTCCTTCCGAACGCCGGCCTCGCCAGGGCCACCACCTTCAAGACTTGCTCCCAGCTCCCCGTCTCGCGCTCACGTGTGAGGAATCTCTATCACGAGGACAGCACCGCCAACGCCAACGCCAACGCCACAGCACACGGCGGTCGAACGGATTGTGTTCCTATGTCCACAACACAGTGAGAGGACGGGGGAGGGGGCGGGAGGGTGGGGCGTGACTGATCCTGCAGGCGGCCACGCAGAAAGCGGCATTATTCTGAATTTACAAGTGTGAAATGCATTGGAAGACCGGATGCCCAGTCTTCCCCCTGCACCACTCGATGCTTGATGTTTAATAATAAAATAGTGATGATAGTCTACACAGACAAATATTCTCTTCCCTGCTTCGCGATTGCCTGTGCCCACTCAATCTACTAGTCAATAGCCAAATCAAGTCAAAGGAGAGACGCAAAGACTGAAGATAAAAGTAAAGAAGGAATGGGTAAAAGAGGGAAAAAGAGACAAATCTCCCGAACACTTTTCTCACAGACCTCCTCAGCGGTTTCCTAACACGCAGAGTCTTAAAAGCGGAAGATGGACTGCCGAGTCGAGGGAGCCAGCGAGCGGTCGGTCGGCCGGCCGGTCGGGCAGGCAGAGGGAGGGAGTGAGTGAGTGAGTCTGGTGCAACAGGTGGACACAATTACACCTTAACGCAGTGCTTGATGGCCGCCTAGCTCCCCTCTCTCCCCCATCCTCACTGGGGGAGATGACTCGTCGTGCCAGATGAGGAAGCTGACTGGCCTTGTTCTCAGCACATACATCACCTACGACACCGCTACGGACCCCGAAGGGTATTTCCCCGAAAATTTCCATTGATAAATATCCCTTGTTTCGAAACACACATGGGAACAAATCCTCTTTTACGTCGTTTGTGTATGAGTGGGAAACTCTGATCAAAGGACAAAGAAATACAAGTGGAAAATGACGGCGAGAGAATATAGTGGAGGAAAGAAACAAAGTGAACGCAACAAACCTGATATCTCATCCGCAAGCAGTTACCTCAGGTTTCCTTCATCGAGTCTATTTCGTGGAATGCAGGAAGAGGAAGGAAGGAAGGAAGGAAGGAAGGAAGGAGGGAAAGAAGGAGGGAGAAGGACGGTAGGAAGGAGGGAGAAGGAGGGTAGGAAGGAGGGTAGGAAGGAAGGAAGGAAGGAAGGAGGGAGGGAGGGAGGGAGGGAAGGGAGGGGTGGAAGGGAGGGAGGGGTGGAAGGGAGGGAGGAAGGGAGGAAGGGAGGGAGGGAGGGAGGAAGAAGGTAAGGTAAGTAGGTAGGTAGGTAGGTAGGTATGTAGGTAGGTAGGTAGGTGGGAGGGGGATGGAGAGGGAGAAGGAGAGGGGGGAGAGGGGGGGAGAGGGGGGAGGAGAGAGGGAGAGAGAGAGAGAGAGAGAGAGAGAGAGAGAGAGAGAGAGAGAGAGAGAGAGAGAGAGAGAGAGAGAGAGAGAGAGAGAGAGAGAGAGCGAGAGAGCGAGAGAGAGAGAGAGAGAGAGGGGAGGGGGGGGGGGGGGGGGGGGGGGGTTGCCAAGTCCTTACCAACACCTTCCCCCTTCCTCCAATAAGCATACGAGCAAGGGATGGAAGGTCTAGGATGATTCTGCCACGCTTAAGACGCCACCAGCCAATAGGGTCTGAACGGCAGGGAGGGGAAGGGAAGGGAAGGGTAGGGGTAGGAGGGGAAGGGAAGGGTAGGGGTAGGAGAGGAAGGGAAGGGAAGGGTAGGGGTAGGAGAGGAAGGGAAGGGAAGGGAAGGGTAGGGGTAGGAGAGGAAGGGAAGGGTAGGGGTATGAAGGGAAGGGAAGGGAAGGGAAGGGAAGGGAAGGGTAGGGGTAGGAGAGGAAGGGAAGGGTAGGGGTATGAGGGGAAGGGAAGGGTAGGGGTATGAGGGGAAGGGAAGGGAAGGGTAGGGGTAGGAGAGGAAGGGAAGGGTAGGGGTAGGAGAGGAAGGGAAGGGAGGGAAGGGAAGGGTAGGAGAGGAAGGGAAGGGTAGGGGTAAGAGAGGAAGGGAAGGGTAGGGGTAGGAGAGGAAGGGAAGGGTAGGGTTAAGAGGGGAAGAGTAGAGATAGGAGTGGCAGGGGACACCTAGTGCCGAGGAGCTTCCTTAGACGCACCTGGATTTCCGCATACAGTATCACGCGCAGCGGTGGGTAGGCGGGGGGCATCCTAGCCTTCGCCCGCCTCAACGAAGGACGATTGGTTTGTATGAGTGAAAGCTTAATGGGGGGAGGGAGGGGGGGGAGGGGGAGGGGGGGGGGGAGGGGAGGGGAGGGGGGGGGGGGGGGGGGGGGGGGGGGGGGGGGGGGGGGGAGGGGATAGGGAGGGAAATGAATATATGTAAGGAAGGAAGGAGGAGGAAGCATGGATTGAGGAGGGTGGAGGGGAGTGAGGGGAGGGAGGTAAAGACAAGAGAAGAGATGTAAAGGAGGGAGAAGGAAGCATGGACTAAGCAAAATGAAGGGGAGGGGAAGGAGGGAGGGGGGTCGTGTCGTGTCTTGTACAAACGAGGGATGGAAAGGGGCTGAGGGTGGACAGGGGGGATACACGGGAGGGAAGGAGGGAGGGAGGGAGGGAGGGAGGGAGGGAGGGGGACGTACCTGGTTGACCGTCTGCTGCAGGATGGCGCACTTGTCCGGCTTGACAGAGAGCGAGCTCATGTCAGAGGCGATGCTGGCTTGGATTAATTCTGCCAGCTCCTCGATGTACGTGTTCTCCTGCTCTCGACGACGCTTCTCATTAAGGCACTTGTTGCTGGAAAAACAAACAGAAAGAAGACCCATCAAGAACCGTAACACAAAGAAGGTTAGGAGAGAAAGGGATCGATAGGAAGGGAAAGGGAAGACAGTGCCCCTAATGCAGTATATTGTACATTTCATCTTGCCAAGGAAACACCCGTAATGTGGGTTCAACGCTCTATGCTGGTTATCTTACAAACACGCGAATCGTATACTAGGGCGCGCATACGCATATGCATAGGCGCACGCACGCACGCAGTCAAATTCTCTCTCTCACACTCACTCACTCACTCTCTCTTTCAATCTTTCTCTCTCTCTCTTTTACACACACTTACTCATTCTCACTCCCACTCTCACTCTTTCAATCTCTTCTCACTTCATGTACCTGGATCCTTACCGCTTTCCCTTCCTTCCCATCTCTTTTTCTCTCCCTCTTTACTCTCTACTTCATACATTTAAATCCCTTTTTTACTTCCTTTTCTAATAATCTCTAGTATCACCTATCCTAGTTCTTTTTTTTCTTTCGTTTTTGCTAGCCTACGCCTGCCCTAAGCTAATACTTATCTCAGTATCTATTTCAATTTCCTCTTTCCCCTCCCATCATCGCCTTTTCTCGTATCCCTTTAATTCTTCACCTCTCTCCCTTTCTTTTCTCTTTCATTCCCTTTCTAACTCATCCCCTCCCCCTTCACACACTCCAATCGACAATCTATTCGCTGAACATTCGTTTGTATTTTCTCATTATTCTCTTTTCATTCATCAAAGTTTCCTTTATTTGTCTTTGTTTTATACTTCCTTCATCCCTTAATTAATTTTTCCTGCTCTCCACCTTCTATGCCTCTCTTTCTCTCCTCTTCCTTCATCCCTTCCTTCCTTCCTTGTGTGAAAGCCAAAATCTATCCAAACTCAATCGTCCACTCAACCGAAAACAAAATCCACGAAAGGACCACTCAACCGAAAACGAAATCCGAAAGGACCCACTCAACGAACCAGCCCGTGCGATTACCAGTATTCTCCTCTCGTCGTAAGAGCCCAACTCGAACACCTTGACCTTCTAGGAACAGATCCTAATCGTTCCGGTAGGCCTCAGTTCCTCGTGATCCGAGCAGGAAGTCCCTTTACCGACGTCCAATATCTTTTTTTTTATCGACTTGCCACAGAAGCCATGGCGTCGAAGCTGTCGGCGTCCTGCTTGGTGTGTATTTGGGTCCCTAACTCCTTCCCACAACATTTCCTTATCTACTTCCCACGTCCTTTGGCTTGAGGCTAGTTTTTAAATCTTTTTCAATATTATTATATATGTTGTTGTTTTTTTCGAAGGGAGAACGGCCAAAGAAAACATCGACCAATTCCTCCAGTGTCACTGTCCCAGCTAAGATGAATTCGTTGGCATGCAGCAACAGCTTGTAGTGTGGTGGGCATGGAGTACGAGATAAGACCTTTAGGTGTTGCTGATATGCAAACCGGTTTGCAGTATTATAATCAGTAATAAACGCGAGTTGCGGGTTGAACCATCGCGGCTGCAACTCTTGTCTCTATTTTCTAGTTGAGAAATATTTTCTCTAACATTTCTTTTTTTTCCTGAATCATCTGAAATAAAGAAATATATTCTTGCACTGTAATCGGAGCGGAATTATATGTACATTTTGTTTTGGCAATGTGTAAATATACCCTGCATTTACACACACCTCCCTGCC
>BOPN01000154.1:597833-605333 GCA_017312705.2 Penaeus japonicus
AGTGCATTCGCCAAGTGGAATTAAAAGACATGGTGAGATGTAGGAGGCAGAGAGTGTAAGGTTCCTGAGAGACGAGAACGCAACGTGAGCGAGATGAAATGTGAGGGGAAGTGAGCAAGCCAGCTTAGAGGTGAGTGAAGTGCATGAGTTAGGTGATGTGGAACTTAACCAGCTTAGAGGTAAAGTTGCTGTATAAGCGAGACTGAAACGTGAGTGATATTTAGGCTCATTTAGAAGCACAAGAAGTGAGGAACACGACTGAGAGAGAAAGAACATAGACGAATGAACAACGCGGGTGATGGCAGAGAGACTAGTGTGTGTGATGACGGTATATCACACGGAGGTGGTGCGGCGGCCAGGAGAATGGCTGGGAGGTGATATTAGTGAGCGTGATGTGCACATTCCCTGCACCACTCCGGAGAGCTGGTGATCACTGGACCCGTACGAGGATCCAAGCGAGCGAGCGGGCGTGGATGTGTGGGTGTGGCTGCATGCGCTCGGCGGGCGTGGGTAGGAAGTTCGCAATGAGTGAACATCCAGCATGCAACCTGATTCCCTGCTGACAGCAATACAATGCGCATATTACCGCTACCCTCTTGGACGCCCAGAGGCCGCGCCATGATCGACTGACGCCCTCAGCCAAAAGATGGTCGTCAGACAAAGAGACCATTAGTAGCGAGAGGTCGCTCGGACAAAGATGGTTATTGAGAAAGAAGATCCATTAGTTGGGATAACCTATTACACATGTACTCGTATATCCCCTCGGAAACAAGCCGATAGTGCCATCGCACGAAAAGCCATCGAGGAAGAACCATTAATAACACCAAAGCCTAAGCCTTACCGAATACAGTACCACTACAACAATCTCTTGAAATAATAACCTTTCTTTGTTCTTCTCCTCACCCCCCCTTCCCTCCCCTCCCACCCCTCAGCCTTCATGTCCTAAGAGAGCCTCCTTGGTGGAACTTGTAATTTTCCCCTCAGGATCACGATGTGCCTGCACTTTCCTGGAAGACCTCGAGGACCTGACACCTCTGGGGCTCCTTACTCCTGGATACACAGCGAAAGCCTATGAGGAATATCGTTGATACATAAAGAAAAAAACATTAAATATTACTATTTGCGACTCTCGATCTTCTATAGCACAATCAGACCAGCGTAAGACTAAGGCCATTCTTCCTTTTAAATCATCGTACATATACATTCAGTTACTCAAGTAGCTAATAAATAATGCATTTTGACTATACTTTGGGAGTGATCGAATTAAAAAAAAAATAGAGATATCTGAACTTTTTCAATAACCACAGAAAAAATAGATCAGTTTCCGCATCGAAAGAATCCCATGAAAATAATCTCTTTCGATGCAAGCAAAAAATGCATCATCGAACACTCACAGAAACATTCGCACTCAAAACTCTCACATTCTGAGGGATACAAATCCACGCCCTTACGAGGAGTGCACAGATAACTCGCAAAAAGCCCTATTAAAGCGGGTGACAACCGAACTATCAAAGATCACTGGGCTGACCACTTGTCACATTAACTACTGGAAACAAGCCAAGATTAACACCTAATAAAAACTGGATATATAGACAAAATCTCTCTCTCTCTCTCTCTCACCATGCAGAAAATAAAGCCTAAATTACATCTGTTTAAAAGCATATCTTCTGTGGCATAGCTTCTCTAAGAGTGTTACGATCTACCGAATAAAATGCAAATAGCCATGGCATTCGATATCTTGAATAAAATGCTAAGCTATTTACAAAAAAAAAGTTAAATATAGTCTCGAAATGCTTCAGGCTCAGCTTTGAATACATGAGTGCTCTATAACATGTGTAAAGAACAATCTTCAATTCCTACACAGCTTCACAAACAATAGCTGTATAAGAACCGCCCCGACAACATAACTTTATCTCGCTAGAGCAGCTGGGAACATGCAAAACAATGAAAAGCAAGAGCCTGCAATACTAATCGTTATCTAAACCAGTTCCTATTGGTTCGCCATTAATCAGCAAAATATATATTTTTTTCCAGCCCGCGAAATCCTATCGAAACGCGTGGATTACATTTGAAAAGAAATGGAGAGGTTTACAACGAACCTCGTCCGTTTTGCCGGAGTTCTCGCCGTGGAAGGTTCCACCGCGACATTTACTGCAGGTAATTTGAAGGAGAGGAGGGGGTGGTGGGGGTGGTGGGGGAGGGGTGGGGGAAAGGTAATTTTGTACCTGTGTCTCACTCAAGGATCTCGACTAGCGGCCATTACAGCGAATCCACCGCATTATCCCAGCAGGAAATTCCACCACGTGAATAACGCCTAATTACGCAGCTCTGATGAAATTACGTCAGTTCGCATCGAACATGTTCAGCGAATGTTCGAGGATTCGCTAGCGGCTCGGGGTACAATTCCCCCGAAAACGGGCAATAAAGCCAGGCTCGTAATGAAGCCCAATCAACAGTAAGGTCCAGCAGGTAATAAAGTCCACCGAGCCATAAAGCCGAGCTGACAATAGCAGCCACACCGGCGACCCTGTACAAGATGACAATAAAGGCCACCCACAAACATGGCCCGGCTAATGATTATGTACACAAGACACTCGGAACGGAACACAATTTCGGCCTCTTGGGCTTGGGGTTTTCCACCTCGGGCTTTGAAGTCGCAGTCACTGTGGACACCAGCATGTGGACAGGATACACATGCTGTCCATCATCATTAGTGATGAACGTAAAATACTAATTTGTACCTTATGTGACTGACACATCTTTAAAGGAAGTGATCATCTAAAATTATGTTTAATTACAAAAAAAAATGATTTTACAAAGATCAATTTTCCGTCTATCATCGCGAGATAGATTTTCTCCTCAGAGGAACTAGGCTGCCAACACAATCTCGAAAAGAGTTGTGTAAAGTGGCACGGCATATTTCACGTGCAATCGGCAAACAATTTACCACTACAGCACGAAACGATCTGAGTAAACATCTGTTGGAGCAGCTGTGGCAACACCTGGGAGGCTTCTTTTCGGAAAGGTACGTTTGGCGATCAACTGCGCTGATCTCCAGGTCTCGCACACTAATACAAATTAATAGTGCTGAATATCATGCATTGGCAAAATAAATGTAGAATGATAAATGAAGCTAACTGCAATAAGATTTCTGGAGAACACAAATATCCTACTCTGACATATTTTTGTGTGATCAAACCGTGCAATACAAATCGATTGACATTACTGTTTCGTAAATAATCTACACGTTTGTATATCGACATGCAAGAATTTACGAGCCACGAGCATGCCTTTCAGATATTTAAGTTTGCACTAATTCCTTAACAAAACTCAGCCTGTACCTTGACCCAGTTTTTTCTCTCTATCTCACCTGACCCGCATTGGTGCCGATCCATATTCACTACAGCCTTGTCCCCGCTAGACTAGCCCACACGAAGATCCACATCCACATCCACCCACACCTCCCGGCCCACAAATATAGGCACTAACCCATACAAACACCTATTACGCCCTTTCACCAATCGATACCCATCCCCACACCTACTCCTATCCGTACATGGCGTTCTCAATGTGCGACCTTCCGACAAAATTCCCGAGTAGCTTATATAATTCCGAGGGCTCTCCATGCCTTCCCTTAACTATCTGGCTGCCTCTGCTTACTCACGGAGTCCGCCCGGCCTTGCCGTGTCCACGCACCTGTTTACTTCCCCACTAGATTTAAAATGTCCATTGATATGTCACACGGAAATATTGCGAGTATTGTCTCCCCGTTTTCTTTTTTCCTCCATCATTCCTTCCTTCCTTTTCTTTCTCCTTCCCTCCCTCCCTTCACTCCTTTCTTCCCTCCCACCTTCTCTGTGTGCGTTAGTGTCTGCGGGGATCTGCCGTTTATGCAGCCTGGAAGTTTACACCTAACAAGAGTTACTACTGTTTAACTACCAGTGTGCTTTGAATCACAGCTTCGAACACAAAAACTGCACAATACACAATTCGGCAATCTTATCAAGGCAAGACAAAAGTCGAGTATGATAGGAGATAAACAAGAGCGAGAGAAATAAACAAGATGTATCCCACTTTTATTAATAAACAATGACCCTGATTCCAACTGGACGCCCAAGTCTTTAAAAAAAGACATCCTGAACCGATGGAAGCTATCGAAAATAACGAACAGGTTGCGAAGAGATAGTGCCAACAACAAAGCTAACTACCAAAGTGCACCACCATTTTTATCATGCCTGGTATCAGCGGTGCCTGGCTCAGGTGGGGGTACGACCCGTGACGTCACAGACAGCAGTAGTTGATTACGTCATCAAGGAGGAGGGGGAGGGGCGGCAGTTGCTCTGGGAGGAAAGGCTGAGGAGTGGAAGATGAAGACCAGACAAGGGGGAAATAATGAAAATGAGTGTGGAGGGAGGATGGCTGGAAGAGAGGTGGGGCGAGGAGAGGGGGAGAAAAGGGGGAAGGAGAGAGAGAGAAAGAGAGAGAGAGGGAGAGGGAGAGAGAGAGAGAGAGAGAGAGAGAGAGAGAGAGAGAGAGAGAGAGAGAGAGAGAGAGAGAGAGAGAGAGAGAGAGAGAGAGAGAGAGAGAGAGAGAGAGAGAGAGAGGGGGGGGGAGAGAGAGAGAGGGAGGGGGGGGAGGGAGAGAGAGAGAGAGAGAGAGAGAGAGAGAGAGAGAGAGAGAGAGAGAGAGAGAGAGAGAGAGAGAGAGAGAGAGAGAGAGAGAGAGAGAGAGAGAGAGAGAGAGAGAGAGGCAGTGGGAGGGAGGGAAGGAGAGAGGGAAGGAGGGAGAGAGGGAGGGAGGGAAGGTGAGAGAGAGGGAGGGAAGGAAACATGCATACGCATATACACAAGGGAGGAGATACAGAGAATGGGGAAGAGGAGGAGGGACGAGGGGAGAGAGGGGGACGAGACGGAGGGGAGGAGAGAGAGAGAGAGAGAGAGAGAGAGAGAGAGAGAGAGAGAGAGAGAGAGAGAAATAGAAAGAGAGAGTAGAGAAGAGAAGAGAAGAGAAGAGAAGAGAGAGAGAGAGCGCCTGTCAGTGACGTCACCATGTCGGCCTTGACCGACCTAACCAACAGAATTTTAATGCAAAATCCGCTTTCCTTCTCGTAGACCCGGATATTATCTCGCATTATGAAACTTGGCCCTACAACCCTTTCCTATACCGTGCTTAGTCAACGCAAGAAACGCGGTAAGACCTTCTCCATTTCCCTCTTCTCCCTTATCTTCTTCTTCTTCTTCTTCTTCTTCTTCACCGCGAGTGCCGGGAAGTTGAATTTCCCGACCGTTCACGGGGAACTCCTCCACAATCGATACGGGGGCGCGAGGTCTACCGAACCGACGAAGGGAGGGACGAAGGGACGAAGGGACGAAGGGAGGGACGAAGGGACGTAGGGACGGACAAAGGGAGGGACGAAGGGACGGACAAAGGGAGGGACTAAAGAAGGGACGTAGGGACGGACAAAGGGAGGGACGAAGGGACGTAGGGACGGACTAAGGGAGGGACGAAGGGACGGACAAAGGGAGGGACTAAATAAGGGACGAAGGGACGGATTAAGGGAGGGACGAAGGGAGGGACGGAAGAGACGGACGGACTGACTAAGGGAGGGACGAAGGGACGGATTAAGGGAGGGACGAAGGGAGGGACGGAAGGGATGGACGGACTGACTAAGGGAGGGACGAAGGGACGGATTAAGGGAGGGTCGGAAGGGATGGACGAAGGGATGGTCTAAGCGGAGCGGCGGAGGGAGAGGGAAAAGATGACAATGGAAAGGAAAAGAGAAGAGCTAGAAAAGGAAATGGGAGCTAGGGAGAGGTATAATGCAAGGGAGGACAAGGGAATGGGAAAGGGCGAGGCAGAATAGAAGGGAGAATAAGAGAATATGGGCGTTTATACATTGAAGTCGGTGAGAGTGTGTGACAATGCATGCGGATGTGTATCTGCATGTATACATTTATGTGAAGACCTCATACCAACGCCAATTAACGCTCTATTCCCACACCTCCTACAGGGGACCATCCAGTTTCCCATCAAGTCCGACCCTCTCGGCCTATTTCCCCTCCCAGTCCCCCGCCTCTGCCTCACACGCGGAAGAGCGAGTGCAATGCGAGAGGTAGGATGTCAGACGCGGGCCCCAGCCGTGCGCTCCTCTCCCGGATCCTTCCCACCCGGGGACGCAGACTCCAAATGAGAGGCTCTGCACGCCCTCGGGGGAGAGACAACACGCGACTGGGCGGACCTAGATGCAGGTCGACGCAGATATTTGCGGGAGGAAGGGCGGGGGAGAGAGGTTTTACAAGTTGCGGAGAATCATGATGCAGATCAGCACGCGGATGAAAACACGCCGCTCCTCACGGCCGTCCAGCCGCAACCAAAACAGGAAGCAGACCTCCATAGGCAGATAGTCAGCGCGTGGACAAAATGCACCAACTCCAACGCCGACAGTAACGAGATTGGAAAAAAGCTAGCTTGTTACGATGGTTTGGCCTCATCCTTAAAACATTACGTCGCTCTTGGATCATGCAGAAGACCATAATCAACCCGGGGCACATTCAACACTGGGGGGCTGGACCTTCGCTGCAGTGTTGTCGGCGCAGCTGGGAAAACCAATGCAGAGCGCCTTGTCACCCAACTACTGCCTTCATTTACGGGGCCATCAAAGGTGCACCAAGGGATGCCACTACGTACCTTGACACAATGACACTCGTGATTTCCTCCCTCCGCATTCGGGAAGGAAAACTGGGAGAAGTATACATTTTTTAAAGGTATGTATTCATGTGTTTGGTTACGTATATGAATATAGGCATTGAAAATAAATATGCATGTGTTTACGTGCATGTGCGTGTGCATGTGCACGCATTATCTGTGCTTGCTATACTTTCCTTCCGAGTGTTACGCAACACCTCAATGACCAATCATACTCTTAACGCTGACACCTGAAACTTTTCAGCTACCAAAAGCTCCTAAAGACCTCCGACTACCATCTAGTACTTCCCTGGACAGCTTTTCTCGTCCCTAGGAGGCCCCTACATGCAATGCATCAGAACTGCAACATACAGATGAATATGCCATCCGCTTCTACGAAAATGATACAGCGCAGAGAACGTAGCAGAGAGGAGTAGCCGGATGGAGGATGCTGGTCACTTACATTTGTGACTGAGGCTTGGTGTCTGGCTTCTTGCGTTTCTTGGACACGGCCGGGGTCGGGGAACTCATCTTGACCCATGCCGGGTCCTGCACACACGGGCCCAGCCTGCAACAACAATAATATGATTAGTGGAGCTCTTAAATACCAAGTGATTTGTATTACACTCATGCCGCAGCCGCGCCAAATCAACAACACATTCCTTAACAAATAGATTAAGGTAATTAAATGGGTTTAAAAACTCTCAATGAACATCAACCATAGCCTAAATTCCTGGTGCGACCCCCCTCCGTTGCAACGTTCCTTTCGAGGCGGCTTTACCCCCCCGGCCAATCCCACACCCGAGGCCCAACCCA
>BOPN01000154.1:615333-625333 GCA_017312705.2 Penaeus japonicus
ACTGATCAAATCCTCGAAATAACGAACACCCGACTCCTTATCCATCCTCACCGCAGACTTCACCCTTATGGAACAGATTGAATTTACTGCTTTAATCTTTATCGCCAACGCCCGTTATCTCCAGTACAGCCAGTGAGTGCTCTTGTCAAGGCGATCAGCCCCGACCTGTCACCGCACGCGTCACCATGAGCCCCAACCTGGATAACACCTGTGACATGGTAACCAAAAGTGCCGCTCCTCGCCGTTATCCATTATTCTCCTAGAACTATCGACGGCTTAATCACTTTATCTAACCCTTTCTACCCAAAACCAACAACGACAAAAGGGCAAAAGAATGGCCACCGTCTAAAAAAACAACTTCAACAACAAGCAGTTCTCCCTACAGTATCATCACCTCACAAGACTGATGGTGGACAAGTACAAAGAATGAAGATTGTCTTTTAATGCTTCAGACTGTCCTTGTCTACATGAAGTTTAGAGGCCTTCTGTGTGCAAGTGTGATTTTAATGATCATAATGGACTTCAACTCTGAGGATGGCAATCTAACATAGATCTAACACCTGTTACACATGTGTTTCGGTCCTCACTATTTGCTACATTCGACAGCTGCCCGTGAGAACAGCTGCGCTCACAACACCGCTACATGGCTAATCGTCCTTTCCTCTCCTCTTATCTCCGACTCTGACTTAAATCATGAGTTATTTATTCGTTGATTACAATTCATACCCAACTCCTCTCCAATTTTCATAACACGAATTCATCACACACACACAAAGCATTACTTACTAAAAATTCCTAAACCCGTTCCTCGCGCCCAAGCCGCATACTCTTGCATTATCTAAAATTGATCTTAATCCAATCAACAGGTTCCCCACACCCGTGTTAACGCCGTCTACCGGACAAACATAGGGACGGTCCAAGCGGCCATTCAATTGTTTCTCTCTTTGTCTCGCCTGTGGTAGCAGTTGTTCATCCCCTTTGTCTCACCTGAAGGGGAAGTGCCACTAGGAAATTCCAAGCTTTCGTGTACCCTTTTCTCTCGGCCATGCTAGTCCACGGACTCGGCACATGAGAGGAGGAAAGAAACGGCAGAAACAAGATGTCAGAATCGCTCGATTTAGTCGTGAAATATCACTAAACTCTGAAATAATCTTGATGCTGGTGCGAGAATGAGGGCTTAGATCTTTTTTTCAGTTTAGGTCTACCAACCAAGAGAGAACGAGCCTTTGGTTTCCTCTCGTTCACCTGGTCGATATTCTGCAGCTGGGTCAGCTACGTCGGTGCCGTTTTAGCAGGGATCGAACAGCCGATACGGGCACCACAACTCTCACATACTTATATATAGCAGCATCACGCCATACAGTGTACTGATGGGGATATGTACACAATTTCCGCAAACAACCATAATATCTCCGCCCAAAATATTTGTCCCCTCGAATGCTGGTTCCGTCATGCCATGCCAGCGCTCGGCTTGACCAACACAAAATGTTTTGAGGTGACCATTCCATTCCGATTCCGATTCCGAAGGCAATGGTATTACTGGATGTGCCGGGGAGAGCGGACGGAGGAGCAAGCAGTCTGCCCGTAAGATGGGTGTAACGGCATCAATCGTGGGCGTAGTTTGATCTGAGAAGGGTGTAACTGCACCAGTCGTGGGCGTAGTTGAATTAGATTAAAGTTGAGGAGTGTGCATGGCGTCACGGCATGCACACAGTGTAAGACCTCCCCTAGTGGAGCCACCCCACCCACAGGGCTGGACACACGCCCAGATCCCACCAGGAAATAGTTGACCTTTTCAGCCCTCTCAGTACAGCCGAGGTAGGTCATTCTACATCTGAAGTCAGTAAGTAAGCCTACACAAACTGAAATCACATAAGACTTTGCCAACTGATCTCTACGAACATCATACATTTCCTCACTTTTAACCCAGGCTTTTCCCATAAAAAAAAAATTACACTGAAAACGTTCAACACCCAACATGGTGCATTTCTGGAAAAGCTCAGTGCCAATAAGCAGTGCCTGCATAAAGAAGTAAACCTCGTATGGGAGCTCCCAGTACGGCAGACATCATCGTGAGTCTGGCAACGACGTAATTGGCGCGGTAGCATGCGATCGATGTGTCTGGCAGTAGGGAACACTAACTACATGGAAGCATATCGTTTGTGTTTGTTTTTCCCCAACATTCCTCTCTTTCACTTCTTGTCCAAGGCATCCTCGAGGCAATGTACAACCTTGTACAGACAGGAGGTCATCTGTCTTCCTCTGTTTCCCGAAAAAGGGACCGCGAGGGAAAGCACAAATTGAAAGAACCAAATTGGAAAACTGAAAAGACAGGAGCATTCTCGTCTTCTTTCTCTTTTAAGAAAAATATTTCTCAATAATTATAATCTCTCTCTCTCTCTCTCTCTCTCTCTCTCTCTCTCTCTCTCTCTCTCTCTCTCTCTCTCTCTCACACACACACACACACACACACACACACACACACACACACACACACATATATATATGTATATATAGGAGAGGCGTCCTTAAGGCATTCACAGAGTGTCAGTTGTTTCAGCCTCCTTACGTCACGCCGTCACAACTCTAAACCTTCAGAAATTCACTCTGTCGCAACTTGTCGTCTTCGCAACTCCACACCTAATCATGTTCACGCCATCACAATCTCACGCCGTCACAACTTCATATCCTCATCACTTCACGCCGCGCCGTCGCAACTTCACGCCGTTACAATTTCACTCCGTCACAGGTTCATACCACCAGCATTATACACTGTAGCAACTACAAGCCTTTAGAATTCCACACACTCACAATTTCACACTGTTGCAACTTCACGCCCTCATAACTTCACACCTTCACAACCTCACTCCGTCACAATCTCACGCCGCCACAGCTTCATACCCTCACCATTTCACGCCGTCTCAACTTCTACGCCGTCACAAGTTCACGCCCTCACAACTTCACGCCCTCACAACTTCACACCTTCACAACCTCACACCATCACAACCTCACGCCGTCACAATCTCACGCCGTCACAACTTCACGCCCTCACAACTTCACACCTTCACAACCTCAAACCGTCACAATCTCACGCCCTCACAATCTCACGCCGTCACAACTTCACGCCCTCACAACTTCACACCTTCACAACCTCACACCATCACAACCTCACGCCGTCACAATCTCACGCCGTCACAACTTCACGCCCTCACAACTTCACACCTTCACAACCTCACACCATCACAACCTCACGCCGTCACAATCTCACGCCGTCACAACTTCACGCCCTCACAACTTCACACCTTCACAACCTCACACCATCACAACCTCACGCCGTCACAATCTCACGCCGTCACAACTTCACACCTTCACAGCTTCATACCCTCACCATTTCACTCCGTCTCAACTTCTACGCCGTCACAAGTTCACAACCTCATACCTTTGCAATTTCACGCCGATGCAACTTAACACCGCTGTAAATTCCGTCACAGCGTCACACTATCCTACTATCCCGTCTACTATCCCCTATCCCCGTGACGCCACACTAGCCTCACAGCTTCCATTTTCTCACTCTTTTCTCACTCTTCTCTCACTCTTTTCTCACTCTTCTCTCACTCTTTTCTCACTCTTCTCTCACTCTTTTCTCACTCTTGTCTCACTCTTTTCTCACTATCCTCGGCACTCTCTCACTTCTTCTCCTCTATTTCTCTTTCCTTCCTTTTCTTCTCGCAAATCCCCCCCCCCCCCTTCTTTTTTTCCCTTCTCTCTCTCCTCTCTTTCTTCCTTCCTCCTCCTTCTCCTCCTACTCCTTATCTCAATATTTTCTTCTTTCACTTCTTCTCCCTTTCCCTTCCCTCTTTCTTTTTCTTTTCTCCGTTTTGTCGTAGCTTCTTCGCTTTTTCACCCATTCTATATATCTCTTATCTTCATTTCTTTCTTATTTCTAAATTTCATCCTTCCTCGCTCTTCCCCCTTCCCATTCCCACATTTTCTCATTTTCTCCCGTTAATTCACCCCTTTCCCTCTTTCCTTCCACCCCTCTTCACTCTCTCCCCTCATTTTTTCCTTCTTTTCCTCCCCCCCCTTTCTCTCTTCCCTCATTTCCTTCCTTCCTTCCCTCCTCCTCTCTCTCTCGCTCCCACTCTCCCTCTCCCTCTCTATCTCTGTCACCTCCATCTTTACCTCCTGGATAATTATCCTTATTATTCTTCACACGATGAACAGGGATCGCTCCCCCTCCCCTTCCCCTACCGCCTCCGCTCGATGCCAGCTCCCTCGTTAAGTATGTGCAAATTGGTGCCCCTCTCTTTCTTTATTCAAGATCTGCTATTTCCCCGCCCCTCACTCATGAAACTTACTCCCTTCAATAAACATATCCAAAATATATGCCATAAATTAAAGTTAAAACACATGTATACCTGTTGGCATGCAGGTATAAGTGCAATGTATATCGTATACATCATGTTATCCATGGTTAACTCATCACAAGTGGAGTGAATTTGGGTGAAGTTAGGTGAATGCATGTCAGTGCAGGACACCTGTCGGAATTCAGATTAATCGCGGTATCTACGTATACTTGTCATCTCAATATATTCGTGACACGTGCTTCATTCAACTTACGACACCTGTCCCTGTGTAATATTAACCGGCTACCTCCTCACGGAATTCCTCTCCCTAAAATACTAAGACCTGCTTCTCTTCATCTTCCCCTCAATATTCCACATGTTCCCCTCCCCTACTGACCTCATTTCACCACCCTGCTCCCGCCCCCTTTCCCCCTCCCTTTGCTATGCTTCCCTTTTCTTTTTTATCTAGCCACCAATACCCATTTTTATTCATGGCTTAGCGTTAAACAGTGCATAATATATAACTTCTTCCTCCAAAAGTGAGTGATAGTGACCTATGCCTTATCAAAAATCATTGGCATTATACCAGCTATTCAATCATCCCTATACCCCCATCTTGACACTCCCAAAGGAATCCTTATCCTCGCTACCTTTTTAATAAGCACCACCCCCCCTAAAGAGCTTGGCCCATACGCATGGCATATTCCCTCCCTCCCTACTCCCCCTCCTCCCCCTCCCCTTTCCCTTCCTACACATTCATGACCTGCTTCCCTGTGAGTTCCCCGTCGACCCTCATAATCGAACACGTCTGGCCAATCATTAGTTGCCGTAATTACATAGTAAGGGCGGCTTAATTATCGAGATACTCCGGCAGTTCCTGATGCACACCTTAGCCTCAGGTATAACTCTAATGAAGTAATAACTTCTGAAAACATTCGGCATACCTCCTGCGCCAAGGGACTAACCTGGCTGGCATAAGCGGCAGAGAGGGACAGCGATTTGATCACTTTAGTTTGGCATCGTTGCATACTTCCCTTGATGAAAGTAAGCTCTGGGAATCACCATGTAATTTGGCGGGTCCATCTATCTAAGTACAGAGTCGATGGAGTTATCCTCCCCTGTAACTTAACCACGCGGCAAGTGAAAAACGCTATTACATGCAACAACACACTGTACATACTATTTCATTAATTAAACACATCTATATGTATCTACGCGATCCTCCTCTCTTCTGTCATTATTCTTCCTTTTATCATATCATGCGCCTGTCTTATATACCTTCTACTCTATATGACTGCCTGTTTATATATTTATCTGTATCTGGCAGTATATGCTTGTTGCCCTCAAACGCCACCAGGTACTAAGAAAAGGCGTTGCGAGACCAACTATATCCACCATTATCCATATATAATAGTGCTCTTCTTCCATTCTCAATTATTCAATAAACACGGTATCTACGTCACTCGGCGCTGAAACAATACCTATATTCAAGAGATATTTAAAGTCTAGTTACATCGATGCTACAGTCCTGTGACGTAAGCCATTCACACTGCATACCGCCCCGTCAAGGCAATGTGTTTTACACGAGCTCTGATCACCAGCTCATTTTCGATAATCTCCTTGTTGTAATCAGACGTCCCCGGACGCTGGCATAATCTTTCCCTCCTCACTCACTCTTTCTCTCCCTCTCCCCCTGGCTTTATCCAGCCCCGGCCCATGCCCCTGCTCCCATCCCCTGCCCTACCCCTGCCATTCTTTCTAGCACGCACACGCATTCCCCCCTGACTCGAGTGCCATGACTCAGACTCCCAAATCATTCCCACAGACACTCCAATAAACTAGGTCGCGTTTGCCAAGGCATCGCCGTTATTAAAATGACGACTGCCTTCCCTTCCCTTCGCGACCCTCGAATTCCCTCTCCGATCCTGATGACGTAGGGAGCTACTTGGAATAGTCTGGGTCGGGTTTGGTCGGGTTGCCACTGGAGATTCCCTACTAACCCAGTAATGAAATGCTTGGCACTCCGTTAATGTGGGTCACCCTTGGCTGGCGTAGCTACGTACCACACTTCCTTCCTCTGCTTGTGTTGCAGCTGTTGTTGTTGTTGTTATTGATGATAATGTCTTCAAATATTAGTCACTGTTACGTAAATAGACCTTAATTAACAATAATATCTGCAGCAAAACGACAAGCGTTTCTCCCACTGCAAGAAGGAAGATAATCGTAATTAAACCATCCGGAAATAACTTCATCATCAAATAGGATAATAAGGATGAGAAGGTGAATAAATCAGGGACATGCGACGCGTGGCACCCGCGTCTCAGCTGATAGCAGGCAGCGGTGCCACACTATATAGGTCACTCGGAGCCTATCTGTGAGCTCTACACCATCCGTGGCACTGTGGACTCTTTGTTGCCCGCCAATCAGACTTTCTCATTCATCTAATTTAGTGATGGTACCTCTCTCTTTCAATAGACTCTACTATGCACCACCAATGATGGTAACTCAAGACAATGCTTGAACAAAGATTGCCTTCCTATTTGTTACTGGTATGTAACCCGATCGATAACGCCTACGCCTTAGTAGGTCGTGATTTAAGGTACGCCACCTGTAGGCTGCCTGCATTGGGGCTACGGCGCGGCGAACTAGGTCAAAACAACTTGTCTCCAAACACTTTATGGCAATCAATGAAGCCGAATAAATATATACATTAATAAACACCGAAATCAGTTACATGAATCACTCACATCTAAAAATAAAATGAACTATAAGAGAAGGAATCGATTGCAAGTGCCACACTGTGACACTTAACCTATAAATAAAAGCTCCAGATAAGTTCTCACTTGGCATTCCGTAGTACTGTGTCGGCATTTGTGCGTAAAATAAACAAACCATTGCCATGGCCTGGGAGTGCCATAATCTGCCTCGAGTGAGGTTAGGCAACTTTTAGCCGCCACGGCTTCTAATTTTATCATTTTTCTGCCTCTCTTCTTTTCTTAGACTCTATGACCCGGCGAACAGGAAGAGGCCCTTTTTGTCGTATAGCAGTGATTTATCTCGACAATCAACGAGGAACAACGTATAGTTGTGATTTAGCACAGGATATTATAAACCAAGAATATACGATTAATCTTAATTTTGTATAATTTTACAGTCCTACCTCTGCCCACACCCTGTTCACATACTCTGGTAATTTCAGCTTAAACTTCACTTAAAAAAAAGAAAACTTATTCTTGACAGCATCTTTTTTTCCGGGCTCTCCACACATGGGGCAGGGCGGTAGTGCCAAAATCATAAATAAAGCCATGTGCAGCAATGTAGAGTTTGGCCAACGCTTTGATCACCCGAAAGTTTGTGCGAACTGCCGGGAAAAAAGTATCCATGCATGGATTATCTGTTATACGTGTTCCCTGGTTTTCGAACCCGTAAAAAACTTCCAGAAAAAGCCTAACAATGCCACGAGAACACATCAACGTGGGACGCTCAACATGTCCCCAATCCAGGCCGCCGCGCTTCTCATTCGTCATGCCTAAAAGTGACGCAGGGCCACTACCTGGCTTCTGCCCAGGCTACTACCTAAACTACCACATGCTGACTCACATCCCGACCGTCAGGCCATCAGCAGAGGCCTTCGCCTACCACACCACGCGGACCAGCAGCCGCACCCCAAACCACGTGAGAACCACTTTCACCCACGGACATATTTACAGCCTTGTCAGGTTCCTTCCCTACCTCCCGTACGAACTGCTTCATCCATCCCCTCAATTAAGACATCACGTGATGTCTGTGGACCAGTCGACCAACACCGACAATAATCATCCTGCAGAGGTTACTATGCAATGCAGCAAGCAAGGCCAGAGTGACGCCATGGCCCCGCATCAACAAGAGAGGACAACGGGCCATGCGTAAGAGAGCGCTCAGGTGTTTCTCACGATCATCCAGAGTGAGGCTAATTGGCTGCCGTGGCCTTGAGACGAACGCGTTAATTAAAATGCTCCCCGGAGTAACGGTGCAAGATGACAGTGATTTGCTAAGAAGCTATGAACAAATTCATTAAGGAAGACATGCAGTGTTGCCACCCTAGTGGCTGGATATATAGCGATTATAATGATAATGAGGTGTCAGATTCCCTCTTTGCCTGTCTACTCATGCCATTATTAAGTTCGCCGTGGACCCCTCCCCTCCCCCAGCTTCTTCCTCCTGACACCACACCCACCCAACTATGCATATGTTCAAGACATCAAAATGACGTCAGTCTGCTGGGGAGGGGTGTAGGGGGTACGAGTAGGGGGTAGCAGTTGTCATGATCCCACTCTAGCTCTGCCATGAATTAAACTGCCAAGGGATTTACATGCTCGGACGGAAGTGGGTCAGTGGGCCTTGCGGCAGTGCCACTTACTATAGGGTCAGCGCTGATGGGGCCGCCTTACGCTTGGGTTCATCTGTCGGACTTCCTCTTTACCCCTTTCAGCATATAAGCAGTGCTGCTCCATAACAACAACGATAATAACAACAGTAATAATAATTATCACAATCATAGTAATAATTATAATATTCATAATAATAATAATAATAATAATAATAATAATAATAATAATAATAACAACAATAATAATCACAATAACAATAATAATGATAACAACAATATTCTAAAATAAAAAATAACGAAGTAACAACATTCGATACATTGCAAGACCCTAACAGCATGGCCACACATTCCCAGCGGCCCGAGTGCCAGCCTGAGGCAAGGGACAGCGGGCCAATACTTACATAATATCCTGGGTGGAAAAGGCTGTAACCGGGCTGTACTGGACGCCGGGTTGAGTTGGTTGCTGGAGCTGACGTCAGACGCTGGCTCTCAGGTGTGGAAAAAGGCTAAATTTTGAGCTGGAGACGAATGGCACTGATGCGAAGTGATCACTGCCACACGAAATGAGGCTTGATCTTGAGCTGAATGAGGATGGCACTGGTAGGGACACTGATCACTGCCGCTTCTGAGGTCGGACTCTCACTTCACAAACACTGGTCAGTGACAGGGCTAAGGTCACTTCGTCACGAACCCTGTTTTCTTTTTACTTATCTACTTATTTTACTTTTCTTCTATTTTTTTTCTGTAAAACTAAAGGTTCTACAGGTTCTCCAACTAAGACGACACACAAGAAGTATCTAGTTTAATAAACGTTCACCTAAGACTTATAAAACGTTCCTTGGTGGTGGTGTGATTCGGATTAATTTTGGCACAAGAACGTTCCTCCCAACTCGCCCTTGAGAGCCTCTGGGCGGGGAAGAAACATGAAGTCTCGATCGGCGGCAGAATTCACTAGAAATATTGGTATCACTAACGTATCATGTATTTTTTCCCGTAAATCACTTAGTCCTAAATCCTAAATCATTCATGTATATTGGGTACCTGTAATATTCCGAAGCAAATTAACAACCGAGAGATGGTTCCACAACACAAGCGAAACTGCACTCGGAGACATTATTTCCTTCCTTGAGAATCGTTCTCGACAAAAAAAAAAAAGAAAAAAAAAAATGCGCATTCCTCTCTAGTGCCCTCAACCCCAGCCCAGACCACGCATCCCCGCCCAACCTCAATACCCCTTCAACGCCTTAACCTCTCACCCCGAGGAGGCAATGATTAAAACTGATGC
>BOPN01000154.1:630333-632833 GCA_017312705.2 Penaeus japonicus
AGAGAAAAAATATGCGTGAAGCGGGGGGATTATCTGATGGGTTGCCATGGTGGTAGAGGAATGGTAACTTGATTCAGAAGGATGGCGCTCTAGAAACAGCACGGAGAGTTGCCATACCGAGGAGAGTCTGCGCGGACGATTGGCCGCAAGGTCTGGACTGTAATTAGGGAGCGTTGCCATGGAGCATGTGGCGGGGTGTAGGAGCGGTGCCACAAGGGGGAGGGGGACACCAAGTGGATGGCGAGAAGGGGCTGTTGCCATAACGAAGATATATAACATGTGATAATGGCGCATCCTCGTCCTCCTGTCAGTCTTGGAGGGCTACGTCAATAAAATGTCAGCAGCGAAAGTTCTCTCCATTGTATGCAGTCAATTATTCTCTAATGGCTCCCTTCTACGGCATCGTCCCTCGTCGCCTATCATTTAGGGTGATTATCGTCTCCTAACTGTCACCGACAGTGCGCGCAGCTATGAAAAGGAAACGGCAATTCCCTCTGGAAAATGGCCAGTCTCGCCCCCTCGCCGCAGCGAAAGTACTGAGAATTTCCGCCTTCGTAACGCACATTCCCAAGCCATTACCCGCCACCTTACAAAACGCAAGCACACAGGCGTTCCAAACCACGCACACACGAAAGCACATGCACATACACGGATGCACATGCACATACACGGATGCACATGCGCGCGCACGCACGCACGCACATATACGCACATACACACATACACACACACACACACACACACACACACTGTCCATTACAATACCTGTGACCCATATTATAAAGGTTCCCTCGTTATATTCTTGTCACGCATTATCATATATTACACTTTTAAAATAGTGCGTATACGCATATTGTTTCCGTGGGCCGTAACACACACGTCCGCGGGGACTGCGTAACGGGCCAACAGGAATGAAGTTGGGCGGGAAAACAAACGAGCAGCCATCAGTAGTCCTACTAAGGGGCGACACCTTTCATATTTCTCCCTGCCCGCATTCTCATTCAGGGGAAGTAATGCCATGCAGCGAAATTTATCGTTGCAGCTCTCGAAGGCTGGTCTAGTTGTTTTCTTTGCGACCTTCCCATTGCTTCAGTCTGTTTGGCATTTGTTTTTATGCAGTGAGGTGATGCACCTGTTGGGGTGGGGGTAGATGGGGAAAGGGGGGGGGGTGCCAGGGGGTACGGATACGGGTGTGTTGGTGTGGGAGAGAGGAGGGGGGCTAGCGGGGGGGGGGGGGGTAGATGGGGGATGGTTAGCAGGGTTTATAGAGGAGACGGGTGAGGGTGGTGGTGGTGGGGGGAGTGGGGGGGGGGGGGGCAGACAGAAGGCGAGATGCGGGTGCGGAACAGGTGGAGAGTGGATGCGGGATGAAAGCGGGTATCGGGGCATCCTGATAAGGATTCGCGTAACTACTGCCCCTCACTCACACGACTTGAACGTAAGGGCGGATCCGCTCCGACTGGTGGCTCGATACCCAGGCCGTCTTCAAGAACCGAGGACTGGGATAGCACGCTTATGTAAACTTAGGCTGTGTGCAGTATTGAAAAATGAGGATTATATATATATGTAAAATACATACAGCTATACATGTAAGTGGGGGGGAAGGAAGGGAGGGGAGGGAGGGAGGTAGAGAGGGAGAAAAGGTGAGAGGGAGGGAGGGAGAGGGAGAGAGGGAGGGAGGGAGGGAGGGAGGGAGAGGGAGAGGGAGAGGGAGAGGGAGAGGGAGAGGGAGAGAGAGAGAGAGAGAGAGAGAGAGAGGGAGAGAGGGAGAGAGGGAGGGAGGGAGGGAGGGAGGGAGGGAGAGAGAGAATCTGCAGTGTGCTTCTGCTTCTCCCTGTCCGCGTTTACGAGTTACGTAAGCGAAATGAGTGTCAAGACTGAAGCAAGACGAAAAGTAAATTAGATGATCGTGAATCCCCATCCACTCAAGTTTTCGTACCACCCCATTAAGCTCTACCTATTGCACTAGTTAGCTGTTCCCACAATCCCTCGTTAATGGACTCTCTCTCCTTCACCGAGTGGGTAAGTGCTCCTATATCCTCTTATCTAAAACACTGCTATTGGAACCCCATACTCCTGCTAAAGAGGTAAAGACAGAAAGATGGAGGGGTATATATGTTAACATATGTTTCACTCACTCACTCACTCCCGCACAAACGCTTAGTTCATCAGTGACGTCCTACAACTCGCAAGCCACCTATGCGTTCCGATAACCGCAGGTGCTTTTAGCAGTACACCTGGCAACTTCCGGGTTCAGCGAGGCAGGTGATTTGCGGGAGATCGAGGAAGCGGCGAGCAAGTCCAATATTAGACTTGGAGATCGCGGCAGAGACGAGAGGATGTCGGTGTGATCGAGCGTAAAGCGAAGGGCGCAGCAGCCTGGTGTCGCGAGGCCATACAACCACGTCGTTCAGCAGTCAGGAGCGCCGGGAGGCCTCGCTACTGGACGTGCCGCTGCCATATCGTTGATCGTTCTTAACATTCTCTACTACCGCATGCT
>BOPN01000154.1:640333-645333 GCA_017312705.2 Penaeus japonicus
GAAATAGAGAGAGAGAAAGAGCGAATGAGAAAGAGAGAGAGAGAGAGAGAGAGAGAGAGAGAGAGAGAGAGAGAGAGAGAGAGAGAGAGAGAGAGAGAGAGAGAGAGAGAGAGAGAGAGAGCGATTGACGCGTGGGTTGGGCGAGCGGGAGGGAGAGGTAGAGAGGAGAGGAAGAGAGGCGGGGAGTGGAGGAGCGGAGATGAAAGAGAGAGTATTGAGAGAAGGAGAGAGAGAGAGAAAAAAAGAGAAATAGAGAGAGAGAGAGAGAGAGAGAGAGCGAGAGCGAGAGAGAGAGAGAGAGAGAGAGAGAGAGAGAGAGAGAGAGAGAGAGAGAGAGAGAGAGAGAGAGAGAGAGAGAGAGAGAGAGAGAGAGAGAGAGAGAGAGAGAGAGAGAGAGAGAGAGAGAGAGAGAGAGAGAGAGAGAGAGAGAGAGAGAGAGAGAGAGAGAGAGAGAGAGAGAGAGAGAGCGAGAGCGGAGAAGGGGGGAGGGAGAGGGAGAGGGAGAGGGAGAGGGAGAGGGAGAGGGAGAGGGAGGGAGAGAGAGAGAGAGAGAGAGAGAGAGAGAGAGAGAGAGAGAGAGAGAGAGAGAGAGAGAGAGAGAGAGAGAGAGAGAGAGAGATAGCGAGAGCGCGAGAGAAAGTGTGGGAGAGGGTCGTGAGGCGTATGCGGTGACGGCGAGGGCGGGAAGAGTCGGTGTGGCAGCCAGCGTCGGAAACAGCTAGAAGCGTCGTCGTCGGCACACAGACGCGGTTCTGGAGGAGGAGAGTGTCCCTCTGGTGGCTGGCCGCGACACTGGCCACAAACGAGGTCTCCTTGCACCGACTTGGTTTATTTACGGTCTTGAGTGAGTGAATCACAGCAAGTTATTCCAAGGGAAAAACGGCGAGACTTGGAAACTTCTTCGGGACTCTTTAAAAGGTTGTCGTTATCGGAATTGCGTATCTTCTCGGCAAAACAAACAAACAAATTACCATCTGAATACGCCCACATCTACAACTATGATAACCGACGCACAAAAAGCGTGATCAGGTAAATCTTTCCACAAAGAAACAAACAAACAAACATCAGGCACACATAAGGCCTCTAACCAATCAATATCACACGGCAGCGTCGGGGAGAGCTCTCGCAACAAGACAAACAAACACCCACCACCGCCTTCCTTCTCCGTGTCTTCCCAACTGAGCATCTTGAAAAGCATCCTTCTGTTGCCGGTAGCCGGGGTGAGCGGGTGGGTGGGGTGGGGCGAGGAGGGGACCCGCCACGCCCCCCTCCCTTCCCTTTTCTGGGTCCGCCGTGACCTTGAATCACACTCCCCTCCGCCCCAACTGATGACCCTGACCCTGAATAACTAGGTGGACCCACCCGCTTTAATCCCTGACGCCCTCGCAGGGGCCCTTTCCCCACCCAGCTGTCGCGGGGGTACAGGGGGTACAGGGGGTGGGGTGAGGGTTGGGGGAAGGGGTAAGAGGGGTAAGAGGGGGAAGAAGGGTAAGAGGGGAGAGAAGAGAGCTACCACAACCTGTGCGTCTTTGAGAGTTGGAAGGGGCGGCTCGCGGTCGTGTGTGGGCGTCTGCTGCGCACCGTCATCACTGTCCTTCGCCGTCCACGCTGTCAGGCTGTAATATTCCCGCGTCATGCAAGGAGCGCTGTCCATTCCCCGCCGCCTCACAATGCTCTAGACCAGCATAAATCCTAACACGGGAAGTTTCTCACGGACAACGGCAGAAAGAAATCTCTTTCAACGCGGCCGCTTCGTAACCCTAAAAGAAATCCGGGGACCTGTCTGAATTCAGATCTATTACCGATGCTCGAAAAGGGAACCTCAACCAGTGCTTAAGCCTAATCACAGGTAAAGAAGCGGGTTCTAATATCTCGCTTACATCACCAGCCTACCTGGAATCGGCCCCACGGTTCTCTCGGCACAATGCAAACGCCTCGAATCCTTACCTGTGAAAGAAAGATCAAATTAGCGTTTAATTAAAAAAAGAATCATATTCATGCTTTATCAATAGTCTAAATATACAAACTCCTGGTGTACCTTTATTACAGCTATCTCGCCGTTGATATCAAAATTTAAATGAAAGGTAAACAGACACTAAATGGATTATTTCAGTTTAATCAAAATTTCTTTTTTATACTTTAAACACTTGTCAAATATCTTTTTAAACGTCTAAAAAAAAAACAGGATAGTTCGCATGACGCCTAATTTCATAAGATACAAAGACATACTTATACAGTGAAATAGAATCTCTTGGTTTCTAGATGCTCGGCCATTAGAAAGAAGCAGATGTGTTCATGTGTTGTAGGTGTTGGTGTTACATCAACTATCGTTTACACAACCCAATGTAAAATGATACTCTCCATTTTTTCGTTTGCGTCCCGTCTCCACTTTCCTTTCCCTTTTTCTTTTCAAGTTTTGGATTCTCATTTCTGTCCGTCCCTTTTCTTCCTATTCCGTCATTGGTGCTATTTCCTCCACCTCCTTGCGCCTCTTGTCTAGCTAAGTTTCCCTTCCACTATCCTCTTGTTCTTCCAATCCCTCTTTTTGTCCCAGACTAAAAATAACAAGGAGCAAGTTCACCTATCACGTCAAGCCTAAAAAAATAATAAAAAAATAATTATAATAATAAAAAACTGACATACAATTTTCGAATCCACCACCACCGACTCTTTCGAGGAAACGTTCACTGCTCAACGGGGATCTATTCATTAAATCGTTTGGGATCCATTACCTTTAATCAAGGATCCAGGTGGGCTTATTACTTCCCTCCATTCTCCAGACCTAATACAATTTGCATAATGTCAATCTCGGGCCACGTTCCTCAGTGAGCGCCGGGGTGTACGACTGTACGACTGTACGTGGGTCGCCGTGCAGAGGAGCGATTCTGGCGTCGCGTCGTTGAAGAGCCGTGCATCTGTACACCTAGTGCCTGATTACCTACCTGGATGAGGGTACATCAACCTCAATTTAGGATTCAACGTATCGAGACGTAAATCCTCTTGGGATAAAAGAGACCGGGATAAGGGCAGCGTTCGTGTATCTCTGGAACTTCCTAAAATCAAATAACAAGCCGAGGGATAATACGTAATTTCAGTCCACTCAATCAGGATTCAGAATTCTCTTTTAACAGTGCCTTTACGAGAAAGTTATTTCCCGAAAATAACAAACAAAAAAAAATAGGGGAGGGAAACAACCCCCCCCCTCTCTCTCTCTCTCTCTCTCTCTCTCTCTCTCTCTCTCTCTCTCTCTCTCTCTCTCTCTGTGTGTGTGTGTGTGTGTGTGTGTGTGTGTGTGTGTGTGTGTGTGTGAGAGAGAGAGAGAGAGAGAGAGAGAGAGAGAGAGAGAGAGAGAGAGAGAGAGAGAGAGAGAGAAAGAGAGAGAGGACACCAAAGAAGACAGCCACGCCTCACAGCAAGGGCCTGGCGTAAGAAAGCAAGAACCGCGTGACGGGGCGGGCCGCGTACCCAAACATGGGCCCCTCGCCTTCATCACTGAGCCCCAGTTAGCTCCATGAGACAATCCAATGAGGACAAAACATCATCGCATTCTCACATTCATTGATCCTTCCTTCTCGTGCTTCTTGGGTTCTCTCTTCTCGCCCCTTTTGTTATTCTTCTTGAATTTCAATACTTTTTGGTCTTCTGAGAGCGTCGGCGAATAAGAGAGAGAGTGCGTGATTGGATGAGTGAGTGAGTGAGTGAGTGAGTGAGTGAGTGAGTGAGTGAGTGGGTGGGTGAGTGAGTGAGTGAGTGGGTGGGTGGGTGAGTGAGTGAGTGAGTGGGTGGGTGAGTGGGTGAGTGGGTGGGTGAGTGAGTGAGTGAGTGAGTGAGTGAGTGAGTGAGTGGGTGAGTGGGTGGGTGCGTGTGAGAGTGTATGTGCTTTTATGTATATGTGTTTCCGTGCATGCATGTTTGATTAGCACACGCGCACAACGCTAGCATGTGCGTGTGGCGTCTCCACCTCTCATAAATCTCTTTAGCATTTCACGAAGCTCACTTTGCTTCAACATGTTAGTCTATCATTGTGTGGTTTTCCGAGGCATTATCTCAACATTCTGACCAGCAAATATCACGATGCTACCAAAAATTACAGGACAACCGACGGGGGACCGAAATGCCCAAACAACAAACAAATTACCTGCCCCTGCCTATACTAATAACGGCTGAGCTTATTAGAAAGCTTGTATAATATGAACTCGATTATAGCTGTGTGTATATATATAACCATAGTGACAAACTGCGTCCTGTAGAAATAATTGACACAACTTCGTCACATGGCCAACAAAAGCGCCTACATAATAAATACAAAAAAATATTCTAGCATGGGCGGACCCTCCTTCCGAACAGGGGACGCACCAACAACACGGGTCAATATATTGCAAATCGAACTACGTGCAAACACGCACTCCACACACACACACACACACACACACACACACACACACACACACACACACACACACACACACACACACACACACACACACACACACACACACACACACCGTCCCCCTCCACCCCCACCCCCCTCCCATCCTTCCCTCCCGTGTGACTGATACCTCCAGGATGGTTCAAACACAAGTCTTTAATTTGCGGCAGATGGGGACTGACAGAACAAACAATGAACATCTTTTTTTGTGTATTTATCCCATGGTCCATCAACCGTGCACACACTCGCGACTTCAGGAGCGATCAAATGAGCGGGCCAATAAGCAAGAGGACTTTATGGAATCCCGGGAGGCCTCCTTGTCATGAGGTAGTGGGGAAGGCAGCCACACGAGCCTAATCGAAAGCACGGACATGCAGTCATCATCTGAGGGGGTCCTACCGAGCTCCCCAGACCTCCTTCCTGCAACCTATGCGCGGTGAAGGTTTGCAGATTGCTAGTGGAAGGGATAATCCAAATGTATTCACCTCAAATGCAAACGACAAAAACAACAATCATAATAATAACAATAACAAAAATAATTACAATAATAACAATAATAATTACAATAATA
>BOPN01000154.1:650333-656884 GCA_017312705.2 Penaeus japonicus
AGACAGAGAGAGAGAGAGAGGGAGAGAGAGGGAGAGAGAGGGGGAGAGAGAGAGAGAGAGAGAGAGAGAGAGAGAGAGAGAGAGAGAGAGAGAGAGAGAGAGAGAGAGAGAGAGAGAGAGAGAGAGAGAGAGAGGGGTGAGAGACCGAAAGCCAAGAGAAAGGTAACCATCAGACATCCTTATTTCCATGACGTCCCAACAAATCTGGGGTAAGAATGGGTCAGCCTCCTAGAGAAAGTTCTGACTGTTTCCCCGGCCCCCACCATGACCCCTCCCTCCTCCCTCTATCCCTTCCACTCTACCCAGTCCTTTGCCTAGATGAAATGTGGAGGCATAAAATTAAAAGCCCGAACCATTAGAGCAGACAACGAGACAAGGATCCGAAGGAGCCAAGAGCGGTATCCTGAAAACGGGTCCGCCGCACTGCCTTCCTCTGAATCCGAGTCTCCTTTCTCAACAACATTTCAACTTTCTGGCCACTGAATTATTGTAATTATGCCCGAAAGGCGTTTATAGCTGCAGCTTCTCCCCGGCACCAGCATCCTGCCGATCTCGATCTACGTCTCCGTGCGTTATCTCCCTCCTTCCCTCCCTACCACGAATCCTCTTTTGAGAACTCCACTCTAGAAGAACCCGTACCTTCCTTCAGATCATACCGCTAGTCCCTCCTGCTTCCTTCCCCTCTGCACCGCACCTTTAACATTCCTACCGCGTTTTGTTTCTCCGAATATTACCATTCTGTAACGTGTATTTCTCATCCAAACTTTCCGCGAGGGATGTGCACAAATGTTTTCCTATATCGAATAAATAAAAGATTGTTATCTATTAAGCCATCTACATTTAATCATCAAATATAATGAACACACGCACCTGGACTTTCATCATATAAACACTGAATTTGAATTAATAAATCTTCCAGCCCCCTCATTTGGGTAAAATTATTATTAGAATGAAAGCCTGTCCTATAATTATCGATAAGGGTTTAATAGTATTTGCATTAAATTATACTACGCCATTCAACCTCGCCAGTGACTCATTCCAAACTTACGAGTAAGTCAGCCAGGTGAGCAGGTGTTCTGCGTACGAGGAAATCTACAGAATGGACCATATGTTATTTTGAAATAGCATCCATTTACGACCGGCTAGTCTATTTGCGTCCGAACAACTGCGTGCTTTTAATGAAACGATCTCCCGCCGTGGAACCTGAACTCCTGCTTGCAATAATGACACTCCTCTCGCCAGATTGCTGCGCGACACAAAACCTAGATGACGGTCTGGCCACCACGACGAAATTAGACCAAATCGTCGCCGGGAAGAGCCCCGCGAGAACGAACCAAACGGTCGCTGCCTCCCGAAATGACCGTATCCGCCAGCGCTGCCGTCGATATTGTCCGCGAACATTTTACCAGAATCAAATAAAGGAGCTCTCGAAACTCCGCAACCGCAATGCCGCCACACAAATCGCACCGGACACGAAAGCTGAACACCGAGGTGGCGTGTGCACCTCCGGAGCAGATGATACAGGGAGGAGGGGTTGTTCCGTACACATTGCCTCCAGACGAAATACCGAGTTCTTTGGCTCAAAAGGCTCCTTATAAAAATAAAGCTCGTGATTATCTCCCTTCCCCTCTTCTTCCTCTTATAAAGCCATCTGTCTGCTCCCTCTATCACCCCATCCACACTTAAAGCACTTGAGATGGTTATCCTCTTTCGGTGCTTCAATTCTCTTCAAATTCCCTGCATGAGTAGCTCAAAGCTTTCGTTTAGTGGCAAACAAGGTTGCCATTACATCCACCTCTATTTACACCACCAGTGAGTGACTTCTCACCGGTAAACTTACCCGAGAACTAGCCGTAGCACCAAACATTAGCAGAATTTGTGAACCTCGGCGTGTTACTGTCGCGGTGTTCTAAACCTCGGATGAGTGCATTTAACTGACATGCCGTTCCAAATGTATAACTTGACAAGTTTCTTTCAGAAACAAAGTTTCGTCATCCAATTGTTCAGTATTTACATATAACAGAAGTGAAGACACGTGGCCGAGTACATCTAAAAATATTTCCATTCACAAAAGCTTGACCTCGCTGCAACACATTTTGCCACGAACATCTGCCCAACAAACGTGTACAGCTGCCGACGTACACAAATCGTCTTTGGCAAATATAACGTAAAAATAAAATATCTACATGTAACTCTCCTCCTTTTGAACATTGTAACAACGTATATACCAAGGACGGCATATTTTACGATATGAATCAAATTATATTTAATGCCATCTTTCTCAACCCAAAGGCAGTGTGATGAAAGATCATCTAAAACATACCACACACTATAATTAGATGTACACTGTAGTAATACGAAGTTTTTAATCTACTGTAAGCTCAGGAAACAAGTGAGTAACTTGAAACGTACAAATTTACAACCCGACTAGAAACAAGACAAACGACTGGCACAAACGCACAAACACGCACACACTTATTCAAACAGTCGCTCAACTCACTCCTCTTATCTGTCGCTCTGTCTCTCCTACTCATTCACCCACCACAATAAAAAAAAAAAAAACTCGGATGGAAATACAGAACGAAATACGAAAAGATAACGGCGGGTAGCAGTCACTCGTGTTAACAGGCGTCCACAGTAAACACTGTATACACACCCCGCACGTGAATGGAGGGAAGAACGAGATCTCTCCAAAGTACACCAGCTATAAATAAGGGTAGACAGAATACAAGGTGAGGGGATAGGAAAAGGGATCAGGGTGCCCACATGCACCGGCGGCTCCGACAGTGGCAGCCACTGACTGGGCTACAACAGATAATGCCTGATAAGATACCCGCCTGATAATGGTACCGCACAGTACTGCTTCTCAGAGGGACATGGCGACCGTTATTATTCGCGATGCTATTAATTTGTCGCAGTTATATGGTGCAGCTGATAACAGAGATGATAGCAAAAACAACTACAAAATAGTAATATTGGTGTTGGCGAACGTGCCTTTAATATTAATAATTAAAATAGTAATAATGAGGAAAGTGGTAATAGTCACCCTAACAATAATAATAGCAATAATAATAATTACAATAATTATTATCATCATCATCATAACTATAACTATAACTATAATAATAATAATAATAATAATAATAATAATAATAATAATAATAATACCAACAATACAATAACGATAATAATACCACAACAGCCATGATAATAACAAAACAATCACATGATAAAACATAACATCAATAACAACACTTACATTAACTAATAACAATACACAAAACTTGCAAGCAAATAAAAAAAATGGAAACTCCATCCGCGTGAGGAATACACCGGTCATTTCACAGTCCTCACACTTTTATTACGAAGCCAACCGAGTGTGAGCGTGAGCGTGAGTGTGAGTGTGAGTGTGTGTGAGCGTAAGTGCGTGCGTGTGAGACAAAGGAAGAAAAAAAAGAGGGAGGGAGGGAGGGAAGAAGAGAGAGAGAGAGGGGGGGAGGGAGAGAGAGAAAGAAAGAAAAAGCGAGAGAGAGAAAGAGAGAGGGGGGGTAGAGGGAGAGGGAGGGAGGGGAGGGAGGGGGGAGGGAGGGAGGGAGAGAGAGTGAGTGCCTGAGTGACCGTAAGTTAGGATGAGGGTGACAGTCCGAATGTATGTATGTATATCAATGCGTCCTCGCGTATCGGTGCGTGTAAGGAAGGGTAGAGTCATATATCCAGATAAATAAAACACATACACATGCACACACGTGCGCACGCACTCACACATACACAAGAGCCATAAATTAACCCCGACATCTCATCCACATAGACCATTAATAATAGTAAAGATTATCGCGGTGGTGACGATGATAGTGACAATGACGATTGAGATGGTGAATCAGGAATACGAGGGTGATAATGATAGTGACTTTCAAAGGAAATGACGATGGCGGGTGACGGAGCGGCCGGCAACCACGAACACCGAGGGCGACGCAAGGCCTATGCTCCTCTAAGTAGAGAAAAAAAAAATATATCGGATTCCTAAGCAGGAGAAATGCCAAGCGTGTTCTCGATGGAAGTGGCCGAACCTGATAAACGACAAAGTATTTCGCTAAGAGGAAGAGGAAGAGGAAGAGGAGGGGGGAGGAAATAGATATAGAAGCGGAAGTGTAAGATAAGGAGGAGGAAGAAGAAGAGGAAGAAGACTTTTTATACAGTAACATCCCTTATCGCAAAGATTAAAATTCTGCCGTCAGATGGCAGCAGGAAGACTGTATTCCGTCTCATTTATAGAGTTTAATGCCATCAGCTGTAGGAAAATGGCACTGGATCAAGTTACATGTAAGGTTGTACAGTGCAAGGAACTAGAGCTTGGGTGTTGGGTGGGCTTTGGGTTGTTCGGTGTTATTCGGGGTGTGGGTTTAGGTGTGGGTGTATGGGTGGGTGGGTGGGGGATGGATGGGTGGGGGGTTGTGTGGGTGGGTAGATGTTTTTTATTAGATCGTCTTTAGAAGTATACAATTCTGATGACGTGCTTTCGAAACGTCGAAACGTATATTGCATCGTTAAATTATTCAACTTCATTCAGACATTTTCTGCTCAAGATTACGAGATCATAAGACTTCGCCATAGTCTAAAGTCCCTCGCCTTGTCGCTAATGTCGCGAAAACTTTGTCGTTTATGGATTGTCGTTTATGTCTTATTTTATCAGGACGGTAGTGGGAAGATGCCCTAGGTCGTTGTAGGCATTTAAAAGTTATTTTGATGAAAACGGCTGAACATATTTGTAGCCCCCCCCCTCGCCACTCTAAAAGCTCAGCAATGTTGCGTTACATTGCGGTTTCGTTATGCAAATATAAAGATAACATATAGATACGATATCATATAGGGGAGAACATGCTTTAGAAATAACATAGGAAGAGAGCATGATATAGAGATGATGCAATACAAAAAACAAAAAAACATAATATAAAAAATATAAAATAGACATGATATAGGGGAATCATGATATAAGTAGAAAGCATGACATAGAGAGACCACAAAACGGAGAGAACATGATTGTCTCTCCTCTTCAATTGAAGGACATGGCCCTAGTTTAGACCGCCCCTTTCCCCTCCCGACGGGCGGCCGGAGTCATGTTCCACGTCTCGTAACCATACCGCAGGAGAGGTGCGTCCAGTTCGCGTGGCGGTCCATCTCATCCGGGTCCTTTTCGCGCTTCGGAAGTCGGTTAATTGAAGTCGGTTAATTGGGTCACGAGGACGGCGCATCCGGGAGGGGGTGGGGGTGAAAGACTACTGGGCGTCTGACTACTGGAAGGAAGCGAGGAGAGACGGACTGGCTTGACTGGGCGTTGGGCGAAAGAGGTTAAGCGGGTCGGGTCGGGTAGGTCTCCCGCTACGGGTGTTGGGTGGTCAGGGAACTCGGCTTGGCGGTGGTGCCAGTGTGTTTGTTTGTTTGTGTGTATGTGGCTTATATGCATACATATATATATATACTTACATATACATACACAAAGTAGGTTATTAACTTCTATACAAACTTGCATTACGTTGAATTCATGTTATTAGTAACATAATGGTAACATTTTCCATCCCGATGGCCTGTTATGATTATGTTAATTGTAATTTTCCACATAAGTACAGAAAGTCTTCAGATGATTGAAGTTCATAATAAATAAATTAGACTATCAACATCCATACAGACTTGTAATATGTAGATGTCATGTTATCTATAACATAAAACTAACATATTCCACTCATGCGGTCTTCTATATAATGCACACTATTAAGTTGTCCTTTCCAGGATTCAGCTCAGCCCCCAGAAAATTATATAATTCTATATCCATACCAAGTACTCTGATTATGATCATAAACTGAGCTATTCATGTGACCTTTTATCCATTTGTGGTCAAAGGAAATGGTCGCGACCTCTTGGTCCAGCGGTCTCTAAAGGGAGACAAAATCGGATCTAGTTGAGTTACTTTTTTTACATTTATGCGTAGGATTTGCATGAAATGGGAACCCAAGTATTTATTTTTTTTTTTTTCGCTGCATTTTTTTTCTTGATGTTGTTCTGGTTGTGGTTTTACTTGTACTGTAGTTAAGGTCATTTTTATCATTACCATCATTTTTTTATTGATATTTATCATTATTATCACCATCATTTCAAGCATCATCTTTATCATCATAATCATGATCATCATCATCGTCGGCATCATATCCATCCCCATCCCCATCCCCATCCTCCTCCTTCTCCCCCTCCATCACCCCCATCCTCCCCCTCCCCATACCCCATCCCCTTCCCTTTCTCTTCCCTTCCTCACACATTCGCCGTGATAGGTTGAACCGCCTATAAGCTTTGAAAAAAAAGCACTAATCGTTCAATATATTTCCCTTTTCTTCTGCTTGAACGTGACGAATGAGTTTCACCTGAACCCATTATGAGGGAAAATTTGCTCACAATTACCTTAAAAGGGTTAGGCCTTGTCTGAGGGTGCGTGTGTGTTTGTTTGTGCGTGGGGTTTTGTGTGTGTGTGGGGGGGGGGGGGGGTGTGTGTGTGGGTGAAAGAA
>BOPN01000154.1:656984-666984 GCA_017312705.2 Penaeus japonicus
TATATAGATATATATATATATATATATATATATATATATATATATATATATATATATATATATATATATATATATATATATATATATATATATATATATATCAATTGCATTGTATACTATATATATATATATATATATATCACAATATTTATCTATCGATCTCTATATATATACACATTTACATACATAAACATATATGCATAAATGAACAAATAAATAATAAAATATCTATCTATCTATCTATCTATCTATCTGTATATATGTGCACATGTATGCACAGTGCAGTCCCCCCTACATAACAATTTTCCGACGCATCTGTATTACATCCACGCGAGCCATCTGACTATGCCACATCATCATTGCGACACGAGCGGTGCCAAGCGACGCTAGGCCTATCCGTGCGGGCCACGCAAAGCGCCCGCAGAGGAGCAGGGAGGCACTTGGCTATGCACTGCCACGACGTCAGGTAGCTCTCGCGTCCGGTGCTCCTGGTCATTCAGAGACACACTAGCAGGTGCAGCGCTGGCCTTGGCGATGCCAGTCAGCCTCGGATGGCAAAGAGCGTTGGAGTCCGAGGCACTGAGAATAAGCAGCTGGGAACTTGGAGTGCTGCTTGTGGCAAGCTCCCATTGACAGCAAGCTGTCCCGGGTCATAGGCCAAGCCATGCAGGAAGGCCGTCATGCTTGTGGCGGGGCCTTGAGGGAGGCGCCGCTGTATTGATCACTGCCTGACGACGGAGGGAGGGTCCGCAGCCGGCCATCACCATCACAACCTACATCAACCCTAGCTTTGCGCCCACACCACCATCGCTCTTACCAACCAACGCATGCCGGCTGAAGATGACAAAAAATGTAAAGGCTTTCCACCAAGATAAGCCTCTGGCACAACACCGAATATAACAAAAGTATACATTGACAATAGGCCTACTTTACCCTGACGGGTGTGTGTGACGTTTTCCATTACTGGAGGGCCTACTCCTAGTACCACCAGCATTATGGCGTCTTGGTAAGTCTGTCGCATCTGTTCGTGCAATTCAAATTCCAACTCCGAGCAAGCGCAATGCATCCACTAACATGACATGTATTCATATCTATATACCATAATTTCAGCCCAAAACACAAAAAAATGATTTCAATACCTACCAAAATTCAGTACGTGGTTTGCACCATGCCAATTGCTTTCATCGTAGTACGCCGAAGTTCAAAAAACGACCTCTCAAACAAATGGATTCACAGAAAACTTTTCATAAAAAAACGAGCTTCCCTCTTGTGCTAAAGCGCCACCCGGAGGAGCTGGGACTTTGATCTTCTTCCGTCCTCAGTTTTTACTCTTTTATTTCGGAGGACCAATCTTCCCAGTACTCTTATGCTACACAAAAGCATCTACAAATGACCTCTGAGAGTTAGTGTTGGGATAAAAGAATATCAACGACAAAAGCTTATTTTCTTCTTTGTTTTTCTTCTTGTGAATAACAAACTGCATCATTTCCTTCAAGTTCCTTCCTTGATCCTATAATCACAATCACCGCAAACGTTCTACGCCCTCCCTGAAATCTTCTTATCTCGTATAAAGACATCATAACTTCAGTAATCAGATCAGTCCTAATCCAGCCGCCCATATCGCTCATCTGTCCAAGTCAAGACTGCCCGATTCGGACAAAATATCCAGCCTTTCACTAAGGATTTCACTGAGCCATCCTCCAGCATTATCCAGCTCCTCCCCTCGCCTTCAAACACAATTTGTCTTGTCAAGGCTTTTCCCTTCATTGGTGGTCGAGCCTTCACCTAAAGCTAGCCAAATCATGCTCTTCACTTGACCTAATCAAACCCGAATACTCTATCCAACGGCTGTGCGCCAAATCGCATTTAATATTCACCCCGTGCACATAGCATACCCACCGCCTAAAAAAAGTGGTTAAATCTTAAGCCGCACTTACGAATCAAGCGTTTCCATTCTCAACGAACTTCTTGAGAATCTCAAAACCTTTCCGGATGTAATAAAGCTCCTAATCCCATCCCAAACCAGACCACCAAGCGCCAATCAATAACGAAATCACCAATTCCCATCATTCCCTGCCTTTCCCTTCCTAACTTGGACACCTCCGACCCAGTGTCTCCCTCAATCAAGCTCATTCCCACGCGCACCATCGCTCCGACGAGCCCGCAAGTCTACCTACCATGCCCCGTACCGGAAAAGGTAAGTTGCGGTGTGGGGGAAGGAGGGGGAGGGGGGGGACCTACTCCAGGGAAATGTTGCTTACCCGGGGGCACTAGCCTCCGCGGCCGCCCGACCGCTTGGCCGAACAGCTAGTGCCCAGCTAGTCAGTCTTTCGGATCACCTGCACATTCAAAGGGATTTCCAACATAGTGGAACGATTCCTGACCACCTTTCAACCCACGCCTCTAGGAGATGGCTGACACCTGACCGCGTTTTGGAATCTTACCAGCACCAATCAGTCTTTCATTCCAGGGAGCAACCCACACCACTTTCGCTGAGAACGCATTAGTAAATAATAGATCAAAGTGACCAATTCCATGGCTCCTGGCATAAAGCTGCGACTGAAAGATTCGTGAAGTAAAGCGAGGCAAGCTTCAAAGGCGAATGGTACCTGCGCTGCTCCACCAAGACCCACCACAAGCCACCGATCCCACGGTTCACTTCATCCTTGATCTACGAGTGTGACAGCTTACTTGCCAACTCCCGTCTTTACACGGCCGAGAGATGGTCATCATTTATGAACGATCGTCAACAAGCTCTTCGATTCCGTGACGACAGACCTCGAACGAGAAGTGCCTCGCCAAATCGTTTTGCGAGAGTGGCAATGACTCTTCCTTTCGTCGGGCTCGTACACAGCGTCCGCCCATTCATGTTTTCCGACGGGCGTTCACTTGACTAACGTTCGGTCGGCCCACGTTCAGTGCCGCGCCCGCTAGCCGACACTTGATTCAACGCCTACCCCCCGGCCTTCAGGACTCCTATTTGGTAACACAACATTCATCGGTAAAAGCTGTCGCACCTTTCCGAATACTTGAAAAAACTTATGTAGGCCTATTTACCGACTTGATATTACCTATACCAACGAAGTGTCCTCGAAGCCTTACTGCCTGAGTCATTTCACATAGCCTCCCTCCTTCCCCGGCGAAAACACAGAACGGCAAGGGAGGATGAAATAAAATTAATGATCTTACCACGTACCTCACTCGTCCATTTCCTCTACAAGAGCTTCATTTGTTTCGTGGATTCATACTAACAATTAAGGCGAGTATAAATTCTCAGTTCCCGAAGGATTCTCTCATTTAACATTCACTAATCATGTGTCACCCAAATAACGACACACTGTCCCGAACTGTTCACTAAATCATTTATGTCGCAATAAGTTTCACGCGGTCATAATTAACAACTGCAGCTACTCGATGAGAAGTGAACTTAGCGAAAATCAGCAACGAAAGAGCTTCCCATGACTCGAACGCTTATCTGACGCCCAAATTCATTTAAGATGATGGAGGCAGTCTACTTTAATCACCCTACTCTGTAAAAGAAATACATATCATATATATATCTGCTTCCTACTCAATTAAGGTGCGTTTATTCACCTCAATAATGAGACTTGGTATTACGAACGCAACACCTCGATATCCAAAATAACCTCGTGCTTTTGCGGAATGGGGAAGTACGCAAGGGTTGGGTGGGTATGCGTCGGAGTGACCTTCGGCCAATCTCGCATTTAAACATGTCTCAGGTACTACGTATGACCAGGGAACCCATCAGCGACCCTTACTTCTGGGTGAATCAATGTTCACACCCTTTGAGTTAGGATTCCTACAACAATCCTCAACTTGACGCCCCCAATATTACCTATACACATGAAATACATTTTGAGAAAAAAAAAAACGCAAATCTAATCCGAAAATGGCTAGCAGATTTTGAAACGAAAACATCCGGGAACCTGTAGCCCCAGCCGGTCGCTCGACACCAGGCCTCTCTGACCCAGCCACCCTGATTTCCGGTTTCCGCTGAAAGGACCCATTAAGCAGGTTCTGATGCCAGCGCCGAACACCTGCTGCTGCGCTCCACGAAAAGTTTCCGATCGATTTAGCGTATTAGGGCATGCCTGGTGAATACAGGAAATAATACTGATTACGTAATCCAACAACATTGTTATATCACTTATTACGCTGTTCATTTCTGACAAGTTCCTTCAGATTTCAAGCTGAGCCATCGACATGCCGATTTCCAAAAGGGTGATTGATGTTCATAGCCTCCCTTTCGTCCCCACTTCCTCCATCACATAACATCAAGGGAGTCCTCTGGAAACCCAGACTCAGACTTTAAAGAGATCGACCCGCGACCCCAACGCGATAGAGATAGATAGATAGATGTTCACAGCTCTGGATATCACCTGATCGTCATCCGCTCTGAATCCCTGTCCCACCCCACATCCTGCCAGCCAGCCAGCCAGCCACCTGGTCCGAGCTCCCCTTAACACGTCCTCATGCCTCCTTGGCGTGGTCTGCTCCTACTGCAAAACACGTGATTGAATTTACACATGCATGTGCAGCTCAGTTCCCCAGCATAGTTAACATGTTAGACAGCATGGGGCCCCGCTCGCATACTAGGAGTGGCTGAGAAAACACTTACCCAACATAGTCAGTAGAAGTTGTCATGAGTGGTGTGATTGGGAAGCATCGTAGAGGCGCCCATCCGCGCACTCCCGGATAATATCATTCCAACCGACGTTCTATGTCTTAGTTTCACTGCAGTTCACTTCCAGATAAAAAAAAGTGGGGAGGGTCAAAGAACACCTGTTTCCAGGGAAATTGACACAAATGCTCACGAGGCAGCACGTTCACAGACGTGGCGAAGTAGAGACACGTGGGTAGTGCGGTGGTACTTTACGTTAAAAAGTTTTGGTTCACTTCGCAAACTTTTCTGACAGGCCAGTCTTGTCCACAACTGGTCCTCGTTCAAAGAATCGTCTCTCTATCTCTGATTCCCTCCACGTTTTGTCTTGTGGCTCTTTAACACTCGAATATACCTACACAAATCACTGCACTGTTCACCTGTACTCCAACAGTATCCCGCGTTTCAAATCGGTGGCGTTCGTTTCGTTCTGCCCAAAAGTTTTCAGGTGTCACGCTGCGGCCAAACTCGAGGAGGCCTTCTTACGAGGATCAACACTCGAAAAGCGTTCTAATAAATAATTCAATAAATAACGGGCGGGCGAATCCCAGAGTTCAGGCCACAACCAGGTAGGTGGTATGTGTACCAGCTCCGGTACAGCTGGTAAACAATGATGGTACAGGAAGAAGAAGAAGGTCGGATGGTGCTCCTCGTCGTCCAGCACCGCCACCTTCTCTCTCAGTGACTCGGCACCATGGCCTTCCCTTCACACTCCCTTCACTCCCACTACGGAAACATTGCACTTCAGATCACCTTTAATGGCTATCGTGGACACTGTGCTCTCCCATCCGCACATCATCATCAAGAAATTCGCCGACGGTGGGCAAAAGAAGCATATATTATCACCAGTACGCGCATCCAGCGACTCACTCCTCACACCGTTCGTCAAAGACTGGCGACTCGAGCGACTCAGCGACTCAACCAACGAGACCTGATATGCGCCCAAAACCTCGGAGAAATTTGCTTTCTCGCTCTCTCGTTCCATATTGTTTCGTTTCGTAACCTCCTATACATCAAATTCGGGGCTGAATGCGTATGGCAGATAAGGCACTCATTTTGAATTATTGATTGTGTTTTATAATTCATATGGATCTTTTCCTAATGCATCACACTTAATTTTGCAAAGGAGATATTTGCTGAGCAGAATGTGAAAGAATAAGAAAAGCAACGATAAACTGGGGGAGATAGGGGGCTCGCGGGTCGATTTTGGACGCACGCGGACGACTTCACGTGTACTTGTTGCCACACCGGTTTTACTTTCATTGGCTGATACAATTTATGTGGCACTATTATAATATCGTCAAAAAAGTGTCACAGGTGCATCTGTTCACATCACTGTGATACCTGACAACTGCATAACTTGTTAAAGAAGATGCTGCAACTCCCATAGTACACCCGTTTCTATACAAGTTTTACTTTCATTAGACTAGTTTACTCTGGGATTTCCATTTTCTGTGATCAAGTATACATAAGTTAGGGCGCTCTACATAGTTATTAGGCCTATACTGGTAAAGTTCTTGCCAAGAGCCACTTGTGTGCCGCCCGTACACGTAACCAACCGTAGCACACTAGTGCGTTCTTTTAGCACTGCAAAAGGGCCAACACAACAAAACAGATGTCAGGGCATAGGATCCGTAACCATTATTCTGTCTGTAATGAACAAACAACACGTTAGATGTATGATATATCCACACTTTCATCAATAAGAGGTACTAGCTTATGTAAAACTCACTGTAATAACCGTCAAGTAATATTCATAGAACTAACAAACGTATTCACTGATGGTAATGGCATCAAGGAAGGTAATCACATCAATAACGATTCTAACTAAAGGGTAACGAACAACGGCAATATGAGTAGTTGTAATGTCAAAGATGGTGATGATATTAAATCATCATCATCATTATCACTATCATCATCATCATCACCGTCGTCGTCATCATTATCAACATCATCATCATCATCACCGTCGTCGTTATCATCATTATCAACATCATCATTACCGTCATCGTCATCATCGTCGTCATCATCATCATAACCATCATAATGATAATAATGTTAATAATGATCATGATAATAATGATAGTAATCACTATTTCGTTTATTACATTGTCATTATTATTACCACCACTATTATTACTGTTATTAATCATCATCATTATCATCAATGTCATTTTTATTGTAGTTGTTACTATTACATTGTTATTATTATTATAATTATCATTATTGTTTATATAATCATCGTCATTATCATCATAATTTCCTTAAATCATTATCATAATCATTTTATCATCGTTATCATCATCATCATCATCATCATATTACTCTGTTCCTTATTTTTTAAAAAAACGTAATATATATTTTTTCATAAGTTATTTCCAATCCTCATATATTCTCAAAATGTACAAATGATTAATGCATCCTTATTAGATCTATATTCATTAAACTTATACCATTTATACCATCATTTTTGTTATTATTATTAGGCCTATGCTGGTATACCAATCCAGTTTTGCTGCTATGTTGTGTATGTTGAGATTCATATATATATATATATATATATATATATATATATATATATATATATATATATATATATATATGAAGTCCCATTGGTTTCAAGTGCCTCTGTCCTGATAAGCACTTTTGAGTCTTGCCATACATTATTTTTTACCCATATGAATATGAAATCTTTATTGCTTTTCTTTTCTAAGGAATCTTCCTAATTTTTAAAACCACATATCATTATTTTCACTCATCTTTACGTTTGCACTATTTTACCTACAGAATAGTGACACAATTCATAATACTTCAAGTTTGTTATTTGGCACGATTGATCCTTCATTACTTACCTTTTCACTATTAAAATTAATTGTTGTTGCCAATTTAAGAGACCTCGTGTTTATCGAAGTCGTATCATAGTTTTAACTTTCCCAAGAGCACGACGTATGTATCTGGACGGTCAAGAGTCCCATTGTCCCCGTCTTTATTATCCTTTCCAATGATTCTCCCTCACCATTACACCCCATTGTGAACGTTCTTGAGTACGTTGCATCTTGAGAGGTGGCACTCACTTGCAAATCCACATAACCTGTTCTCTCTATTATGCCTCGCTGGAGAGATGGAATGTGTCTAACAATTGATGTGATGACATTGAAATTCCAGCGTAATCTTCCTTTGCTCTTTGCTGCTTCAGTTTATGTATTATTTGCATTTCTGTACACGCCAAAATATGCCATTGTTCCATTTAACAAGGTGATGCAAATGTGACCAAGGAGTACATCGACTCTCGTTAAAAAAAAAGTTGAAGTAAATTGTAGGCTCCGGTGACTTTGTGGTGTTGGACTGTATTCCAAACTCTTTGTAACATGCCTGGCTGATGGAGATGCCAGCAGGATACCTGTTAGACTTGTCAGTAATAATCACTGTTAAATGTTATCGAGTTTCGTCGACGATGATACCGAAGGAAAGGGAATTTGTTCACATCATTAAAGGTAAATCGGACATATAGTATCGGTTATTAATATGTTCGACAGTAGGGGAAAGATTTTTTCATTCTTATCTAGAACTCTTCAGACAAGGTAATAAAATTGAGTTATTCATTATTACTCATGAGGTGACTGATTCAGCAGCGGTTCTTAATCAAACGTTTCAACTCATGTGGCGTCCTCATAAGTACAAGGAGCAATTAGCTGACTTTGACTAAATGCTGAATCACCTTGAGGGGACACGTGGGTAGATTAACATGAACTCAATTATAACAGAATGGGAAAAAAACGATAACAATGATAATTATGATGATAAGGATGATAATGACTAATGATCAGAATATGCAATAATTCTGCACATACACATGCATCCGCACGTGTATACAAGCGTGTATAAAGTACTTTTCTAATACATATATGCATCAAAATCTGTCAAAGCAATATGGGCCAGAAGAAGAATGTCATGTTTTCCCACTGTATTTTTTCTTTTTCTGGATCCATTTTTGTGTCTTTACCCTTATAAGCAGGAAGAACATGGCGGTTGCATATCTTAGGTTCGTAAGTTTTTCCAGGATATAAGTGAAGAACTCGTATGATTCAATCAGTAAAAAAAATTGCTCTGCAGTTATCAACAATCCCCATTTAACTGCTAGTCACTGTTAGGGTGACGAGTGCCTGGTGATGTGAGCTGAATATAATATCACTTCGAAGAATTATAAAGGTAACAAGAAGGGAAGGGGGTGGGGGGGGTAAGTGGTTATAAGGACAGGGAAGACGTTGGCAATCAGTAATAACGGGGAGAGGGGGAATAGTAAAGATATGGAGGTAAATGACGAACGAGAAGGGAAAGGGAAAGAAATCACAGAAGCGGAGAGAGAAAACGAAATGGCGGGAGATGAGAATGTCGAAGGAGCATGTGAGGATAATGATGAGTCGAACAGGTAAAAGAGAACAACCAATTTGGGGCATTTAGAGCAATACCATCATTAAGTAGGGAAAGGGATAAGCAGAGAGTAGGGAGAGAAAGGGGGAAGGAGCAAATGGAAATGAGAGAAACGAATGAAAGAGGAGAGGTATAGAGGAAGGTGCAGAAAAGGGGAAACAACGTTGAAGATAGGAGATAGATATGGAGTGAACGCCTTTCTATAAGCTTTAGCTGTATCGTGTTATCCACTAAAAACATTAATAATACTGATAGTGTTAATTGTACTAAAAACACAGACGATAGACTAATAATTCTAATGATAAGGATTGTGCTGATAATATTCAGAAAAAAAACAAAGTATTGGCAAGCAGATGATGCAGCCCATAGTCGTGGGTAAAACAACAGTGACAAAACATATGCGTAAGACTCATGTACTCACCGTCCACCTCAAGGGACCTCATGCTGCGAAAACACTCCTATTCTTCATTCAAATCTTTTTATTTCTTGTAGTAACGCAACAAATACCATAAAACATGTAGATGGTGACGTTTATATCTCTCGAAAGTTAGCATACTTCTGTGCTACCTTTTTCATGCTTTTTGGTGATGCTACAGAATACTTTTTTACCGATTTAGACGGAAAAACATGATAAAAGCTTTCTTCACTTATCTGGTACATAAATATTTCAAACAATCAACGTTGCAGATTTGAATTTACTTTGTACATTGTATTAATTACATTCTGTTTATTCATTAAAAAAGAAAGGGTTCTGACTCAATCCAACTCCATAAAATCATATATAGCAAGGAAACTATAACAATTATCCAGTTAGAAAAAAACACGCAACTTTAGATATTTGTAATTTTTTCTCTCAAACTGAAGAAGTGTATTTTTCATGTTATCTAG
>BOPN01000154.1:674484-679484 GCA_017312705.2 Penaeus japonicus
CTAAGCTGAATGACCTTACAATTCCGTAGTGTTAGCAACAGATGACCGTTCTGTGTCATGCATGAGTGCCCTTCAATGCGTCATCAGAAGAATGATCTGCTGAGACATGGGGAAGCCCAACATAACAAGGGGTCAAGGGTTGTCATTCCATTGTAATCCATGCCAGATTGGACCACCGTGTGACTTCAGGACAGGAGCTGTTATTGTGACACTCGGGCCAGCTGTACCTTTGACCAGAGCTTTCCCGGAAGACAGGGACCAGTTTCATATTACGCTCGCTCGCATTATTATGTTTGAGTGCAGGTTAGTGCTACTTGAGAGCGAGAATGACTTTCTCCTGACTGATAATCACCTTCGGTGTGAATCACCCATGCTCGAGCATCCTAGGCAATGCGGCAAGGCGGGCCGAGTGAGACCAGCGCCTCGCTCCCACCAAATGGCAAGAGGGCGTATCCCGTCCTTTCCTCTGTGTCTGTAAGGATGTGGGAGCAATCCTGTGTTCCCTATCCCTCAAAGCAACTATGACAAGGCAAGGATATAATGACTATTCAAGCATGGCAGGATTCTCAGTAGCAGTGACGAGTTCTATAGTGACGAGACAGATTTGTGTGTACTCTCATGAAACTGGAAGATGGAGTCCTGGATTTCCAGTTTCTGATATGGCCTACGAGAGATGACACTCATCCGTATGTCTGAATGAAGTCTTTTTTTTCAAATTCTATGCTCTGATGGTGTTACTTGCCCTACTATTTAAGGGCGTGAGTCGTGAAATGCTGGTCCAAAAGAAAATTATATCGGAGCAGTTTCCGATGGATTTCGTCCGGACAGTAGTCATAACTAATTTAAATGATCACAATAAAGGCAGCTGAGAACAGCCATTACGAGACCAAGGATGGTGAGAGCCTGTCGAGAAGAGCCTTCGCTTCACAGCAGCCATGGTATGCATCCACGGCGAATGCAGATGGACAAGTTTTCTGTCCTGATGTTCTTGTTCCCATGGTGATGTGTTTTGCATTCGTATTATTATTTCATATATCTAATTGCATACTTGATTACGTCTGTGTTAGTTTATACGGCAAACTAAAATTAGGATTTATGCTTATGCTACATACTTTTAACACCTCCGTGGAACACTCGCCCATTTCGAATTTAGGTCTACAGAAGCGGCCGAATAGTCTTAAGTCAGTGATTATTGTATCAACCTGGATTAGATGTTTGATTTTCGCAGTATCGTCCATCAACCACTCTCATAGTTTTCGTTATGCCTGAAGTGCTTAAGAAGTTTTTTTGTTTTTGGTTTGTTTTGTGCCACAATTTCTTTTGTTATGAGTAAGGTTAAGAGGGTTTTGCACATTTATCAGTGATGATATGAGGCTGCTTTTTCGCAAAAACCTGCATCCTGCACATATTGTAAAGTATATTGATATCCTCTGCGTAAGACTCTCCGCAACAAACCGATATAGCCATTATAAGGTTTGTTCGTATTGGATACCCAATAACATTTTCATAATACCATATAGTACTGTGCTCATTCTTTTTCATCTTCTATGTAGTTCATACCTGATTCTCATAATCTCTTAGACAATGATAACAATGATATTTCCAGACGCCATGTTTCCTGGACTAAATGCAGTGAGCCTATGGAGTGTTCCCTGGCTGTCAGTAAAGACAGGCAGGTGGCGCCGCTGTTCATTACCTTTCTTTATTGCATGGTATATGGTTGCTGATTAGGCATCAAATGTGCTTACCCAGTCTGGAATTGGCACATTTTCTTTAAAGGAAATGTCAGGAATTAGGGTGCCAATCCCAGCTGCTCCATGAAGGTCAGTGGAGGCATCGCAGTAGATTACAAGTAAGTGATCACCATGAGAGGGATGTAGAATTTATTTCATATATTTAATGTAGTGAGTCTTCCGTTATGATGTTAGTCTTGGATTAAGGCCTTGCCAATTTGTCAATATGAACATATAAATAGGTTCTATGCCATAGTGCAGATAGTTTTGTTTCAATATTTAGAGCATCAATGTTTCCCACACTGAGGGTGAGGATAGTCTGGGAGCTTTTGGCTCTCCTTTGACTCCATTGAGCTTGTTTTTTTTGTTTTTTTTTGTGATTTGGGTTGAAACTGCAAGAATTTAGAAAGTACGGTGTTAATTTATATGATACGACTGTGGATGTAGTTCTTTCCTCATAAGTAGAACTTTAGTAGGTATTGGGTATTGGGTATAATTCTCATAATCCTGTTCTGAAGAACTTCAAGGAGTTTGAGACTATTTGGAGACAACAGACTAAGAGCCGGACTCTATGGTCACTCACGAACCGAACTAAGGCTCTTTACATTAACCTCGGGATTCTAAGGGAGGCAGGGAGACGAGGGAGCGAAGTAGAAACAGTAGGAAGAAATGCCACAAATACTAACAAGGAAAAATATTCCTAAAATAACAGCAGGTTCAGTTCTTCGGCACATAGATTGTACTTCAACTCATATTATTAGAAAACAAGCGCAGAGAAGGAAACTGAGAGAGAGAGAGAGAGAGAGAGAGAGAGAGAGAGAGAGAGAGAGAGAGAGAGAGAGAGAGAGAGAGAGAGAGAGAGAGAGAGAGAGAGAGAGAGCGACAGCAAAAGAGAGACAGAACGAACATACACTGGTGCAAGAATGAGTCACAAGCTCCAGTGTGACGCAGATTAGTGGTTTATTTCCTATTATCGCCGACGAGTTTAGGTTCAGACCTTCTCGAAAGCATTTCCTGCGCGCAGTAGAAACTTCTAGATCATCTGGAGGCAACGGCAGCCCCAAATGGAGAATTCGGAAGCGATCACTGGGATCAATAAGCTTATCAATTTATTTTCATCATTCCCACCTTTATTTCGTAGATTTATTTGTTCTATTCCGTTGTGTTTATCCACCCATCAATCTATGTATCCTTCTGCTCTACCATATATCATATCATCATTAGTGAGGATGTGTAGATAGGCCTATATAGTTATGGTTGAATGTTACGTAGAACAGAGCAAGTGATTATGTTGTAATTGTGTTTCTCTCGTTCAAACGTTTATTATATTCATTTATATTCATAATAATGATCAACATTATTATTAACATTGCTGTTGTTGTTATCATCATTGGTATTATTATTATCACCTTCATTATTGTTATTACCATCATTATCATTATTACTGTTATTATTGTTATTATTATCATCATTATTATAACTATGATTATCATCATCATTACGACCATCCTTATCATTATCATTATCACTATTATCATTGGTAGTAGTAGCAGTAGTAGTAGAAGTATTATAATTATTATCATTGGTATTACTATCAATGTTATTATTATTGTTATTGTTATTATTACTATCATCATTCTCATTATCATTATTAAATATTGTGATACATTTTCCGTCAATTCCCGTATTTCTCCATCCAATCAACAATATAATTTCGCCGAATCCTAGAATTGGCAAGGCTGAATTAGCAGAATTAGGAACGTCAAATAACGAACTCATCACGCTGGCTCACTTAATGTCATCGCTCCATTTTAGTCTTTTTAATGCAAGTGCTACAACATGCATGGCTTGGTACGAACTGAATCATAATGCAGATGAAATTTCATGTCCATTATTGAATGTGTTCTTTGGGTACGAAATATCGTTTTAAGTGGAATGTGGGTAAATTGCCCATGATTATATATTCACGGTGAATTCAAGTCAGCATAGTACTTGGAAACATAATTACGTCGGGTTACTTACATCCTTGTTACATCTGAGTTAATTACATAGCTAATTACGTCTGTGCCAGTTTATATGACAAGCTACAAGGATGATTTATGCTAAAACTACATGCTTTTAATTAACAGAGGAAAATGCACAATCCATGGTACATTCGCTCAGTCCGAATTTAGAACTATAGAAGCTGAAGTTTTAAGTCAGTGACTTCAGTATTTGCCTGGATTATATACTTAATTCTGTATCATCGTTCCTCAAGGACAAATACAAAGGAAAACGAGATAATGTGATAGAAAGATTCACATATATGTCTAAACAAGATGTAGAAGTGATAAAGAGAGAGAGAGAGAGAGATAGATATATAGATAGATAGATAGAGAGAGAGAGAGAGAGAGAGATAGATAGATATATAGATAGATAGATAAATATATATATATATATATATATATATATATATATATATATATATATAGAGAGAGAGAGAGAGAGAGAGAGAGAGATAGAGAGATAGATAAATATATATATATATATATATATATATATATATATATATATAGATATATAGAGAGAGAGAGAAAGAGAGAGAGAGAGAGAGACGAGGGTTGAGGTAGAGACAGCAGGAAGAAATCCCACAGATTCTAACAAGGAAAAATATTCCGTAATAACAACGGGTTCCACACTTCAATACATCGATCAACTCAGATTATTAGAAGACAAGGGGAGAGAAAAATATGAGATAGATAGATAGATAAATAGATAGATAGAGAGAGAGAGAGAAAGAGAGAAGGACTGTTTTTTTCATATAATAACCATATCAACTTCGAGAACCTACACAAGGAAGTGCAATCGTAAAATCCGAGTGGGTTCAGTCAGCGTATTCTCTTGCCTATCCCTTTAGCAGTCCAAATAATTAACAAATATACTGCTTTGTCAACCCCTTTAACAACACATCCACTTACAAAGCTTAGACACAAGAAAATAACGAAAAAAGGAAAACGAAAAAAATGAAAGAAGCAGACGCAATATCACCCTCAAGACAGTACGTACACACAGGAAAACGTTGGTCTAAAACCCCATGTCCTCTCCAGCTTCGTCTCAGTGAAGAGCAAGATGGCCAGCCTCCGACATCAGATTAGGGGTCGCAGATGTCCCAGAATTACTGCGAGTGTCCTCCTCACTTGCATGATTACGACATCAGTGCTCGTGGTTAATTTCAGGAGCCGCCATGTCAGCCAGGTGAAGCATGATCAGAGTCTCACCTACAAGACC